>ML681993.1:23187190-23236115 GCA_007922195.1 Podocnemis expansa
GCCATTGGCCTTTTTGGCAGCAAGAGCACACTGCTGACTCATATCCATATAATATAATTGAATACATATAAACTAGCTCATTACAATAGAGAAATATCAATATGGCTGTTAAAATTCAGCTTCCATTGAACTACAATATATTTGAGATTTAGAGTTTTTCCACACAAATAATGGGCTGACTCTCTGAAGTGCTGAATACCTCCTCTGAGAACTCAAAACTCTCACTGACTTCAGCTTAAATGAAGTGCACTCAGCACTACTCTTGATATTAGATCCTCAGGATTTGATTTTTTTTTTTTTAATTAAATCTTCTCCACATTTCACATGAATCCCTGAAGATTCATTTATTTTCTCCTCTCCCCACCAGTTCAATCAGCATTTTGTGCCTGGGGCATGCTATCAAAGTCTTTCACTCCTGGAAATCCAGCATCAGTATTCCTTAAATAAAAACGGGGGTTCTCATTTAGCAATGCAAGCTGCTCTCTCCTTTCTTTACCTCCAGGACTTGAATCAGTAAGGCCTGATTCTCTACTCCATTTCACCAACATAGGTATTGATTTTGTTGATCAATCAGTTTCATTACTCTGACATAAAGTCAAAGTAACAGAATGGAGAACACTGAACCCAGTGCTTTCCATTTCAGAGGATGAGATGAAAGAACCTGAAATCAAACCAGGTTTTGAAATGGAATTGCAGAGTTGCCCCAGTAAACCACTGAGATGGAACAGACTGATTTACTTTTACTGAAGAAGTGGGAAAATTAATATTCCACTGGAATGTAAATGTCATGATTGCTGTTTTATAGATGTATATATAATCAGTAGTAACATTCAAGCTACAATTTTCCCGCAAAGAAGCCACAGATACAAAACCCTTAGTTTACATATGGCCTTCAAAGTGTCTGTATGGGCATGTTTGGCACTACAGATGAGCAACTGGGGAAATACTTGATTACACAGTCAAAGCTTTATGGAGTGTCAGTTGATATTTTTTTTACTAGACAAGGAAGACGTTGGTAGCACTAATTGCAAATTTTAGTTTGGTTCTACTGCTTTGAATAATGGAGACTTTGTAATAAACTTAGTAATGTACAGCCTATGGTACACTTTAGCTGTTTTGGTCTTTAGATTAATATTCTCTTAACTCTTTCTCATCTTTTCAATGAGCCTGAAAAAATAAGATTTATAAACCAGAAAATAATCTTCACAGTCATGCCCAAGGATGTCCTTCTCTTCTCACTTTCACAGGTATGACCACTGACCTCAGTGGCTTCTTTTGCTCCTACATTCTTACCCTGTGTGTGTTCCACTTACCTCCCCGCCCCCATTGCTTCTTTTTCCATTGTTACACTCCAGGGTGCTTTACAGATCAGTCAGAGGCTGTGTCACAGCCATATATCTCATGGTGTCCTACAATACCAGGCTTCCCTTTCTGGGGAGATTCCCCCCTGGACCAGTGACCCCTGGAAAGCAACCACTGGGGCTCCTGGGGAAGAGAGCTACCAGTGTATGTAATGTAGAATCTCTAATTCAAATTAATAAATCCTTTTTTAATTCAGATTATGAGTCTAGAGAAGATTTTCTAATTTGAATTAATAACTTCAACTTAAAATCAAATTAATTAATTAATTGATTGATTGATTCGAACAAACTTTTGTAGTGCAGACATAGCCAAGGAGTGTGAATGTGTATATGTTGAGGTTATTTTTTCCTGTCCCTCTCTTTTATATTACAATTAACCTTCAAAGTGGAATTTTCTGTGGGTTAGCCCTCAAATCGAAGTTTACTCAAAACATAAAGAGGACAATTAGCTGAAGGATGTTCCACGTGTCTTCCTCTCAACTTTGTTTTCTGAAATGGAAATTCTCTTAGTTGTTTTTTTTTTTTTCATACTCTTCTCCCTGCTCTCTCAAGAACCCTATATAATGCTTGTATGTAAATTGATATAAACACACAATACTTTATTCAGGATACTTCTGTCTAGGCAGGTTTGGATATGTGCTAAAATTACAGAATCATAAAGACTGGAAGGGACCATGAGAGGTCACTGAGTCCAGTCTCCTGCACTCGTGACAGGGCCAAGTACCCTCTTAAATCATCCCCGGCAGGTACTTGTCTTATCTGCTCTTAAAAGTTTCCAACAATAGAAATTCCACAACTTGCCTAGGCAACTTATTCCAGTGGTTAATCACCCTGGCCATTAGGAATTTATTCCTAATCTCCAACGTAAAGCTCCCTTGCCGTTATTTAAGGTCATTGCTTCTTGTCCTACTGGAAGTTAAGGAGAACATTTTTTTTTCTCCCTCCCCCTTGTGGCAACTTTTTAGGTAGCTGAAAACTGTTATCATCTCCCATCTCAGTCTCCCCTTTTCTAAATTAAACAACCCCAGTTCCTTCAATCTTCCCTCATAAATCAAGTGTTCCAGACTTCTAATCATTCATTTCTAAGGGGCAGCTGTGTTAGTCCACTTCAGCAAAACAAGCAAGGAGTCCTGTGGGACTTAAAGACTAACACGTTTATTTACTGCATGAGCTTTCACAGGAGAAAACCCCACTTTGTCAAACACTTTAAGATGTGTGAACTTATAAAATGGGAGGAAAATAAATACAGGGAAGTGTAAGCCCTGGGATCGGGTCACACTGTTACAGCAAATCAAAGTAGCTGTTTAGATTGAAACACTGGGGAACAGCACACAGAAGAAGATGAGGTCAAATCCCTGTTGTAATCAGAAAAAAATCCAAAGTCCTTATTTAGTCCTGAAGAGACAGAGTCAATTTTGCAAATGAATTCCAGTTCTGTAGTTTTTCTTTGAAGCCTTGATTCAGCTGCTTGAGCAGAGTTATTAGCAAATCATCAAAGGAGTGATCAGGAAGATTAAAGTGCTCAAGTACTGGTTTTTGAATGTTGTGATTTCTGACGGTTATTCTGCATCCATTTATTCTTTTGCACAGTGAATGTCCCGTTTGTCCAATATATAAGGCAGGGAGGCATTTCTGGCATGTGATGACATAAATCACATTGGTGGATGAGCAGGTGAATGATCCCTTGATGGAGTAGCTGGTTTGATTAGGTCCTGTAATGTGGACTTTCTCTAATTTGTCCACATCTTCCCTGAAATGAGCTGACCAGAACTGGACACAATACTCCACCTGGGGCTAATTAGGGCTGAATAGAGTGAAATAATTACTTCTTGTATCTTACTTAAAATATTCTTTTTAATACATCCCAGAATCGGGGGGGGATTTAATAAATTTACACATAAAGTTGTTACATACATTTCACATTCATACTATTGACCAGTGAGCTATTATTTTTCATATGAAGCCATATTTTGTACAAATAATTTTACAACAGTGTGTAGAGTATGAATACAGGGTTGTTTTTGGTCACACCCTCTGACTCCATCTCTCTCCCTGGATTATTTATTTTCACTCCTCTTATGCATCCAGTGTGAATATGATACATTTTGCATCTAGTGTGAATATGATAAAGGGACTTTCCTGACCATATATGGTGATAGATGATCTTAGTTGTGTTCAGAGTAAATGTGTTTTTCTATGAAAAGGAGATAACCCCTCCTTCTGGGTTAGTGGGAGGATGTGACCCCTCCTCTCAATAGGAGAGGGAGTAAAAATTGGAGAAGAATGGGACAGAGGGGAGTCAACAGGGAACCATGGACAGACAGAAACAGAAATGAAATGTGAGTAAACTGAGAGCAACAGAGAGTAGGGAGATTAGGTCAGATGGGGATGGAAGAAAACTGAGACTGAGGGAAACAGAGAGTAAGTAGAGAGGCTGAGATTGGACAAAGTAGTCAGACATGCATGAGAAGGTCACATCAGGTTAAAGCCAGTTGGTAAAGTTAGTCTATATTTGTTGGTGTGTTCCTGAGGGTATGTTCCTTAATGTTCCTGATCATCAGATCCAATCGTCTCCTATAATTGATCCAAATGGTCTTAGAAATCCAGAATAGGGGAACCAAATATCCTTCTGGTCTCCTGTGTCTGGTCTAATGCGCACCCCAGCAAGTAAGCATCACCAAAGTCACGTTCATCTGAGAAAGTTTTGTGAGGCATTGCACAGAAGGACAGAGCTGGGTAGCACAAGCCGTACATATTTGGGACTGGGAAATATGTTAGTGTCGCTCTGTAATATAATTTAGGAAAGACTGTCTACAAATACTCCTGTAATTCAGCTGGGGGTGATATATATGCTAGAGGCTCTGTATGAACAGACCAGGAGTGGTTGTTTTGACACTGAAGCACTGTGAAAGTCATCCCAGACAGGGTAATGAAGGGGCCACAGCTGTTCAGTAGTTCAGATTTTACCCCGCGTAACACCATAAACACCTAGTCCCCATACTCTTCCAACTCTCACCTACTGAGTGAAATATGCTGCCATTGTCATTAAATCTCGGTAGGTGATTTTGCAGCAGGGTAACTGTTGGATATATTCCAAATTATAACACAGTAATTCTACTCAGAGATGTCGGTTTACAATGCCAGTTAATTCACTTTTCTCCCTATTGTCACATGGACTTATTTAATTCTCTCCTCCCTCATCATCCTCTCCTCCTGCATTGACCCCATCCCACCCCTGTAGATTCCAATTTGCTTGCTTCCTCCTCTTCCACACAGTCTGGATGCCAGCAGGCAAAGCACTTGTAGCACAGGAGACACATTCTCTGGAGCAGGTCTTACACTAGTGTTCTGCTGCCTGAAGAAGAACTTACAAGGAAAGTCCCACTCAGCCCTTTCAGCCCTGGGTTGGAGCATTCTTAGATGACCTTTGGGAATGGTATATGAGCACTCCAATGAGCACATAGAATCTGGAAGAAAGGAGCACAGCCAATGCAGAGGATGTCTTCAGTTTCCAAATGCACAAGTATTTGTTGAACATGTGTGAACTGAAATTTTAGGAGGCTTATAACATGATCACATTTAGGTGACCTTTCAAAAACCATCAAGAGATGCTTTCCAGATACCAGGACATCCATCCTGACAAATCAAAGTGCCTGTTCCAAAGCATTGGTCTACTTTACTACAGATTTTCAAAAAGAATGCATTTTTTTTCCTACTAACTTTGTTCTTGGAAACAGCAAGACTATTTTAGTTTGGGGGAAGGGAAGAGAGGAAATCCTGAGGTAGGCACCTGGCATATAGAAAGTCATTAATTAAATTGATTGATTAAATAGATAGATTGATTAAAATTTCAAGCAATTGAGATAATAGTATAAGAACTGAGGTGGAAACTTACACATAGGTGATGTTATATGCTTGATCTCTTAACAGCAATCAGCAAAGAATGATGTCTGGGGAAATCAAAGAGTTTTGAGCAAATCTGTCACAAATTTTCATTAGAATGGTTGTCCCAACTCACTTTGCCAAATAATAGTGCCTTTTGAGACTCTGGGAATATATATGTATTTTTTCCTTCTCATTCTTTTTCTGTCTTTTTCCTGTTCCATTTTTTTATTCTCTCAGCTTTAGTAAGTTATAAATTATAATATCTTTTTTTTTACTAAATTCCCTTTCTCACATCCTGCCTAAATAAGAAAACTTTTACATTTTGGTTAATAGGAGGTACTTATCTAAAAACAAAAACAAAACAAAGCAGCTGTATTCTCTGACAAAAGTTAATGTTATAACCTAAAGTTATATAGTATTCAGCAAAAGTGTACTTCTAATTAGTTAAGAATATTAAAACCAGTGACAGATTACTCATTAGTAAAAAGCATCCCATTCATGACTTCTTAAATTCTTAAAATCTTAAATCAGAACCACTGATCATTTCATTGAAATGTCAAAAAACATTACATGCATTTTGTTTCAAGAGTATCTCCCTCTTTCTTCTAGACATTAAAGAAGCCATATCACTATGCAGTAATTCAGTACGATGACAAGAACTGTGATTGTTTCTAAGTGCACTTTGCATACGGTGAGGAAGGCCTGAAGTGAAAACAGATATGAATCTTCCTCCCACATTTAATCATTTGATAGACTATATCTTCCCAATTAGATTTTGTTGAGATGGGGAGAAATAGTGTCGAAGGGCCTAGTCTTGAAAAGGCTTCTGTGCAGGAGGATCCTCTTGCTTATGTAAAGACCCACTGAAGTCTCTGTACCCCTAAATCTAGCCACACAAAGCTCATCGCAGAATAACACAGTAATGGACAGATTTTTAAATACATTTCTTTACTTAAAAAAATACTGATAGGTGCCTATTGATTTCTGAAAATCTCACTAAAACTTAACTCATATTGATTTCAAGGGAGATGTTTTTAAGGAAAAGTATGAGCAAATGGAAAACAAGGGTGTTATATTGCTCTCCATATGTAATCTTCATCATAGTATATGAAATGAAAAATATGGCAGCAAATACAGCTTTAGTCTGTGCTCCTAAGTACTAGAAGCTATGGTATTCTGAATTCAGTGAGAGTTAGGCACTTTTGAATTTCCCAACCCATTCCTAAGGACCTATCTTTAAGTTTCCAATTACCTTTAAAAGTCTGACCCTAAAATGTGACACACAACATTCCACTGTTTCCAATGTATTTCCCTCTGTATTGTTATGCAAGCTATTTTTAGGGTATTTCATACATTCAGCTCCAAATCAGAATTTACCATATATAAAGGACAGAAAAATATTCTTCCAGCTTGTTGTTTCAGCAAATCTTCATTCTGAATTATAGTCAAGACAAGTTCATTTGATCCAGGTTAGCCTGAATCTGTTTCTATTAAAGTTGTGTTGAAGTCTACTCATTTCCCTTGACTTTTGTAAAGGGTGTTGTAGTAACCCTGGGAGGAAGGGGTTAACATCCTGGTCAGTGAGTCCCAGGGGAGCCAAAAAGAACAAAGCACAGGTTTTTGAATTGGAGATGCAGCCTTGCCTGTTCCTGTTTGGTGGCAGCAGAGTTTCCAGAAGGATCAGGAGGAGGTCAGGTAGAAAGGCCTGAAGAAGGATCCAGCAACATCCTTGCCAAAGATAAGCTCAAGTTTGTAACTCACCAGGCATGACTAGAACAGGGAATGTTTAACTAGATGCCATCAGGGTATTTCTTTGTTTTTGGATTCCTCTGTGCTGAGCACATATACATCTCCCACTACCCTGTAACTACCTAAGTTAAATCCCAGAGAAGCAGCTCTTTGTATTTCTTATATTTCCTTTTAATTAACGATTTTACCTTTTTTTAAAATAAGCTCTGGTTCTGTGTCCTAGAAGGCAAGAGGTTTTATGTGTATGTGCTTCAGATTGCACAGCCAGCTACTAAAGGGGATTCTGTCAGTTTCAGCTGATATGGCAGCTGAGATTCAGTTATGCTCCTGAGGGAGGAATAAAAGTGATTGAGGGTCCCTCACAGGAAAGAATTCCCAAGTGCACCTTCCTGGGTTTTCAGGAGGCCTTTGCATTTGAATGGTAGCAGCAATACCACTCCAAGGCTAGGAAATTGGCAGCCTTGGAGAGTTTTAAGACAAAGCTATAAGGCCAGTGGGTTTTAAGGCCTGTCGTGTGCCCCCACCTTCTGCACACAGAGTGCCAGAGTTGGGAAACAGCCTTGACAGGTGTATGTGGGCATGCGGACAAAGGATGCTGGCTCTGGGTCAAATTCCTGGGAGGCGGGAGTTAGGCTGAGGGTTTGTGCATCAGTTGTCCTCCACAGGACCCCTGGTTTGTACTGAAAGGCCATTTGCTAATATGTAATAATTGTTTACTGATTACATGCCAGTTCCTTGGCCTTGGGGGGGGGGGGGGCCCAAAGGCTGAAGCAAAGCAGACAACCTGATCAATACATTCCATGGTAGTAAGGTTACAATATAAGCAAGTACTGTTTTCTATCCCTTTCTCCTTTCACTAACTGAACAAACAAGGCGCTAAGAAGCGCATTATCTTCTGCTTCTCATGCCTGTTAAAGAAAAGCTGTGATATCCCCCTCCTTCCTCTCTGCCCTTGCACACTGTTTGTTAAGGAATGTGTAATCATTTCTTTTGCAAAGATAACAGGTTTCAAGGTAAAGCACCTGCACATTGTATGTTGAAGCTGTAAATAAAAACAAGAGTGGGTATAATTATATTCCCTGTAATGCAATGAATATTCCTCTCATACCCATTAATACTACCAAATAGAGGCTATAGGACTGTTCTAAGTAGATTGTGTATTTACATATGATTTTCAATAAGAAATGGTAAAGTAATTAACTTGGAGCTCATGTGACTGGTCACAAGGTGAAGGGGAACGAGTGGTCTAGATGCTGTAACCGAATACATTGCTCCTTATCACTCCACCTGGTTCCATTAATCATCATTCAACCCTGTATGTGTGCTATGATGAGATCTGATAGATGGGTGTATGGCAGGATAGAAACTGGACTTAATATTTACTTTTTACTGTCCTGTTTCAATTTGACTGGTAAAGAGACACTGATGATTTTATTCTAGTTTGTAGGATTGTGATTTTGATATGGCAAAAGCAATTATAGCTTTAGATAGGAGACTTCTTCTAATGTGCTTACCTAGTAAAAATTAGTTAATTGAAATAGAAAAAAAAAAAACCTGGTTTGGCTGATTCAATACATTCAGGAGCACAAAAATAAACAAGAAAATCTACTATCCTAAATCTAATAGATTTAAAGCAGTTGAAATCTATCATAAAGTATGAAATTAAAAGGTTTTCTGGCAGTCTGGGTATGTTTAGAGTCATCTGAGAGCTAACATTTTGAGGGGCAATAAAGACACAGGAACCTTGCACAAGCGTGAATGTCCTGATACAGATCTGACACATGTCTGTATATGGAGATGGAGTAGTGTTCCTTCTTTTACCAACCTGCTTTGGTAATATAAATCTTCTGCATTTAGATCTGCAGTGCAAATGTCATCCCTGCCAAGCTAACATACACTGATCGACTGACTTCAATTAAATCTGACCAAGCAATTGCTAAGAATACGTTTGCCTCTAGCAGATAGGTGCATGGACTACAGCTGTATTTGCTTCTGCCACATTTGCATTTTCATGTATTGATATCTGCAACAGCAATACTATAGTTAAAGTTACATATGGAATTTCAATATAAACCTCAGGTTTCACTTGCTGACACATTCATTCCTCAAAGGAGAAGATTTTACTGTTAAATTTCTTGCTGCAAGTGATTTGGTGTGTGGAGAGGAGGCACTTTGAGAAAAGCCCTTTTTAGCAGTTTGAATTGTGGGATGGTGAATAACATTCTTTAATTAATGTGAAAAAATGTGAGATTTTTATTTACTCATATATGAACAAACGCTTCAAATCTTTTCACAAGGGTAGTCTATCATGTGAGGGAATGTTTGATTTGGGATATAATTAAAAGAAAATCATAAAACAATGACTGAGCCTGCTCAGTGAGCTTTAGTGAAAATTTTAGCAGACTATCAAATATTGTAGTGGCTAGCACCTCTGCTTAACATGCAGAAGGTCCTGGGTTCAGCTCCCAGGAGGTTGGACTTGATGACCTGACAAGGTCCTTTCCAGCCCTATGATTTGATCTGAACACATTTGATCTGATCTAACAAATCTAAGGCTTCTCTATGAATCCCCCCAGTGGTTAGCTAGAGAGGCACAGGATTACTGAGGTGATTTTAACAAGAAACCTTGCAAATGGATACAATACTCCATAAGTACCTTCATCAGCAACAGGTAATAAAAATGAGTGCACAATACAATTAGAACTACTGTTTTCTGGGTCCTAAACAGCTTCTACTTAAAATAACCTTTCATTTAAAACAAAGTTTCTTAGTACATTTTTTTTTCACTTTCAACTATATTATTATAAATATGAATAAGTGTCTTAGTTCAGGAAGGATCCATAAACTAACATAAACTCCCCTGCTACAGTTAAAAGGGATTAACATTTTTATGATTTCTTCAAAGTCTGCGGATTTTTATCACTGCAGAGAATCTCAATCTCATTTCTTTTTCCAATTGAAAGATGCAGCTATAAATTATTTTATTTATTTATAAAAGTGAGGTATTGGTTTACCCCTCTGTTTGGGAGGATTGTATGTCTCTGACTTTTTGCTGAACACTTCATAGAAGTTGGGGGGAAATTTTAAATTACAGTACAGTTGCAGAAGCCACAAAAAAGAACAGAGCACATTAATCTGTTCAGCCTCTTAGATGATGATACACAAATGCAAAATATATGGGGAATGAACAAGAAGAACTAGACTTATTAATACAAAAGCAAAATTACTTAAATGGGATAACATTGACTTGCTGGGATAAATCTTGTGACAATAATATTTGTAAGCAGGCATATAGATTGCTTATGACAGAGGCACTGAAAACAGTGGGACATGGTAGCCAGCTTTATTAAAGGCGGTATAATTGTCACATGTACATAGACTGCAGGGAAATGCAGTTATATTTCTGGCTTCAGCCCACTGACAGTAACAGGAGATGGTGACCATTTAGAATAAGCCAAAATTCATAAAAATCAAAAAAGAATTCACTGAAACTAGAACTATGGAAAATTGCTAAGAATGATTACAAAAGAATTCTGAGAGCATGTAAGGACAAAATCAGAAAGGCTAAGCACAAAACGAGTCACACTTAGAAAGGGCAATGAAATTCAAAAGGAAAATGTTCACAGAAACTTTACTTAGCAGAGAAAGAAAGCTAATAACAGACAACATCAAAAAGATTGAAGTTTAATTCCTATTTTACTTCAGTCCTCACTAAAAAGTGAAATTGTGACCAGATGCTTGATAAAAGCAATTTTAACAACAACAATGGGGACAAAGACAAACTAAAATAGAGAACGACTAGGTTAAGGAACATAAATGATATGTCTACACTGTATATTCTGAAACCCGGAGAGTCACAGAACTTGACCCTACAAACTTGGGCTCAAGCTACTGTGCTAAGAACAGATGTGCATATATTTTGGGGAAGGGCTGGAGCTCAAGTTTGAAGCCCGAGGACAGAGTGAGTTTCAGAGCCCAAGTAACAATCTGAGCCACAGTGTCTACATATTTGATATGAGCATTGTAGAGCAACCCACAGTCTGCACACCCAGGCTCTGAAACCCACTGCAGAAGGTTTTAAAAAGGACCATCAACATTTTCTTAGATAATTATATGCAATAAAATCTTACAGAGACTGAAAAAGTTCACTCTGGTGTTTACAGAAATAGCTGAAGCAGCCTCAAAACCATCTTTGAAAACTCATGGAGATTGTAGGTCTTTGTGAGGTCCTTGTGGAGTGCAGAACAGCAAACATAATGCTTATCTTTCTAAAGGAACAATGAGAACATATGGAATTATAGACCAATCAAAGACACCTGAAAAGATGCTTGAACAAATTATGGAGCAACTATTTTGTAAACACACAGAGGTTATTAGAGTGATAAGTAACAGTCAACATGAATTTAGCAAGAACGTATGTCAAACAAAACTTATTTCCTTCATTGACAGGGTTACTTCCCTAGTAGTTGGGGTGGAAGCAGAAGAACTGATCTTGATTTCAGTAGGGCTTTGGCCAGTGTCACGTAACATTCTCAAGAGCGAGCTAAGGAATAGTGGTTCATATGAAATTGTTATAAAGTGGTAGTTACAAGTGGTTGACAGATCACACTCAAGCAAGTAATTAGTGATTCACCATCAAAGTGGGAAACTATATTTACTGGGGTCAGTTCTGGGTCAGGTACTATTCAATATTTTCACAAACGATATTGATAATGGAGTCCTGAGTATGCTTCTAAAATTAACAGATCTCATAAAGCTATAAATAGCTGCAGGCATCATGGTGAAGTTTAGAATCTGAATGAATTTTGATAAATTGAAGAATTGTGAATTCAACAAGAGGAAATTAAATATTGACAAATGCAAAATATTTCATTTATGAAGTTAAAAAGCAAATGTACAACTGTAAAAAGCAGAATAACTGCCTAGACAGTAGAATTTCTGAAAAGAGCCTGGGGCTTATATTGTATCATGACTTGTATAAGAGTCAAAACTGTGATTTAGTGAGGGGGCAGTATCATTCTTGGATACAGTAACAGGGGTTTTGTATGTTAAACGTGGGATATAACCGTTCCACTCTGCTTGGCACTGGATAGGCCTAAGCTGAGGCATTTGGCATCATACTTCAAGAAACATGTGGACAAATCAGAGAAAGGCCTAAGGACAGCAAAGGAAATAAAAGGTTTAGAAAACCTGATCCATAAGGAAAGGTTAAAAACTGGGCATATTAATCTTGGGGAAAAAAAGACAGAAAAGGGACACAATGCCATTCAATGCTCCCTCTAAGCTGCACTGGCATGCGGCCGCGCAGCCCAGCGCAGCTGCCCAGCACAGGGAAGGCTGCCGGCTGTGCAGGGCTGGCAGCCAGAGTCCCAGCTCAGAACTTCTCTGGAGCAGGGAGTTATTAAAACTCCTGTCCAGAGAAGCTCTAATGGAGCACGCCCGGAATGTCTGAGCATGCTCTGTTAGTACTTCTCTGGCCCCAGAAGCTGTGGCTGGGCCATGCCACTGCAGTGGCAGGGTAGGATTGCAGGGAGGGGTTGGACAGGCTGGGGGGTTACCAGAGGAGTGCACCCACGGGGAGGGGGCCGGCAGGATCAGGCTGGGGGGGGCGGAGGATCGGGCCTGCGGGGGGAGAGCTGGCAGTATTGGGCCTGCGGGGGCGCATCTCACAGTGAGCAGTGTGAGTTGCTCAGCTGCCTGAGGCTCTTAGAGGGAACATTGGTTGAGGACCATTATGAAAAAAGACAGTGATCAAATGTTCCCTGTGGCCACTGAGGTGGGACAAGTAATGGACTTAATCTGCAACACAAGAGATTCAGGTTAGATATTAGGAAATGAATGTCTATTTGTAAGGGCAGTTAAGATCTGGAATAATCTTCCAAGGGAGGTTAAGAACAGGTTAGAAAAGCATGTATCAGCAATTGTATAGGTATATGTGATCCTGCCTCCATGCCAGCTGAGTGGACTGGATCACCTACTTTCCTGTTTTAAAGGCTGCACATTAAATAGGGTATAATTCATTAGTTAAAAACACTAGCAGGAAATATATTTAAGTTTTGAGCCCAAATGGTAATTTTCTCCAGGAAATAAAATCTTTGTAATCATGACTTGGGGCAAAATTTTGCTGTTAGGTCTACACAATTAATCATTGCTCCTGTATTTTTCTCCTCCTCTCTGTTATTTGCATGCCCAACACACTACAATAGCAGTTCTTTTTTTCCATCTTAATATAATATAGCTCCAAATAGCTAAGTTGTCAAATTCTCAGAGTAGAATTTTGCTTTTAAATAAAAGTAACTCCTATGTCTAAAGAATGAGTAATGAAATATGCTGATATTGTGAGTAATGTGATTGACAATAAAATTATTTATTTATTTATTTAGAATCAGGTAATGCTGTTTTTCATATACAGTTTGTGTCAATTGATCAGTTTTATAAATTGTTCTAACTATGAAGGAATGCATTTCTCCATATAGATGTTAACAAATTCAGGGTCTAATCCATTGTACTACTAAGCAGTGCGTGAGAGTTACTAATTGGTTTTATCTCCCACTGACTTCACGTAGATTATGTCTACACTAAAGAATTAAATCTATTCAAGTTATGCTGCCAGTTATAAACCACTATGATTATGTCCCTTGTGGATATTCACACCACACTCCTTGTATTTCAGAGTACATCCTCTGTTAGTGGTGTAGCACTGACAGATGGAGCACTGAACTATCAGTGAGTAGTAGTGGATCCTAATACTATCCCACTGTGCAACTCATCACTTTCTGCCACAAGAAGTTCTGGGAATGCATTGCAGGGCATCATGGGTGGGGCTCAACTGTTTTCTCTATCTCATCATTTCATGGGGTTCCAATTACATTGCACACCATTTTTAAACTACCTGCAAACAGTGTGCCTGATATCTGTCTAAATGCATGAATCTTGTGATAAATGTTATGAACGCAATGCGGCTGATCCTGCGATGCTTCCTGAGCTGTGAATCTGAAAATGAATCTGTCATGCCTGTCCTGCTCTATGCCACAGAAGGAAATGATTCCAGATTGATCTTGGCATTCATGGAGCAAATGAAAATAGTGGGCTGTTGCTACTTGTTTTAGAAAACAAGCACTGAGTGGTGGGATTGCATTGTTATGCAGGTAAAGGATTTTGACAATTATTAAGTGGAAAATGGCAACTCCAGACTGCTACCGGTAAGTCACAAGTAAGTCTGGAGTTGGAAATCCACAGCAGGGGTTGCAGTCATGGGAGTGTGTAGGGCCATTAAATGAATCCTGTTATGAAGGACTGTGACTCTGAACAATGTGTGGCAAATAGTGGATGTTTTTTAAGCAATGAGATTCTGTAACTGTGTCAAGGTGATAGACAACAATGTTCCCTGTAAGCCAGGGGTCTCAAACACACACCCCACGGGCCACATGTAGCCCCTAAGGCTATTTCCTGTGACCCCCAATGACACGATTGTTAGCAATATTTGCAATATCATTGTATGGAAGGGTTCCAGTGGTGTGGCCCTCAAGCTAATATACTAATCCTCATATGGCCCTCTACTAGTCCTCATGAGGCCCTCGGGGTGATTTAAGCTTGAGACCCCTGTTGTAAGCTGTGTGGCCATGCCGCTGTCTGGCACAAGGAACGCTGCTGGCCATGCATGGCTGGCAGCCAGAGTCTTTACCTGGCCGGAAGGCTCTGTTTTCTGGCCGGCTGAGAGCTCCTGTGGCACTGGGAGTTTTTAAAACTCCCACCAAGAGAAGCTCTGATGGAGCATGCTCAGAAGTTCTAAGTATGCTCTGTCAGTGCTTCCTCCAGCCAGAGAAGCCCTGTCTTGGCCGCGCTGCTCTGGCGGCTGAGCGAGGCTGCAGAGGGTTCGGGGTTGGGCCAGCTGGGTGGGGGTTAGCAGAGAAGAGGGTTAGGGTTGGAGGAGGGGGATCGGGCTGGCTCAGGGAGAGCTGAATGGGAAAGCAGGGGTGTTGACTGTGAGAGCAGGATCAGGCCCATGTGCGGGGGGTGACCCATGTAGTGAGCAACATTAGTTGCTCAGCTGCCTCGGGGACTGAGAGGGAACATTGGTAAGCATATCCCAGTTTTGACCCCAGACCATCTGGCAGCAAGTACGTTAACAGAAAACATTTCTTTTCTGTGGTGTTACAGTTGCTAGTGGTCATTTCGCTGACATCCAAGTGGGATGGTCAGGGAAGGTGCAGGATGAATGAATTTTCAGGAACACCGACAGAAAGGTGTAAGCAGTGAGTTTCCTTCCATACCACAAGATTCCAACAGGGGAGGTGGAAATGTCCATAGTGACCTTAAGAGACGCAGTCAACCCCTTACTCCCTTGGCTCATGAAGCCTTACACCAGAAACTTGACAGCAACGTGGAATGCTTTTTTCAACAGTAGGCCCAATGGGTGCAGAATGACTGCTGAATGTTCAGCAGATTAAAATAATTGTTGGCACTGCCTTTTTGGTAGGTTAGACTTCACTGAGAAAATTATTTCCATTATCATACAAGCTTGCTGTGCTTCACTTAATGTTTGTGAAGATAAGGGAGGAAGGATTTTCACAGAGGTGGAATGCTGGGGTAGATTGCATAGCAGCTGATTTTGTGCAGCCAGATACAAGAAGAGTTAGAGGAACTCAGTGCAGAGCTGTTTGAATCAGGAAGCTTTGAAGTAGCATTTTGATAATGAGTCTCAGTAATATGCCTTTCTGTAAGACATTCAGTCAGGAGTTGTTTATTAGTGACTTCAATAAGCCTTGTAGAGATTGCTGCCTGAGCATTAATTGTAGTCGGCAAATGTCCCAGTTGCCACTGAGTATGAATTCCAAAAACAGCCATCCTGTGTACGACAGAAATGCTATTTTTTTTCCTATAAGTGGGGTTTTTTTTACACAAGAATACACAGATTTCCATTTCTTACAATGAGCATAACACTGAGGATCACTCTCTGAATTGAATGTGGAGTTCTGTGGCACTTAAAAACTAACAAATGTATTTATTGCTTGAGCTTTCGTGGGATAAAATCCCACATCATCAGATGTTTTGAAGATCGGGGAACTTAAAGAAAGGAAGGAAATAAATGCAGGGACGTGTAAGTCATGGGATCAGGTCACAGTAACAGCAAATCAAAGCAGTTTTTAAGATTCAAACATTGCAGAACAGCATATTGAGGAAGATGAGGTCAAATTGCCTGTTGTAATGTGAAAAAAAAATCCAAAGTCCTTACTGAGCCCCAAAGCAGCAGTCAAATTTGCAAATAAATCACACGTATGTGTAAGTCCTGATGTTGTTCTGAAATCTGTCCCTGGGGTGGAGTGCAAAGGGTGCCGCAACTGGCTGGGAACTTGCAAGAAATATATGTGGGGAGACTGGGGAGGTCATGGAATGGACTTCTGTATAGGATTCAGGGGGAGGTGAGAACATATGTGTTCTGACTTCAGCACAATCAAAGACCTCAGTATCTCTGGTCCTCCATTATCGTCATCAATCTCTCTTGCACTGTAGCATATGTTACAGCTCCTGTTTCCTTTCCTAGCTATCCATTTCTTTTTTTTGTTTGTTTGTTTACTGGTTCTTGTCTTGCCCTGTGATTGCATTCTGCAGCATTAGATTACAAATGTTCCCTAAATATATACTCCTCCTCTTTTATATCCTCATCTGTCAGAGGCATTCTACTGGTGTCTTGTAGATTCCCCTCAAGGGAACATCTGTAGAAACACAAGAAACAATAAAAAGAGACAGTATGTGATCTCAAAGAAGATCACTAAAAGTATGTAGGAACATTGTTGCAAATTCTGACACCATTTGCCAGAGGTGGAGTGATCAAAGCTGATATCTCTATCCTAAGGGTAACTGAGATGCAAGGGTTCCTCTCCTGCATGCATGAGGCTTCAGAGCAGGTCTATATGCCACTCAGCTGTGTGCCACTTTGGTCCTTGCTCAAGTAATTGTCAATTGGCTCAGTAAATTTATCTATTCTGGGGGAAGAAACAAAGCAAATCTACCAAGAAGCCTTCAGCAGTTGATTTCAAAGTACCTGTAGGAAAGTTTCCTAGCAATCGCTATGGAGGATTCCAATAAAATGGTGGTGTGGTTCAACAACCTTTTCACAGAGCCTCATTATTTAGAGTCGTAGAAGACTGGGAAATAGGTACAATTAGTTCTAGCCTTGATAATTTTTATTCCTTATCCCACTTCTAATGTGTAACAAAATAATGGACATGCTTACCTCCTGGTGCCATGCAGTATAAAGTAAAATGACCAGTTATGGGAACTCCCCTTTTCTGTATGTAAGGGGGATGATAGCCCCTTACTGAAACTGAATGGACATTTTTGATTGGCCACTGCAGAATGGAAGCAGGACCCTGAAACAGACAGCCCCAGAGCCAGTGGGAGAAGCCAGTGATCCAAGATACTCTGATTGGCTGGCTGGACTGGCCAATGAGGGAGCCAAAAGGGTACCCCCCCTCCCCCCGAGCTGAAACTGTGAGGCTGTTCCTATGGCTCCTGAGACTCTGTGTGTAGTGCCCCCACATCAGGAGGTGGCACTGGGGGGGGTCTACTTTTCACCTTTTTCCACCTTTCTCTATTTTCTTATTATGATTTATTTATTTATTTATTTATTTATTTATTTATGCTTAAATAAATTGTACTACTTTGAACTGTGTATAGTGACTGATGGGCCAGGAGAGAGTGGTCAGTGCATTTAGGACCCCGGAGTGGGGATGCCCTAACCCTCTCCTGAGAGACCATGATAAGATTGGGGGTTGAGCTCCCAGAAATTCTGGGGCCCAGTCTTGTCAGGGTTGCAGGGACTCCTCCACACAGGAGATTGGGTGACGAGCCTTTGATGTTAAAATAAAATTTTTGGACCCCCAGGGGGTACCCCTGGGCAAATCTTGGGTCCAGGAAGTTCGTGCCCACCTTTGGATATCTTTATCACTCCGTCACCCGTATTCGTCTAAAAGGGAAGGTCACTCCAGCAGAGGCAGATGCTTAAATTCGAGTGTAACCATTTATTAAGGGAATAAACACATTCCAAACCAAGATTGAACACCGTCAGGAATAACACAAATACATATAACATACAATTAACAAAACAAGATTTAACAAGATCCCCCTTTTTGAAACCCCTCCTGGATTCTAGGGATCCTTTGCCCTTAGCAACATTTGCCAACTGAACCCGGATACATTCCAGTCCCAAGTGTGCCCACCAAACACAGGGAGACTCCCCTGGTTTCCCTTCTTACACTCCAGCTTTCAGGGCGCTCGGCCCTCCAACACCCCTATTTACTGTTGGTCTTTGACTGGATTATGCCGCAGGTCCGATACCCACACTGCCGATCCCTCGGAGTCCTTGATCTCTGGATCCCGGCTTGGCCCATCTACTTCGAGGCGCTGGTGCCCCCAGGGTCCTGTAATTACAGTCTTTCGCCCTTAGCAAAGTCCAATTAGACAGGGAAGCTTCTCAAAGTCAGTCCCAGCCTCTGCCTGCTTCGGGGACTTCCTGAAGTGGGTCCTCTTCAGCCTTCCACCCGGGAGCTGGTGTCCAAGTCTCTGAACCCCGGGATCAGAGGCTTGGGCAGGCTCAGTTCCCAGCTCCTCAGGGAGGCTATTCTCTGATTCTCTGCTGGATTCCAGTTCGAAGATCTTATACACACTCACTCCTAACGCGGATCTCCCCTTAGACCGGGTGGGGAAACCCCTTAAAACCTAACCCCCTGGCCAATCAGAGGGGCCCGTTGTGCGTCCCTTGCTTCACGCCCTTTTTGTCACGAGGTACCAGAAAGTTCGAGAGGATTCTCTCCCTTGTTAACTGGCAGCTCAGGAAAGTTCCAGCCTGCTTCTCCCCTCAGGCCAGAGCTGTTGCTAGGTAGACCTGAACTCTTGGCCGGCTGTGGTTACTTAGTGTAACCCCTATTCACAAACCCCAAACCCATAACCTACGCAAACTTCTTAGCCCACTCAGCCTCTGCTGGGGAGGCACTGTATAATGTTTTAACAGCAAATAATAACACACAATACATTTCTCATCAGTAACCAAGCAAGGTAAGTATCATTATGAAAATTCTCCCAACATTGAGGTCAGGCAGGCCTCTGAGTAAAGGAAGTGGGAACAGAGATCCAGATCCTTTTGCTCCCCACCTTCACTGGGATGGTATGCAAGCCTGGAAAGTTCCCCACAATGGCGAGTCTATGTCCTGTGCTTACATGTATCAGACACAAAAGACTAGAGTGCTGTCATTAGTAAGATCCATCTGGAGTCAGGAGGAAAAAAAGGGGTTGCAACTCACCATGTGACCAGACAACCCTTTTTCTTGTTCCACATCCTCCCCCAACTCCACTTCTTCATCTGCCACATTGTCTTCATGATTGACTTGGACGATTGCTGCCTTCAAATCCCCCAAAGTATCAATGGGTTTTGAGGTGATACAGATGGGGTGACTACAGAACATGTTGGCCAGCTCCTTCTGGAAATGGCAGGCCTTCAGCATCTCACCAGAGTAATGGCTTGCCTCCCTTTCCTTCTGGTACACCTGCTTCAGCTCCTTGATCTTAGCATGGCACTGAGGCATGTCCCTTTTGTGTCCCTTCACCAATCTGCCCATAAGTACGTAAGTTTCTATTTCTGGATCAGAGCTGAGATTGCATAATTTCCTGTGCCCACAAACAAGAAGAGCCAACACCTCCAGTGCTTTCCAAGTGGGAGCATGTGTGCTGCAGTGAGCCAGCATAGTCAGGTGGAAAAATATGATGTAAGCATTCCACACTGAAGAAGAGGAAAAGGAAGAGGAATTTCTCACATTTTCAAGCCTTTATAAGGGAGGGGGTTCATGCCTATGTGCCTGGCTGCAGGGCTGCAAAATTCAAACTGCCCACCTGAGTTTGATGGGCATTATGCAACATTACATGGAAGCCATTCTTGGCAACATAAGCAAGTGCAATGTCTACAACAACACTGTGACACTCTAACTTTGTCGACAAAAAACTATGCTTTTCATTGAGGTGATTTTATTATTTCAGTGTAGCAAGAGAATTAAACTGGCGGAAGGAGCACTGTGGTGACTACACCTTTACTGTTTTGTTGATGAGACCTTAAAGATGATAGCACTCAGCAATAAGGCTGAGCAGAAATTTCAAATTTCTGTGAAAATCTTCTAGCTTTTGAAATATGTTTTATTCTTATACAGTATTAAGATCTTAAAAAGAATTGTGTGCAAAAAAAAAAGAAAAAGAGAGAGACTTCTTCCACCCCAGTACTTCCAGATGCTTAGGGCATAACTATACTATGAATCAGGCATAACAGATGTTTGAACTTGGGTCATCCACATTTGAGGCCTAACTGCCTGTTATTCTGGTGTGAGCCTCATGCTCAGTTAAAAAAAAAAAAAAAAAAAGAAAAAAAGAAAAGAGTCCTATGGTACCTAAAGACTAACAGATTTATTTTTTGCATGAGCGTTCATGGGAGAAAATTCCACTTCGTCAGATGCTTTGACGATGGGGGAACTTACAGAATGGAAAGAAAATAAATGCAAGGGAGTGCAAAAAATGGGATCAGGTCATACAGTAACAGCAAACGAGAGCAGTTGTTAAGGTTCAAACCCTATGAAGGGGGAAGTCCCCCCCCCCAGACTAGACTAACATGGCTGCCTCTTTGGAACTCATGCTTAGTTCCATTCTGAACCTGAGAAACTGCTGATTAAAGTTTTGCTAAAGCCAAAAAGTTTGAATTTTGACAAACGGTCATTTTCCAATGGAAAAAATATTTATCAGAAGATTCCTAGTCACATCTATTCAGCAATTCAAGAATTTCAGATGTCCTGGTTTGTTCATTGAGAACCTTACCCTGCACTGCTTATGCTGCAGAAATTAAGAACTGTCACATGAGGTCCTAACTGTTGGGTTTCGAGGAATTTTTTGGGAGAGGAGGAGGATCAAATTTTAATTTTCATTAAAATGGTGATATAAGACCTAATTTGTATGAGGTGCTGATTAGTTCATGCACCTCCCAGTAATCACTGAACACCTCCTAGATGGAGATCTTATTCAAAGATGTCTGTCTAATTCTTTGAGACTAGAGACCTGTATTTATTTACAAACAAGACATAGCCTCAGTATTGCAATAGCACCACCAAGAAGCAAGACAATGAATCTTAAACTATTCAACTCAATTTTTGGCTATTAATGGGTCTAACTGGATGACTGCTTCTGCATGGTTGCCTGAAACAATACTTCTTGTATCATGAAATATGCAAAGTGTGTTTCAGTACTGTATTGATAGCAGTGTGGCATGAGCTAAAATGGAGACTCAAACAGACCAGTTAAATACACCCACATATCATGCAAAATTTTGATCAAGAATTCTAATTAAACAATATGTCCACAACTATAACATATATTTTATCTCTTTTTATATTTTATAGGAAAATAAAATCAGGATTTTCATTTTAAAGAAGTCTGCTCCCTCTGCTCAGTCCCCTCCTGAAGCCACATTTCTGACATCAAAATGAGTTAGTCTGTCAATGATTGTGATGTCAGCAATAGAAGAAGATTGTGACTTCAGTTGAAAAAAAAAGTACAAGAAACAGATGAAGTCTTAAGAAAACAAAACCCTGTTTTCATAAAAATGTCTCTGTTAATAAGAAGCAGAAGAAGAAAAAACAGTAGAAAAGATATGACATATCTAGGCTGATTTTTTTTTGTTGCCTTAACAGAATGTTCTTTAATATTCAAGTTCTATCCAAAGTCTTGCTGAATTCTGTAAACAGAGTTTTGTTTTGTTTTGTTTTATTTTCCTCCCAACTCTCACCCTTGACCTATACTGGGTCTTTTTATTTTTTTTTCTAAGGGCTCGTGGCTCTCTAGCAACCAGTGCTTAAATATGCATATGACTAACGCCTCCCAAAACAACCATGGAAATAACATATCCCTGCTCAATGACATCTTGAGGTCATCATTCAATTTCATTTGTTATGCTTAGGGCTTAGGGTCATAGGTAAGTTCAAATACACAACCGAAAGGAAACTAGAGGAAAAAGCTAAGACAAGTAAGAAATGGACATCCCCCCCGCCCCACATCTATATTATTCACATTGCACCAGTATTATGTATTTGGCTTTATACACATTACACAAGAACATCTATCCAAAAGTTTTTGACACCTTTAATATAACTGAAAATTACACATATCAAAAACTCCATTAAAACACAGCTAAAATGCAGCAATATTATTCAGTAGACTCAATAATCAGAAACCTAGGTAAACAGTAAATGAAAACTACCCTCCTGTTCCAAGAATTCAACAATTTTGTAGCCCCTTCCTCATTTCCAATATCCCAGATTAAAAGTATTTGAGCTTTTCAGCATGACATGAAGGTAATCAGATTCAAACTATTTTGGACCATCATGTGGAACAAATTTTTGAGCCCTTGTATATCCATCCACAGGGAATATCCTGTGAGCAACTTCTTTTCATTTGTACCAGAGGGTACAAATACTCAAATACATCTTCTGATCTCAACTGGAGTACTATAGCGAGGGAAGAGAGTGATCTGTCAGGAAATGAGATGGTTCTTCAGTCGAGTAAGCATTTTTCCCCTTTTCTTTTCTTTTGGGGTGTGGTTTGACGGGTTAAACTTGAAATAAATATTGGTCCAGTTAAATCCAAATTTATTGTTGTGCTCATCTTGGGTTATTTCCTCTTTAAGTTTATGCTAACAGAAAAGTCAAGATGAAACATTTCAAAGAAAAAATAAGTCAAAATGCCTGAAACAACTGAGATTTAGGCAAATATTTTTGGTAAGTTTGACCCAAATTCACAAGTAGTTTTGGTGCCCTGAAAAAGATTGTTTGAGATTCTAATTATTTGTGTAACAATATTTTGATGCTTATGAAGGACTTGGGGAAGGATGGGAATGGATGAGAAGCAAGGAGGCTAGACAATGAGATGATTCCAAAATCAAGAGAAGAGATGATTAGAGAAGTCAGAGTAATAAAGAAACAATTGAATTGTGTATATTTCACAGCAAAAACAGGAATGTATTTTTTAAAATGATAAATGGAGAAAAAAGGGTGAAAAAGAAAAAGATAATAGGGTGGAGGAGAGAGATTAGGAAGTAGGAAAAGTGTTCCTTTTTGGAGCACTAAGAAGTCAGACTTTCATAGATAAATGCACATAACTGGGCATACCTAAATTAATAGAAACACACACTGTGAACACATCAGGGAACTGCTTGTGCACATTACTGACCAGGAATTTAACTGGCCATGTTACTGGTACAGAGGAAGCAGAGCCATAACCAGGGTGGGGAGAGTGGAGCAAAGCCTCCGGTGCCAAATCTTAGAGGGTGCCACATGCCTGGCAGCCGCACCCCTACCTGACACCTTCTTCATGCCCGCCATCTAAAATTTGGTGCCTGAGGTGGCAGGCAGCCAGATCCATCCTCAGCTGCTGCTGGAAGGTGACAGGGAGCAGGATCCGTCCCCAGCCATTCCTGGAAGGTGGCAGGAAACAGGATCCTTCCCCAGCCAGCAGTGGAAGACTGGATCCAGCTCCCCCCTGCCTCTTCCCAGCAGCTGGGGCTCCCTAGAGCCTGCCAGCAGTGCCTGGAGCCAGATCAGGCCCAGGCTGAATCAAGGCCACTTTGAGGGAGGGCACCTTTGGGGCTGCTTGCCCCGGGCACCAGAACACCTAGTTCTGGCCATGAGAGTAATAATACATTCCAGGAAGATATGACAATGATATCGTTAAAGAGAAGGTAACAGGGTCTAGTAGAGACAGTACAATATCAGGTATCAGGAAACTTTTAGATCCTGCACAACTCTGGGCAAATCCCTGAGCCTCTGACTTTCTGTATATGTGATGTAGGGTAAGGACTACAATATGCATTTGGCAGAGAAATTGTGTGGCAAAATCAATATCTGTGAAATGCATTAACATGCACAACTGATAAAAATCAAGGGTAAATAATCTTGGTCCACTACTCTGCATCATTTCCTCTACCACTATGGATCAGCCTTCGAAGTACCATAACTGAGCCCGGAATATTGCTAAGGGGAAAGGATTGGTTACAGTTACAAAGTTGTATAAAACTGAACTGACAGAATTTTTATAGAAATTCATTCAGACAAAACTAAAATCCAGCAATGGATTATAAACACAGACGCTAGTGGCATTTCTAAAGACTAATAAATTTATTTATTGTGTGAGCTTTCATGGGAGAAAATCCAATGTCATCAGACACTTTCCTTGTTTGTTTTCTGGACTAGACTAACATTGCTACCCTTTTGCAACTGATTATATTTTTTTCAAGTGAGTTTGCATAACATATTGATGAGGTTCATAAAATATGCAAATCTAGTTTTGATCAGTAAGTTCTGCAGTAAAAAGCCTAGAAGTTTCCTCTCAGGTTTGGTAGATTTGATAACTTATGTATCATATGTGTTTGGTTTTTTTTTGTGATTTTTTTCATATAAAATCCAAGAATAAGTGATAGAAACTATAAATTGTGTATCATGTTTGGTAACCACTGTAGCTTCCTAGCAAACTCACTTACTGATTCATCTAATATATATTCTTGTATTCTTTGGTTTCTCAATGGGAAATGGAAGTAAATGACTTCCCATAACATAAGAGCCAAATAAGTGTTTTATCAATTTATCAGGGTATGTGCATTGGATAATTTGATGTCATTTAGCTTAGACAATGACATATTTCATTTAAACTCTGATATGATCTTTTCCCAGAGTGAAAATATGGGAACTAAAAAGTATTTTCTAAAAATTAAGCCATGCAAAATAGAGCAGTGTTGTAAACAGTTAATAAGAAAGAACACAGATCTCTTTGATTTTGGGGACTCTGGCATTATTTTGGCTCCAAGCTATTGAGATTTGTGACCCCAACAAGCTCTACCACAGAATGTGTGTGGGAACACAGTCAGGTTGAGCAGCATTGAACAGAAAGTAGTATTATGGGATTTGTCAATATTCAACAGAAAAGTTACTGTATTCACACTAGTTACAGTACAGTGTTCCCCAAAGACAGTCAGTTTTGTCCAAACCACTGTTAAGTCTCATCCTATAAAAATGAGATGATGTGATCTTAAATGTGTTATGCTTTGGTCTTCAAGGAGACAAACAAGAACTTGTGAGCAGTAAGCCATGATGATTTTGATACAATAGAGTCAATTGTGGGTTTAAGTTACAGTCCCGAGTAGGATAGTAAAGAGTTGTACACTTTCAAGCAGAACAAGAAAGATTGTGCTTCAAAAAATTTGCTCATTTTTCCCCAGGGGAGGGAAGCAATCAGCTCGTTTCAAAAGGACTTCTTTACAACATAAACTTACATTGCTTCAGCATTGTTGTGAAAAAAAGTAGTTCTGCTTGACAGAGTGCAGCCACCATGACCAGCAGTATGCCAACTAACTGTGTAAATTCTACTCCCATCTCATTATTCACAAGCTTGTTCAGAATAAAATTTTCTAATTTAAGCAGGCCCTAAAATGAAGCAGGGAGGGGGATTGTCTGTGCTATAGATACACCTCATGTCTGCCCCTTTCCAGTGTCTTGTTTCTTGGGGAGTTGTGGATGGGAACTAGACAGGAGAAGCAAGGAGTTCTATGCACACTGCACAGTACCTGAGCTCAGAGCACATGACTGTGTTTTTTAGTTGAGTGAGGGAGAACAGGAAACACTTATTTGCTGATTTTTCCTTAATAACTCAAGTCCTCTCAGCTTTTAGCCCTACAAGCTTGCAGAGAATCACCAAGACTTCTTCAACCCTAAACTGCCCAAACATAAGGAGCTCAATACATATAGTGATAAATTCTAGCTCTTCTGACATTTCTTTTTAAGTTTACAAAAGACACATTTAGAATTTCCTCATAGCAAAGACAAAGAAAAGCAATAGCAGTAGGCCAGACCTTGGATCTTTTAATTTCTGTGTCCTGATTTCAGCAGGAAACCACTATCTTAAGAATCACAGATAAGTCATGTTCCCCTGTTCCAACATTATATGTACCAAATTACACAAAGCTGTATATAAGGGAAGTTGCTTCATAGCTTCTTGTTTTGCCCAAATCTGTGAAATTTGATTAACTTATTTCATTGTCTCAGCTAACATAGCAACAAGGGTTATTAATGGTATGACATTGGGCAAGAAAGGGCTAAGCAACTTGGCAAGCTGTGCAGCTCAGCTCAAAGACACATGAAAAGAAATTACTAATGGTAGTAACAGACATCCTCTATAAGAAAACTAGTGCTTTGATATGACAGTGTTTTGTTAATAGTTATTTGAGGTTTATGTATATCTTTTTAGAGATCAACAATGTAGATAAACTGATTCCTGTCTAGTACTATTGCTCTGTTTGTTAAGAGATCAAAAATGGTGGGTTGCCTGTGGTGGTCATTCTTCCTTGAGATGAGCTGCTTACATACATTCAGTTACAGGTGTCTAATTGCCACAGTGCACAGTTGGCCAGAAAGCTTTTTGCCGTAGCCTGTCAGAGCAGGGTCAGAGGCCAACGCCCTGTCTGTGCCACTGCCGCAGCTATATGTATGACCCTGACCCTGATTCCCCTCAGTGCCTTCTTTTTGCCAACTCCAAGTAGTGGGGACGGGGTGGGGGGGGGAATCTGAATGTATGTGAGCAGCCCATCTTGAAGAAGGACGGTTACCTCAGGCAACCCACCATTCTTCTTTCAGTGCTACTCACATCATTCAGTTACAGATGGCTGCTAGCCATGGTCAAGATGGTGGGTGGAGTTGTATCTTACCCACTTTAAGCATGGCTCTGCCCATCGCAGCAGCATCAGATGCCTGCTGGACAATTGTGAAGTGCATCATGAATGCATGCAGTGACAACTACATTGCTGCCTTGCAGATCACCTGGATCGGAACCTATGCAAGGAAGGGCATTGAGGACACCTGTGCTCCCATTGAGTGTGCCCTGATCCTCTCAGGGAGGGGCACGTTTGATCTTTTGTAGCAGTCTTTAATACAGTTTGTTATCCAAGCTGAAATACACTGTGCTTTCACTGGTCAACCTCTTTTGCGTTCCACGACTGAAACAAATAGCTGTGATGTCTATGTGTACATTCTACATAGGTCAGGAGGGCTCTCCAGACATCTCATGTGTGCCATTTCCTCTGGTTCTTTGTAACCTGAGAGTCTGAGAAGAACACTGGGATACAGATGTCCTGGTTAAGGTGGAAGGGAGAGGACACCTTGGGAAGAAAGGCTGGATTTGGACAGAGGAGCACCTTGTCTGTAAAGAACCTTGTGTATGAAGGTTCTGAGGAGAGGACCTTCATCTCCGATATCTGTCTAGCTAAGGTTATCGCTACTAGGAAAACCACCCTCCAGGACATGACCAAAGGAGTGCACAAATCTAGAGGTTCATAGGGTGGTTCTTGTAGGGCATCCACTACCATGTTCAAGTCCCACTGTGGGGCAGGATCTCTGGGTTATGGGTAGATCCTCTCAACCCCTTTCAGGAACCTGGTGGCTGTGGGATGGGAGAAAACCAGGACCCCTTCTGCCACGATTGTGGCCAAGTGTAAAGAGGAGGTCAACAGGACCCTATCTTTTAGGTCCATGAGGTAGTCAAGCACAGCATGGGTTGGGACTGACTCCAGAGTTATTCCCTTGCCCTGAGACCAAAGGGAAAATCACCTCCATTTATAGGCATAGTTCGCCCTAATGGAGGGTCTTCTGTTACTGATCGCTGGTTTGTTGCAGGAGTGTCTGCCTGCTTTAATGTTTCTGTTCTTAGATCTGTAGCTGCTGGTGAGTATCTGTTTAAGATTGGGTGGCTGTCTGTAGGCAAGGAGAGGTTTGTCTCCCAATGCTTGAGAGAGTGATGAATCATCTTTTAGAATAATCTGTAGGTCCTTAATGATCTGTTGCAGAGGTCTGACTTGAGGGTTGCATGTGGTGACTAGTGGCGTTCTGTTGTTTTCTTTCTTGGGTCTTTCCTGTAGTAGATGACTTCGGGGAACCCGTCTAGCTCTGTCAATTTGTTTTCTTACTTCCCCAGGTGGGTACTGTAGTTTCAAGAATGATTGATAGAGATCCTCAAGACGTCTGTCTCTGTCTGAGCGATCAGAGCAGATGTGGTTATATCTTAGGGCTTGCCTGTAGACAATGGATCATGTGGTGTGTTTAGGATGGAAGCTTGAGGGATGTAGGTAACTATACCAATCAGCAGGTTTTCAGTACAGGGTGCTGTTGATCTGTCTATCTCTGATTTTTATTGTAGTGTCTAGAAAGTGGATCTCCTGTGTGGAGTGTGCCAAGCTCAATTTGATTGTGCAGGGGAGCTTGTTGAAATTAATGTGACAATCTTCAAGAGCATCCCTGCCATCAGTCCAGATGATGAAGATGTCATCAATGTAGCATAGGTAAGGAAGAGGTGTTTTGGGATGAGACTTGAGGAAATGTTGTTCTAAGTTGCCCATAAAGATACTGGCATATTGTGGGGCCATGCAGGTGCCCATAGCAGTTTCCAAAGGGATAGCCGTGTTAGTCTAGTCCAGTAAAAAAACAACAAGCAGTTGTGTGGCACTTTAAGACTAACAGATTTATTTTTTGCATGAGCTTTCGTGGGAGAAGATCCCACTTCCTCAGATGCTTCGAAGATGGGTGAACTTACAGAAAGGAATGAAACTAAATGCAAGGGGGTGTAAAACATAGGATCAGGTCATAAAGTAACAGCAAATCAGAGCAGTTTACAGGCTTAAAGAATGGGAAGCCTGAAGTCAAATTACCTTTTGTAATATGAAAAGAACCCATAATCTCGATTGAGTCCTGCTTTCACAGAATTTAGTTTGCATATTAATTCGAGTTCAGCTGTTTCTCTTTGGAGTCTTGATGTCCCAGGTACATCTCTAACGACAGTCGTTAACAAATCCATCATCGAGTGATTAGGAAGATGGAAGTGCTCAGCAACTGGTTTCTTTGTTCTTTGATTTCTGATATCAGCTCTGTGCTCATTCAATCACTTACGGAGCGATCGTCCTGTTTGTCCAATATATAAGGTGTTGGGGCATTTCTTGCACATGATGGCATAGACCACATTAGTAGACGAGCAGGTAAATGAGCCTTTGATGGAGTAGCAGGCTTGATTAGGACCTATGATGGTGTTTGTTGTGTAGATATGTGGGCAGACTTGGCAGCGTGGTTTTTTGCAAGGGTGTGTGCCTGCTTCAATGTTCTTGTTGTTAGATCTGTAGTTGCTGGTGAGTATCTGTTTAAGATTAGGGGGCTGCCTATAGGCAAGGAGTGGTCTGTCTCCTAATGCTTGAGAGAGAGAGGGATCATCTTTTAGAATAGGCTGTAGGTCCTTAATGATCTTTTGCAGAGGTCTGACTTGAGGATTATATGTGGTGACTAGTGGTGTTCTGTTGCTTTCTTTCTTGGGTCTCTCCTGTAGTAGATGACTTCGGGGAACCCGTCTAGCTCTGTCAATTGCTCTGATTTGCTGTTACTTTATGACCTGATCCTATGTTTTACACCCCCTTGCATTTAGTTTCATTCCTTTCTGTAAGTTCACCCATCTTCGAAGCATCTGAGGAAGTGGGATCTTCTCCCACGAAAGCTCATGCAAAAAATAAATCTGTTAGTCTTAAAGTGCCACACAACTGCTTGTTGTTTTTTTGCCCATAGCAGTGCCACTGACTTATAGGTATAAATTATCCTCAAATCTGAAGTGGTTGTGGGTGAGCACAAAGTCATAAAGTTCAGTCACAAGTTGTGCTGTGGCATCATCTAGGATGGTTCTTCTAATAGCTTGTAATCCATCCTTGTGTGGGATGGTGGTGTAAAGAGCTTCTACATCCATAGTAGTCAGAATGGTGTTTTCTGGAAGGTCACCAATGGACTGTATTTTCTTCAGGAATTCCATAGTATCTCGAAGATAGCTAGGGAGGATTGGGTTCTTTTCCTATTACAAAAGGTAATTTGATTTCAGGCTTCCTATGGTTTGAACCTAACAACTGCTTTGATTTGCTGTTACTGTATGACCTGATCCTATGTTTTACACCCTCTTGCATTTATTTTCATTCCATTCTGTAAGTTCACTCATCTTCGAAGCATCTGACGAAGTGGGATTTTCTCCCATGAAAGCTCATGTGAAAAATAAATCTGTTAGTCTTTAAGTGCCACACGACTCCTTGTTTTTTGCTGGACTAGACTAATACAGCTATCCCTTTGGAAATTTACTTCAAAGGACAATGTACATTACTATTCTCCACATAAGTACCCATGAACTGTCGTGAAAGCTCCCATGAAGAAATGACCTGCAAATCCCAACCTTGTTATACCATAAAAGGGAGTGGGGATCATAATCCCTTTATCTCACATCTGTCCATGCTTCTCAGGGAAAGTTGGGCTGCAAGACTGAGATTCCAGCCAGCATTAGCTTGCAAACCACCCTGCTAACTCTTACAGGAGAATTAGAACAAACTCTATACCTGGACTATTTGGTCTCTATTTCCTAAAACTGGATTTCTAACCACTGAAGCTGTGAAACAAGGATTTATCTTCTATAAACTGAATCATTTATATGTATGTGATCCACTTTGACCTTATAACATCTCTCATTTTGTTCTTTTTCTTTTTATATGAAGGCTTTAGTTTTAGTTACTAAAAGATTGGCTGGCAGCATGGTATTTTGGGTATCCAAGCCTATATTGTTCTGGGTGATGTGGCTGGCCCTCTGGGGTCAGGAGGACCGATTTCTTTAAGAGACTCAGTGGCCAAGGGGGAACCAGAGAAGCTGATGTGCAACAAAGGGGGCTGTTTCTATTTTGTTATGCTTGGTGATGACCAGAGTGGGGAATCAAAATATGTTTTGTTACTAACTGGGAGAATGGTTTAAGTACCACCCGTCAGTTGTTTAAGGGTTTGGCCCCTCGTTTTACAGCTTGCCCTGATTTTGGCACATTCAGAACGTTATCCCAGGGGGCCCAGGTCACACCATGCTCCGTGGTAGCCCGAGCCTTTGATAAAAAGGCGCTTGTACAGCTTGAGAGGCATGGGGATCAGCAGCTGGAGGAGTGCCTTCATTGCCTCAAAGGCAAACAGTGTTGAAGGGACTGGCAGCTGCTCTAGCGCCTTCCCTTGGGGAGAAGGTGGGGTGCTTGAGAGGCGCTGATGCATTGGTGCCGAGTCCCACCCCAACCTAGGTTTATTATGCTTATCTCGGGAGTGGCACTGGGGAGGCTCCGGTGCCAATTTGGCACGTGGTGCCAGTGGCTCTTTAGATGTCCCAGATGTACTGGGGGTTGGCTGCAGTGCCTGCTCCAGGGCCATTGATTGCAGCCTCTGCTCTCTGTCCTTTGGGTCCTTCATTTGAAGGAATGGCAGATGGAGCATTTATCTGCCTGGTAGGTCTCACCCAGGCATTTTAGGCACTTTTCATGAGGAGCACTCACTGGGAATGCCTTGCCACAGCTGGCATGGGGTTTGAAACCCAGCATGTTTGGCGGTGGAACAGAGCAACGTTCAGACTTCTGGTGGAGAGTGGACTCGCCAGAGACACTGGATCATTGGAGTTCAATGTCCACAAATAGGTTTTCTAGAGTGAATGGCTGAGTCATAAACAGTTGAGACAGGCACTTGAACGAATGCAACAGTGAGCTGTACTGGTACTGTCACTGAGGTGGAAAGAAGGAACTGAGGGGGGTCAGGGTCATATATATAGCCACAGCCACAACACACAGGGGGTGTTGGCCTCTGACCCTGCTCTGACAGGCTAGGGCAAAAAGCTTTCTGGCCAACCATGCACTGTGGCACGTAGACACCTGTAACTGAATGATATGAGCAGCACTAGAAGACAAATGAATATTAACATCTAGGTAGAGCTTTGGTTTAATAATATAATTTGCCTGTATTTTTCTTTGGGATTTAAGTCAACTGTCCATTAACTACGCTAATGCAGCTAATTACTGGGGTGCCCAGGAAATGAAAGTTTTATTTCAGAGGACAATGTCCAATACTATTCTCCACTCAAGGATGAACACAGGCAAGCAGGCTGCTAGTGCCATGCCCTGTGGTTCAGGGCAGTGGGCAGACCATTTAGGACACAAACCCATGCCCAGCAATGCCCATGGATTTTAAAGAAAATGTCCTCTGAATAATCAGTCAGGTGAACTGAAGTTGTGTGTTGTTGGCTTGATATATCTGATGGAATTAAAATCATCAATATTAGAGCTTTGTCTGTCTTCTTCTATGTGGTGTTGCTCTATTTCAGAATGGTTCCTCTAGAGGCCAACATCAAATGATTTCTAAATTATCATTTTTCTAATTCATTTTTTTAAGTCAGCTATCTGCTTTCATTAAAATCTCATTTTCAGTATTCTTCATCGTTTCCTTCATTTTTTTTTTCTTTTTCTTTCATATTTCTGAATCAGAAGTATATTGGACCCAGTCCTGCAAGCCTTATTTGCTATGCATAGTTAATCTTGATGACCCAATAGCTCATAACAAATTTTAAATAGTTTAGGACAAAAGTTTTGCACCAGCTATCAATTTAAATGGAAAACCATCCCTGCAATCTTTACTGATGCAAAATTTGTATCCGTTTCAAGAAAATGACATATTGCTCATGTATCTGAGTCCCCTTCAGAGAGGTTTATGTTGTTCTGCACCCCAGTTATTTTAATAATAAATTTCTGTCTCCCTTCACTTTAAAGGAAAGAACTGGCAGAAGTCTGTGATGTGTCATCTTAAAATAATCCCTTCTTAATAATAGAATCTTCTTTATTAAGTTCTGCATGCTCAACTACATCTTATATACTTATAATTTCAATGAGGCTAAATAAAATTCAAGAGATATTGCTCTATTAACCTCATCTTACATTTTATTAAAGAGAGGTTAAGTAGAAGATACCCTTTCAAATCAGCTCCCTCTCACTTCGCTGTTTTCCTTTTCTCAATAGATGTATTTGCTTCTGAAGATCCTGCTTTTCTAGGCTATCCCCATTTGCCTTTTTCCCTGTAACAAAAAATAAGCATATTTTGAGGTATGAAGTTTTGCAATGGAGTAACTTTGTATTCAACAATTTATACTGAATTCACTGCACTCCACGACTGACAGTTTTTAAATCAATATTGTATTTATTCTGTAAAAGATATGATCCAGAAAATATTTTGGGTAAGTTCTATGGTGCATGTTGTACAGGAGGTTGGACTAGATAATCACAATGATCCCTTCTGGCCTTAGATTCTGTGAAGAGTTTGGAGATGAAGCCCAAGAAATTGCAAATTAGAAAACAAACTCTTTGAAGAAAGTAGCCATCATTACCTCGCCCTTCGCTTGGAAATATTTCAAGGGCTTTCTGGATATGTCTACACTTAGGCAGTTAAATCAATTTAAGTTAAACTGATTTAATGAAATCAATATAAAAATCCCTAAATTTATTTAAGTGAAATTGATTTAACATGTCCCCACTAGAAACTCAAATCAAACTAGCATGTTCGTGGACAGGACTTGCTAGTTCGATTTAGGAGAGGGGCACCATGGGAGGTGTGGCAACATGGCCCCCTAGAAAGGCCATGTCCCCACACAATATATATATGAAAAGGAAAACACCTATGAAGGACAAGGGCAAAAAGCGTTAAATAGAAATTACAGTTAAATCAAAATAACATGTCCACACTTTATTTCAAAATAACAGTTTCAATTTAATCATCATTTTGATATAATACTAGGATTTATTATATCAAAATGACTTTATTTATTTCAAAATAAGGAAGCTACTTATTTCGAAATAAGGAAACGTAGTGTGGATGTGCAATCTTTTAAATTGAAATAATCAGAATTATTTTGATTTAAAGAGTGAGTGTGGACAATACCCTCTATGTTCAAGTAATCAGGGTTCCCGCTGCCTCATTAGGCTCCTACAGGTGCTCTCCTTAGCTTAGTGAAAAATGGCCAACCCCTCCCCGCCCAAGTACAGCAGCTTCTGTCTTTTAGTAATTTTCCAGTCTCCTCTGTTATATATCCTGCACAAAATATAACTGTTGACAAATGATCTTTTCTCTGATAAACCAAATAACTTTAGTAGGAGCCAACCTTTTGTTCTTCTTTGAGCGCTGATTGCATCATTCAGTATTAGGTGTCTACTTGCTGCAGCACAAGATTGGGTGGAAACTTTTAGCCCTAGCCTGTCAGAACAGGGTCGGCAGCCAACACCCCCTCTGGCTATATATATGACCCTGATCCTGATCCTTCTCAGTTCCTTTTTCCATCCTCGGCGATGGTTATGGAACAGCCCACTCTTTGTGATTTTGTAAGTGCCTGTCTATTCCGTTGTGTATGAGCCGTCTGTTCAGCTTGGAAGATCTGATCGTGGACATTGTTCTACTGTGAACCGCTGCTCCTACCGAGCTTACAAACCTGGAACTGGAAGACCGCTCCCAACTGCTGCCAACAATGCCAGGCTTCAAACCCTGTGCTGCTTGTGGCAAGGCTTTCCCAAGGGATGATCCCCACAAGAAGTGCCTAAGGTGCCTGGAGGAATCCTATCAGGCTACCAATTGCTTGATCTGCTGGTCCTTTAAACTCAGGACCCTAAAAGACCAGGAGCACAGTTGTTGTGCACTGGCCCTAGAGTGAGCATGGCAGCCTATCCCTGGAGAATCAGGGTCTTCCTCGGAACTCCAGCACCATGTACCAGATCAGCACCAGAGCTCTTTCAGTGCCGCTCCCCTTGGGAGCACAAGATGACACACTTGGCATCCACCTCAGTGTGGAAGCACAGGCTCGGCTCCAGATCTCCCTGGCCAACCCACTCTAGAGACCAGGGCCTGGAGGCCATGAAAGTCCCTTCCACCCCAGAGGCTTTCGAGGTGGCAAAAGCCTTCCTGCTTTTGCCTACACCTACACCACTCAAGCCTCAGAAGCAGAGAGGAAAACCATCTTTCTTCTTGGGGACATGGACTGCTCTAGCATGGCACTGGCCCCTATCTTACATGGCAGTACCGAGTTCTTCAGCACCAGAGTCAGAGAGAATCTCTCCCTCCCCTGAAGGGTCTGCCGGTACCAGTCTGAGCTCCATGGCCAAGCACCTCACAGGGCACTCTCCTTCTCTCTGGCACCATAGTGCTGCCTTGTCACTAGTGCCAACCACCACAGCCCTTTCTCATGCTGGTGCTGGGGCAAGCCTAACCCCGTGGTGCAGGAAAACAACACACTCCCCAGGCTGAGAGGAGGTAACCCCCTCACACATGGGCAGGTAGGCCCAGGAGGGATCGCTGGCACTGGGGCCCTCCTCGTCCCTGCCAGAGGAAGCCTCCTCATAGGAAACCTCCTGCAGCACCGAAGGGTCTAGGACCACACCACCATTGCCTGCAACCTCAGACAGGGCTTAAAATCCCAGACCATGTTTTTATTGGCAGGCCCCTAGTGCCCACTATGACCTCCTTCACTGGGTGACAGTGCATGGGGGCTTGGAGGTCAAACCCATCAGCAGGGTTCAAGACCCCAACTTCAATCCAGGGCTTACATCTTCTCCAGATGCCATTATGGTCCCCTTGAACCCTGGTGTGCATGACCTTGCCCTGGTATGTTGGCAGAACCCTGCTTCAATTCCTCCAGTTTTGGACATAGCGGGTCATGAATACCAGGCTCCACCGGAGAGCTTCTCCTTCTTAGCTGATAACCTGGCACTGAGCTCCCAGGTGATAGAAGCTGCATGAGGGCAGGAGAGCCAACCTAGCCCAGACCCCATGCCCAGATCCAGGGAGGTGAGTGGGCTGGACCTCATGGGCCAGAAGGCGTACTCAGCCTCCACCTTCCAGCTCCACATTGCAAACCACAAGCACTGGTGGGACGATACAACCTGGTTATTTGTGAGCCCATGAGATTCCAGGATCTCCTTCCCCAGGAACATCAGAAGGATTACAACTCCCTTGTGGAGGAGGGCATACTAGCATCCTGAGATGCCCATATGACAGCGTGGGATGCCTCAGACATGGTGAGCTGTGGCACTGCATCAGCTGTCATCATGAGATGTGCAGCATGGCTGCAGGAGGCAGCCTCAAGACATGCAGCAAGCCATCCAGGACCTCCCAGCTGTGTGGTGTGAGGGACCCCAGAATGGCCCTCAGATAGGCATTCTTCACCCACAGGTGCCCCATCATTCTCCTAGCACTCAGCAGTAGCCTGGGCACTGGAGGCAGAGGCACAAAGCAGGGCCTCCCTTGCCACCTGAGAGGGAAGAACAGCCCTCCTGGGGTTCAAGATCCCCTCTGCAATCTGGGGCACCCCATTAGAGTGCCATGGCCCCATGCCAAAGGGGCCCCTAACAACATGCTCACCCCCTCAGGTTCCACCCACTCCTTTAGCACTCAGCAGCCCCTCAGGAATCATTGGCAGAGGCCCTAGGTTGGGGTCCCCTGCTTTTAGAAGGGGAAAAGCAGTATACCTGGGGTTCAAGAACCCTCCTCATGTTTGAGTTCGGGGTGACCTTGCTCAGAGGACAGTGGAGGACCACCACATTATTCCTCAATGCTCCGGAGCCCTATCCAGTTTTTTTTCTCCCAACTACTGCCAGTCCCTGTCCTACAGGCCTGATTCCTGGCATCTGGCTCAAAATTGTCAAATTGGTCTTATGCATCACCCTCGCTGGATAAAAACAAGGGCTTCTACTCCGGCTTTTCTCAGGCTAAAGCTTGAGATATATGGGTATACATGGGGTTTCTCTTTGGCATCCAGTCAACCACTCTATAGTGCAATACATTTTAGGGACTTGGCATTCATTCTCACTTGTCCACAGCTCTTTTCACCCAGCTTCCAACTCCATTCACCCTAGAGCCTGAGTCAGCTTGGACACATACAGGAGTACTGAGTCCACTTTGAAATTTAGATGTCTAAATTCTTTTTCTCCACACAGGACTTAGCATCTAGTTTTACTCACCACAGTCCTGTTTTTCACCCTAACCAGAGCTGGGGTAGGATAACCCTCTCATAGCTGGGGTAAGGGAAGAGACTTCTAACCTCTCCCAGCCCTACAGATAGAGAGCCTGTAACCTCATCACCCAGATCTCCTGAGGCATGCAAGGGAAGGGGCAAGAAAACCCCGTAACCCCTAATAACCACTTTTGGTGCATAATTGGGTGGCCCTATAACCATATTCTGAAGATGGGCCTGCCTTACGACACACCCATATGTTGTGCCGGCGTGGAGAGAAACTTCCTTCCACCCATGATACTCCCCTACCCTACATACAAACCCAACTGCGGGAAACAGGGAACACAGGGCACTAGCGTTAGTCCCATCAGGCCCCCATAGGGATGCCGCCCTATGGGTTTTTTTCTCTTTCTACCCCCTCCCTCTCCTTGTCCCTGTCAGTAAGGGAAATAGCTACTAGTGACACTATGCCAAATTGAGCATTTGCCCCTCCAGGCCAGCCTATGTTAATACCTTGGTCCTCCAGGATAGATTAACCACTGTCGTCCAGGTAGTAATGGGCATAACACCTACCCCTCCCGTTCCACAATAGGGGTCCCCTGGCTCCCCATATGGGGACTGACAGTTACCAGGGCCTTGCAGGAAATCCCTTGCCCAAAGATGGTGGTGACACCTGCAGCTTCATGGACAGGGGCTCATCTGTATCCTGCATCCTCCAACAGCCCATACCAGTCGGGATGAATCCATTACATGGTGGTAGCTACCACTGAGGCCCTCAAGTGACGCGGATAATATACTACATGGTTTGTCTTTAGGCAGAGTCTCCTTTAGTGGACAAGGCCTAGTTCTTCGGGGTGGTAACCCTCCCCAAGAAGGTGGGACCCTTGACTGTTCTCTTGTGTACCCCCCCCACCCCGCCCTTTGCTATCGGATTAGTGGTGGAGGACATCAGCGCTTTCCCATCAGAGGTGAACAGAGGCATATACCCCATCTTTACATCCTGAGGGAGATTCCCCCCATACCAGAGGGTGCATTGGCATGCACACATACACATGCACGAGACTACAAGATGTTATCTGGTCCACACACACGGTTGAATCTTACTCAGGTGTAAGACAACTCCACAGCTTCTGGGTCTTATCTTCTTCTGACCCACAGGGAGCTCAAAGGATAGTTAAAAGGGGCCACTGGAGAACCTACATACTGTGAGCACCTGTTACAGAGAAAAGGAGGGACTCCTACTAACATGGTGGCCATCCCTCTTCTGCTTCCTACTTCCCAATCTTGTTCATATCTGTAGAGCAGAGCAAGGGAAGGCTGGGGAACATGGGCGGTTGGCTCCCAATTTGTTAGAGACCAACCAGACCTGAGATAAACACCCTTGTGCCTTACCTCTTACTATCCTCCTATCCTAGTTCCAATCCCTAAAGGTTCCCTTCCCATTTCTTAGGTTGGAAACCTACAGAAAGGAGGTCCCAAGGTGAAGAACTCCCCCTGATAATAGAAACATGGATATTGGCATCTCCTTGGAGCCTTTCCCTCCTCTCTAACTTGTTGTGGGGCCCCCACAGGCCCACTGCCCTTGGGGACAGTCTACTCTCCTGGGGGGGGACCATACCTGAGCCCAACTCAGCCAAGTTTTAACAGAGATTACATTTAGAAGCCATAGATCTCAAACCAGTGACACTGGTGTGTCTACATTACCGTTCTTTCCCCTCTCGCTGAAGGGACTCAGAAGTCGTGCTCACTCCTAGGACCTGCAGGGTGCTGTTATGGGCTTCCCCACTTCTGTTGGTCAATATCTGTAAAAAGGGGGTTCCCTCATAAAGTCAGGACTGCACCCACTAAAACTTGATTATACAGCAAATACCATCCTTAATGCTCTATTACCACCTTGGTCCTATCAAACCAGCTGAGACACTTGCACATAGAAGTGTTAAAACCTCACAAATCTGGAGAGGGTGGGTTTATCCTCCCCTTTATTCCCTGAGATGTGACAATCACCCATCATGCAGATGAAGTGTGGCCCTTCTTCCATCTTCCTTGCTTGTTTAACTATATTCAACCTTCAGGGCATCCAAAATGAGCTGGGAGGCCCCATACTAATACTTCAAGCCTCCCAAGAAGGGTGGCGCACTACCTCTCACTGTTTCTCTCACGCGGCGTTCTCTTGAAAGAAATCAAGGGTACCCATGCTGAGCTGGAAAACTACTCCACCCACCATCCAAAGTACAGCTAGTAGTCACCTAATATTGAATGATGCAAGCAGCGCTCGAAGAAGAACGGTGGGTTACTTACCAGTAACCGTCCTTCTTTGAAATGGGCTGCTTGCATACATTCAGGACCCTCCCATCATCCCCACTACTCAGAGTTGGTGACTACAAGGGACTGAGGAGGATCAAGGTCGGGATCATATATATGGCCATGGGAGTGGCCAGAGTGGGCGTTGGCCACCGATCTTGCTTTAACAGGCTAGGATTAAAAATTTCCAGACAATTGTGCGCTGTGGCACATAGACACCTAATACTGAATGTGTGAGAGCAGCCCATCTTGAAGGACAGTTACTGCTAAGTAACCCACTGTGTGGGGCTCTTCTGTTTGAACAGAGGAACATCAAGGTTTAATAACCATCTATTGTTAGTCTTTTGCTATCAACCATTGGAATCAACGTGATTAGCTGTCCCAAATTTATAAGAACAGTCTTGATATTCAGAGCTTTTTCTTATATAATAACCTGTTACCACTCACTCCAATCCCAATTTTTCACAATTGTTATTTAATCCCCAACCTGGAATTCCAGTCCAAAATGGAAGAAAAAGGATGAGGAACACAAACAAATATCACATTCAGGCTTGAGTCTTCTGACACAAATGAACATAGTATTAAAGGCTATGTCTATACTTGGAATTTAGTTTGAATTAATGAAGATTAATTCAAACTAAATTAGTGCATGGCTACATTGACTTTCATTACTTCAAACTAAGGAAATCCTTAATCTGAAGTAATGAATGCTTACTTCAAAGCTGAAAAACCTCTCTTAACTTTGAAGTAACAGTTAGTTCAAACTAATAAGTTTGCACTAAGTGAATGGAGCCGTGTTAATTCAAAGTAACCATTAGTTCAAATCAGCATGGTTTGTCCTTCTTCCTCCCAGGGTGCCTTCCTCCTGCTATGTATTGGGTGGGGGCATGGCTCTTCTTGGGTGCCATGTTGCCACATTTCCCATTCCTAAATTGAACTAGCAAGCCCTGTCCATGGACATACTAGTTCAATGTAGGTTTCTAGTGGAATCATGTTAGTTTGAATTAACTTAGTTTGAATTAACCATTATTAATTTGAATTAATTAATTCAAACTAAGTTAATTCAAACTAACCTTCCTAAGTGTAGACATAGCCAAACAGAATTCATAAGCTGTACATAGAAAAATTTCCCTAAGTAATCACATATGGATCCCCTGGGTCTTATCTGGGATGGAAACATGGCACTTAACATATTTCTCCTCAGTCTTGTAATGGTGCAGATGGCAAATTTGTAAAGATGATCTCAGTCCTAACTGTTGGTGGCAGGGCTAGAAGTGGATCAGAAAAACATCCTGGACTTTTGAATCCCTCTGTTGCTCCTCAATTTAATTTTTAATCGGGATTTGGTTCATAAAAACTCAAACTGAAGTTTTGTAGACTACATGACTCCTGTGGTTTCCTTCTAACCCTGTAATTTGCTCCTCTAGCTAAACTACACATGCTAGCTATAACAACGTTTAGATGCAGGTTTATTTATACTGTGGAATTACTTCAGGGAAGAGACCCAAAACAGCTTAAAAATGTGAAAAATAAAGCAGCAAATTCCAAAATCTCTCTGAGTCTCCAGAAAAGCTTTGTAAGCCCCAGGGCTGTGGCTAACCAACCATTTTCACTTAGCAACTGATTGCACATGTGAATGTATACATATGTAAGTATTCATGGAAAGTGTGATAAAAATAGTGAAAAAAAAATGAATGGTTTGTGCTCTAGACAGTTTTGCTGGCAAAACAAATTCATTACTAAGTCTGAAGGAAGCCTCTCTTTGTGGAGACATGAATTAAATTTCCCAAACTTCCACTCATTTCTAGCTGGATATTGGGGGGCAGTGGAACTTCATCAAATGTTCTTTACTCTAATTTGCATGAATTGAAATGTTGCATTGTGACGCCTTAGAAGATTGCATGATGATAAGGGATTATTTTATCAAGATCACCAGGAAACAAGCATGTAAGACAATATATAAGACTATAAGCAGGAATCTAGGCTAAGATTGTGAGTAGGTGGATTTAGAGGAAAATGTAGAGATGCCCAGCTGGACTGCTGAACTAGACAAACATGGCTAACCCTTTGGAAACTAGCTCTCTATAAAAACTCCTCCCTTTCCTACCACAATCTCTGAATCATAATCACTGAAACAACAGCAGTTTGAAATCCAAGGAAAAACAACTCCAGTACAAGAAAATAATATATATTTAATATATAGAAAGACACAAAACCCAACTAAGGTTTAATTTAAACACACACACACACACACTTGCAACATCATGATATGAATGGGGGGGGGGGAACCAAACCTTTGAAATAGCGTTTCCAGTTAGTAACAGCAGTTTGACTTGCTGCACAACCACGGTGGTCAGAGGTTAGGAGGAAGAATTTCCTGTTCAACACTCTCTATATCCACCAGTTCCTGCTATTTACTGTGAAAATGTAAATGTCCAATGGGTCTGGACATTTGGATTTGGAACAGTTTAAGTTCCACTTCATACTAGACTGAGGTAGGCATCACAGAACCCTATGGCTAGGTCTATGTCTACACAGGGATGAAAAACCTGAATCTTGCCCAAGTCAGCTAACTCAGTCTTAGAGAGCTTAGACTTTGAGGCTGAAAAAAATCATTCTGTATATGCTTGGCCCTAAGATCAAGGTTGGTAGCCAATGATGGAGTAGGGTCCCAGGACTTGGAATCCAGCCCAAGCATCTGTACAGATATTTTTTAGTTCTGTAGTGCAAGGCCTCAAAGCCTGAGTCAGCTGATCCAGGCCATCTACAGCCATGCCACTGGTTTTCTATCCCTGTGTAGGCATTCCTAGGACCCCACCAGAGAGCGCATCATTAAGATATAGAAGGAGAACCTAAAATACTTGTCAGAAATATCTTGCTACAAGCCCTGCAAATAGTGTAGTGGCTAGCACCTCTGCTTAACATGCAGCTGGCCCTAGAGTCAAAGCCCAGGGGGTTGGACTTGATGATTTCATGAGGTCCCTTCCAAGCCTCTGGCTCTATTCTAGTAGTACTTAAATTTATTGCCATCAGCTACCAACAGGAACTCACATTTCTGCTGTGGTTTAAGATGCTTCAGAAAAACCTTTCAGCTTATTTGGTTTCTTTTTATTGCAGTAACTTATTCTTATTTTAAAAATAAATTCCATGCAAAGTACATCTGACTGATAACCCCTGAATGTAGTTATCTCACCTTAACTACAGACAGGAACAGCACAGGTAATGGCAACACCAGCTTCTTCACATCGTTCATGCAGGATGTCACCCAGCTGATTTGGAAGAACTATTTCCCTTGGCAAAAGTAGCTGAAATTTGTTAAGTTCCTATGACTACAGTAAAGCAAATGTGCTTTAAATAAGCATAGTACTAGATGTTAAAGAAGCAAATCTAGATATCACTTTAATGAAAAAGTCCTAGAACCTAAAAAGGTCAAGTATTTTGTTCCTCTTGTTTATTTAATTGAACAATTATAGCAATAAATGTCCAGAAAAACATGTCTTCAAAATCTTGGAGGCAGGGGTTAAAGTATAATTTGGTGGGCCCCGGAACCCTCCCGCACAGGCCCTGGCATGGGTGTGTCCCCCAATACCCATCCCCAGCACCCCCCCCCTGCCCCAATACCCCCCCCCCCCCCCCCCCCACCCCCCCCCGCACCCCCCCCCCCCAGCTCTTACCTGGGCTGTTTGCAGGCTGCCTGACCTGACTGGCCACAAGCTTCTCCACCCTGCAGCGGGAGAGTCACAAACTCCCTGCTTGCTGGAGCTCTCTGCTGGCTGGGCTTAAGGTGGAGCCACCAGAATGCTGCCTTCCAGCTGCTTGTGCTATTTTTAGTGGGGCCCCAGAATGCAGCATTGCGGGGCCTTCCTCTATTTTTAGGAGCCCCAGAACCCTGCCAGCCTAAAAATGGGGGGGGGGGGGCGGAACTGCATTCTAGTGCATTCCCCCTTACTTTAACCCCTGCTTGGAGGTTAATTGTGCCTTTTTTTCTAGTGGATTCCCTAAACACAGGTTGTCGTCATTGTTATTTAGCCTTTTTAAAAAAGCCAAATATAGTCTCCATTTTCCCTTCATACTTGACATTCCAGTTTAGATATGATGTAGATATTACACACATTGCTTCTATGTGGACAAGGGGCAATAACTCAAACCAGCTTTGACAGCTATGGCATTTTCCTGCAGTATCCCTCTTAAAACCTCATGAAGTTTAACTATTGGAGGAGTTCATTGTATTCCAAATACCAATGTTTACGTATCATTGTGGAATGGTATGTAACATCCCTAAGGAGGAGACCTGACTACTGAAAAGCACTGGAAAGAGTTAGAAGCTTCAAAATACTATTTAAGACAATATGAATATTTTAAATTTAAGAGAGTTTCCACAGGAGACTAGAAGGAGGCATATGTAAATTATAACTTCTTCTCATGCAAGAACTCACCTTTTGAGGCAGGGACATTTTGTCTACTGATAACCCATTTCTTGAGCATACTTACCGGGCCAATAAATCATTAACTTTTTATTTTTGTTTTTTTGTTTTTGTTTTTATTTTTATTTTTTGTTTTTAGAGTCTTTTTTTTTCATTTGTCATTTGTCATTTATTCTTCAGTCATGTTTTTTTTCTTTTTTTTTTTTTCACTTCCAGTTTCCCTGTCACCCCAACTCTTTCTTTTAACTGCCCATTTCTATGTTTTGATACTAAGTGTACACATATTACACACACCCCTGGCATAGGCATAAATAGCAAAGTAAACTACACACACTGCAGACAAAGACAATCCATAACTATGTGATTATGTATCTGAATATGTATCCTGGAGGGATCTCCAATTGCCCAAGCAGTGCTTCCCTAGGTACAGTACAGTTTTTAGCAGATTAGTGTCCTCTACTGAAGTCTTTTTGCTGCACAGTTAAAGAGTCTAGCAACAATGAAAGGCTCCAGCAGCTCCTCTCTCCCCGCACTGTCCCCCTGTTGCCAGAGTCTTTTCCTGATAGCTACACACCACAGCATGGACACAGCCTGCTTCTCATTTCAGCATGTAGCTACACCTACCCAAAATGTACCCCCAAGAGGTGTGCAATGTACACATAGCCTTAAGGGAACAAGGCTGACAAACAGACCAAACAGAAATGTCTTGCCTAGAAATCTAAGATGATCTTATTTCACATTGTTTCCAGAGTCTTTTCCTGTCTCTTTTTGTTGTGAGTATTAGGTAGTGCACATTGCCATGTTATGCAAGGGTGTACCACCAAAGGCTCATGCACACGCTTAACTTTACTGAAGATGAGAGTTCTTTAGACATCAAAGTTAGTGTTCTCTCCAATTATTGTTTTCTGTTTTAATCTTAGATGGCCATGTTTCTTTAAAAGTAGATTCAATGTTGCTTTAGCATTTATGGAAGCCAATCAACCACACATACCCCTCCAATCAACCTCTGGCAGCAGTTTTTATATACCTGTACTTGTAAACCCTGTATTTAATTACTTTTCACAATGCAATAAGTACAGTCCTGTGCTGAGGATTAAAATCAGTGCACTTTGAAGCTGCAAGAGTAACCACTGACTCCCATAATTTGGCCTCTCATCTAACCTTCAGTTAATTGTTTCATTTTATAAATATTGTTTCTATACCATGCCTCATAAGAGCTTTCTCCTGATGATGGCTTTTTTTAATTATAGAAGTTAGAAATGCAATTATACCAGTATTCCCTCAGATATCTTTTGAGAGAATGAACATCTTAATAGTAAATATGAAGTCAAAGGTTCCTTTCACAAGGCAAATTTCTTTTTCCAGTTCCTGCTGAAGTCAGTGGGAAGTGTATGATTAGCTCAGAGAAGAGAATTTAAGCCACAGTATTGTTAAAGCACTGCTAAGGATTTTAGCCCTGCTGTTGCCATTTACATTAATTCCTGTGCAAACAGTGTGGCTAAAAGCCAACACAAATCCTGGACAAAATTGGTTTATGTAATTTTATTACATTTCATACACAAGTCCTATATTCTAATTACAGTAGGACTGATTTTGACTTGCTAAGAGTAATTTTTTCCATAAATTAAAAACAAAACAAAACCAAAACCAAACCAAAAAAAAACCCCAAACACCTGACTTCTTAAACTTAACAGTCAATATCCTCAGGACCACAAATCATGGGGAAACAATGCAGTCAGCTTGACAGTTTTCAGGCTTTTTTTCTTAAGTAAGATTTCCTAGTAGCATCAACAAATGACACTGAATGACTATAGTATGACATATTTTAGAATATCAGATATTTTAATGCTTCGCCATTTGACAAGGCAATCTTTATTAAACCTTAAGGGCAGTTATAGCAATACTTAGAAGCAATGCTAAATTTGAGGACTGGTCATCATTTCCATTAGGTTCACCTGACGGAGCTCACTGCCACTGCTACTGGCTGACTTGGTCCTTCCCCTCCCACCCAGCCAAGCAGGCGGTTGGCTCCCTCAACACCAGGGCCCCCCACAACCGATCCCTGACAGAGCATGCTGCCATTGTTGCTGCCACAAGACTCTCCCTCCCAGCCAAGCAAGCATGCTGCCGAGAACTTGCTGCTGTTGCCTCAACCTTTTCCCTCCCACCCAACCAAGTATACTGCCAGCTTGCCCAGTTTTAGACCTTCCTCCCAACACAGGTCCTTAACAGAGCATGCTACCCTGGCTAGCTGGCTCAGCTGAGTCAGCTCTTGACCAACCTGGCTGGCTCTGCTATCCTTGCCCCACCCAGCATACCACAAGCTCACTTTCCTTCCCCCTAACAACCTGGCTGTGCTCTCCCTCCCTCCCTTCATCACCTCCCCTTCCCCTTCCCCTTCCCCTTCCCCTTCCCTCCGGGATCTTACACTGCCGGAGCTCAGATGGGGAATCCAGCCACTAGAATCCATGAATAATCAACCAGCTGCTTCACCTGAACTCCCAACTGCCTCACCTGGATTCAAAGATGGTGCATACAACAGTTGTGAGGGTGCAAAATGGGAAATTGACAAGGACCCCAGCCAGCCGCAGCTCCCAGGCACTCACACCGGCACTCCAGGGGCAGGATGAAAGCCGTTGGCAGGCCGGAGCCCCCCCCCCCAAACTGCAGGTTGGACAAGCCTGCATTTGGACCTTTACAAAAAACATTTAAAATTTGGCCATAAAACTTTGTTTTGAGCTGGAATGTAGCATATGAAATATCTGTATCACAAGGGATATTTTTTTTTTACAATTTTTGGAATTAGATTATCTCATCTATTTTTAAGTGAGAAAAAAAAACCCTGCAATAATAATTTCCTTATACTAAATTATTACCTAATATGTTTCTGCTGAAAATATCAAGTGGGGATAGCAAATACTGCGTTCAGAGCACAGCCAGATCAAGGTCTTTTGGGGGGAGTGGCTAGGACTGCCCACCCATGTGGGCCCCCCATCGTGGTGGTGCCCTGCCTGTGGAGTGGGGGCAGGGACTCAGGGGCTATGTCTACAATAGCAAATTAGTTCAGATTAAGGAGGGTTAATCAGGACTAATTTGGTCCTTAATCTCTTCTAGGCTTTAGCTTAATTTGACTAGGTAGTTCAAACAGTAAATTCAGACTATGAACTAAGTTCAAACCTTAGGTGAACTTTTGTTCGAACTAGCACAATCTAGCCATGCTAGTTTGAACTAAATAAGTTTGAACTAAGTGTTTAGTTTGAATTAGCCACACTCTTTTATTTCAAACTAAAAATGTGGCTACTTCAAACTAAAAAGCCGCAGTTAATTTGAACTAACCCATCATTATTTTGAATTAGCCAGGAGCTGCTTAGTTCTGACTATAAGGAAGTCCAGACTAAGCTTCCTTGTGTAGACATAGCCAAGGTCCCCAACCAGTGCTGCTGCAGGGAGACTTGGGTGCCTGTGGGCTGGTGCTGCTGTGGAGCCTGAGAGCGTACATCTGGTACTGCTGAGGAGCCCCTGAGCCCAGGGCCCCATAGACCCATGCAGTAATCCAACCCCTTTTCAGGGTGGGAAGACATTTTAAATTGGTTTTAATCCCTACTACAACAGGCACTGTAGCTACCATTTGACCTATTGGGATTCATTCTTAGCGTAAATGTAGTGCTTTCTATGGTAGGTTATATTTAGATAGCAGTAACTAACAAACAGTAGAAGAGTTGCGCACAAACAAATAGCATGGTTTATTATCCTTAATACTCCTGTCACATCTAAACTGTCCTTCTTCCAGCACTTTTTCAGAATGAATTTCCAAAACAACAAATTTAAACCATGGTTGCTAACTGCAGAATAAGTCTGAATATGTACAATGTTCTGGGGAACAGCATACATTCCTGAAAGGTAAATATATCAAAGAAATGCTGCTGCTTCTGTCACTAAAATGCTAATATATTGTGCTCCTGGCACTGACAGTGCTAAGACAGTGGTGTATTATGTCAAATGATGAGAAGAGGCTTTAAGGCAAAAAGAAAAAGAACAATGCATTGAATGTGAATGTTCCCTGTGGCATAATTTGATTTCATTTTATTTATTTTAAAAGAATTTCTTGTTTCCCCTCATGGGATGTATGTGAGTTGAAGATGAGAAGATACAACCAGATCTTCATTTATTGATAAACAATTTTGTTATATGCCCACTAATGTCAGTAAAAATACTTTCATGTTTGACATTTACTTCTAAGTAGAATACTTTGCTCAGACAAAATTTTGGTAAAGTGTGACATCCACTCCAAATCATTCTGCAGTCATATCTGTTTTCAGATGCAGAGACTCACTCTAAATTCACTCTTGGGTTCAAGCATTGGCCTTGATGGAGAGAAATTCGGCTGCAAGACTCAGCTCTGATTAGAGTGATCTGGAATTAAAAAAAAAAACAAAAAAACCCAAACAAACAAACACCACCCTCTGCTCTAAATCACACTGAATAGGGATTTACAGTTGGGCCTCCATCTCCTTGGTCAGTGCCTTAGGCAAAACAATACAGGTTTCTTTTTATTTTTTCAGCAATATGAGTAATTATATATTTTTTTATTTATCATTGGAATGAAATCAATTGTCAGTGTTTCAAATTTTTCACAAAATATTATTATCATCCTCTATCAGTTTTACTTGCAAGAGCAAGATCAGGTTCAAATTAGGCCAATGTCAAAGCCCACACGTCAGTCAGTGAGGCTATGTCTACACAGAGCATTTCAATTCGATTTATTGAATTCAAATTGACCAATTCACAACTGACAAATTGACTAATTCGAATTCAGTCACTTCAAATTGACATGGCCACACTAGAAAATCCCATTCGAATTGGCATGTCCATGAACAGGGTTTGCTCGTTCAAATTCAGTAGGGGGTGTTATTCTATAGGGAAAAATCAAGCTGTGGCTAATTCAAACTAACAGTGAATTTGAATTGATGAATTGACCCTGACTTTGATGGAAAAGCAGGTTTGATCAATTCAAACTCTGCTTTCCTCAATTCGAACTGAGGAGTGCCTCAGTTCGAATTGAGGAAAGCGGGCATGTCCATTCACTGATTTGAATTTGAATTGATGACAATCAATTTGAATTCACATGTAAGTTTAGACATAGCCTCAAAGCCTTTTGAATTCAATGGTCTTTGAATCGCATCTGCTGCTTATCATTGCTCAAACATATAATCAGTTTCCAAAGGGATAGCTGTGTTACTCTAGTCCAGTAAAAAAACAACAAGCAGTTGTGTGGCACTTTAAGAC
>ML681993.1:23236515-23250011 GCA_007922195.1 Podocnemis expansa
AAAGGGTAATTTGACTTCAGGCTTCCCATTCTTTAAGCCTGTAAACTGCTCTGATTTGCTGTTACTTTATGACCTGATCCTATGTTTTACACCCCCTTGCAAACATATAATGCCATTTGAAGTATATTCTGTTTTTAGAAGCCAGAGGTAAACTGGAAAGAGTCTCAAAGAGCCAACTTGCTGGGAAGATTCCAGAAACAGTTCTGGCGGCTTCACCTAAAAATTCAATCTAGAGCCTCCCAGAGAGCTCACACTGGAGTAAAAGCTGTACATCTGGTGAAAGTGCATCATACGTAGAGCCCTGAAGATCCGTGAGTATCTGCATCCATTTGCAGTTCCATTGTTGCAGATTCGAGTTCCAATGAGAACTCTATTTTTATCTGCCCAGTGTGCATTATCTGCTGCAGCTCTGGAAAGCAGTGAGCAATGTTAAATAGCACAGCAGGAAACAAAGGAAGTGTTCCAGCCAATCACAGCTCAGCTCTACTTGCAGTCTGTCAATCAATTAGAGACAGTCACTCATGGGAGTGCAGTTTATGGGCTAATCTCACCTCTGACTCCAGGGGCCTCAGCAGGTAGTAGTCCCCAAACTCCAACAATTAGATGGTGATGGGCAGCTACCCCTCCACTTCTTTCTCCACTTCTGGCCACTAAATCAGATGACTGGCAGTTGCCTCTGAACAGCTGAGGGATCTCAGCAGCTTTGGTTTCCCTTGCCCAGGTGGAATAAAAGTAGTTAAGATTACAGCCAGGGGAGGCTCTGAACTAGATCTGGAGCTGCTAGCAACTCTTCTTCCCCCACCCCCAACCTCAGCTTAGCAAAGTTGTGGCAGCCAGAGCAGTCAGAGAAGGAACTGATGTGAGGCAGGGAAGTGTGGATGCAGATGAACATGAAACCTGGCATGCAGATACCGTATCGGATTCACACTGATACTGAGTAGATGTGGATCTACCTTTTTGTATCCTTGCAGGGCTCTAATCATGCAAACAACTTTATAGCTGAAGAGTTGTGCTGTAGAGCAGTATCATGGGAAGAGCAGGGTGATGGACTCACAGACAGTCATAAACAAGATTTCTTCTTATAATGAAAAAACAGCTATTCACCGACAAGATACCTCTGTCTCCTTATTCACAGCATAAAATCCTTCTATAGTTTGTTTCTCATGACTCCTCCCCTTTCTCATCCCTTCTCCCCCTCAAAAGATTGTAAAAGGTCACTGGCTGCGCTTATAATTAGTCTGGCATAGACTTTCAGTCAGAGGGAAATGGGTTTTACCTATTTTAATACCAACATACTTGCCTCCAACCACCCTTCTAGACCTCTCGGTCTACTTTGCCAATATATAAAAAATAAGATTTCAGAAACTTCTTTCTTTCATTATCTTTGTTTGACTGATACAGTTTGTCCTTCCTTTTAACTAGGCAGATCTGCAGGCTTATGAGAGCCATTCTTAATTTCATCCAAGAATCTGAGGGCACATTAAGCCTCTGCTTTTGTTTTTAGGGTAAGTTTCATACAATTGTTTTGAATTAACAGAGAAATAACATACATCTCTGATTTCTTCTCTTCTGTGATAAAATTTCATCAGTGGCTATTAGCCACAATAGTTAGGAATGCAAAACCATATTCTGTTCTTAGTCTCTGTCAGAAGCTGGAAATGGGGATGGATCACTTAATGATTACTCGTTCACACCCTCTGAAGCACTGGTTTTCAAACTTTTGTTCTTGAGACCAAGTTGAAAAAAAAATCATTTATGCCCATGACCCAGCAATAACATCTTTCAGCTATACATTCCAGTCTCTCAGGCTATGTCTACACGACACTTTTATTTCGAAATAACACTCGTTATTTCAAAATAAAAGAAATTTAGTCTACACAACGTTTTCTTATTTCGAAAGGACAGATTCTGTCCTTTCAAAATAAGAATCGTTGTTTCGAAATAGTTAAACCTTGATGTTTTCGAAATGGCTGTTATTTCAAAATGGTCATTTCAAAATAATGCCATTTGGACATGTTGTTTCGGAACAAATGGATTCCGAAACAACATGATTTGAACTTCCTCCCAGGGTGCTAAGCACCCTGGGAGGAATTTCAAATCATGTTGTTTTTTCGAAATAAAGGTTTTATTTCGAAATAAGTCATTTCGGAATGACTTATTTTGAAATAAAACCTTGTGTGTAGACATAGCCTCAGTGCCAGCAGCAAGGGAAATCAGAACCTAGTTCCTGAGGGTCTGGGACCCAGTACTCAGTCCCGACCTGTAGTTTGAAAGCCAGTGCTCTGAAGCACCTGACACTAGCTACTCTCAGAAGACAGAATGCTAGGCTGTATAGACCATTGGTCTGACCCTTTATGCCCATTTCTTTTATTGTTATCCCTGTGGCAATTGCAGAAATTGCTTTCACAATGTGATCTAGACACACAATGGGTATGTCCACATCTGTTTTATTTCAAAATAACACTGATTATTTCAAAATAAAAGAGATTTGGTCCATACGATGTATTTTTATTTCAAAATGACGGGCTCCATCATTTTGAAATAAGAGCCGTCATTTTGAAATTGATTAAATCTTCTTTAAATCAAAACGACTGTTATTTCAAAATGGTTATTTCAAAATAACACAGTTTGGATATGCTATTTTGAAATAACACTTTTGCCCTTCTCCTTCCCAGGGTGCCTTTGTTTTAGCCTATATTGGGTAGGGGCATGGCCCAGGAAGGGGGCCATCTTGCCACATCTCGCATGGTGCCCCTCTCCTAAAGTGAAATAGCAAGTCCTGTGTTTGAACGTGCTATTTTGCTTTGAGCCTTTCCCTTAATTCAAATGAACTTATTTCAAAATAACTCATTTTGAAATAACGTATTTTAAAATAACGATGTATGTGTGGACATAGACAATGTGTGTCTAATGTGGATGTAGAAGAGCAAATCAACTAATTATAAATAACACACCTGTTTAAAGTTTGTGTAGCATAATAAAAAATAATTTAACAATGATCAAACTTATAGATAGCAGAAGCATACCTGTATTAAAATGCAGTTCATTGTGGGATGTTCGAACTTTTATAATAAGGTAGGCACACATGGCTTTAACTCAACTGTCAAGAATATAATCACGTATTTTCAACATCTTCCAGTCCTTCAACTAAAATATTAAAGAACTCTCAGTCTGTTTCAAAAGTATTTTCAACAACTGTTAACTCCCATGGGTCATTTAAATATTCATCATGTTATGCACACATCATGTGCTTGGAAAGAAACCAAATTTATTATAAACTCCATCTTTTTGTGACTGTTTTTACAGTGTGATTCACTTGATTTCAGTGGTGTACTGACAGTGACTGGCACTTGGTGGCCAAGCACACATTTGTGTACCACCCTGTGCCTCAAGCAATCCCCCCTAGGGGCAGGAATAGTTCTGGCCCCACCTCCCAGGTGCCCTGGGATGGCGGGGGGTGGGGGTGGTCTGTACCTGAAAGGGGGATGTGAGGTTGGGAAACATAAATCTCCCCTGCACTTCCTGCCCTACAGTTACCCAGCGTGCAGCAGACACTGGTTCCCTCCAGTAGACCTGCAGTCCAGCTCTGGCTGAGACAGGCAGCCTCCCTACCACCACCTGCTGCCTGGGAAGGGAAGGGGAAGCAAATTAGCTGTTTAACATATCAGGTGGGGGACACTGAGGGGCATTCCTCAATCTCTCCTGCATTACCCCACCGTTAAAGGGCTGGCCTGGCCCAGCACCTTTGCAAGCATCACTTACTGCTCCCGGCTGGAGCAGGGCAGTATCATAGCTCCCTCATCTGAGGCGGGGAGGGGACAGGAAGGAACGGGCTAGCCTTTCCCAACACATGGAGGAGGCGGGTGTGCTGAAGGTCCCCTGGATGAGATCATGTAGTTTCCTGTCGGGGGCTTGTAAGTGCTGTGCTGCAGTTAGGTGCTGCCTCCAGGGTCCTAGTGCTGAAAGTCTGTCATTTCTATATATGCTAGGCTGCCCAGCACACATCAAAAGGGAACCCTTCTATCACTAGGACCCAGGAGGCAGCACCCAGCTGGCTTAGCCTGAGGCTGTTTCTCCCTGAAGAAGCAGGCTAGCCTTGCCATTGCAGCAACACCCCAGTACTTACTGTCTCTGATTAGGGAAAGCATCCCCACCGCCTGGGGCTGTGGCGCTGGGCTGACTCTTCACACCAGGGTAGGGCACATGAGGGGGCTATGCTTGTTAGAGTCTTCTTCACTGCTCCTCCTGCACCTTGGGAAGAGAGTGTGGTGCTCTCCTGCAGCCTGGCGCCTGGAGGCTACACAGTCCTTTGCCCCCTCCCTCCATACGCCACTCCCTGGCTTTATTTTAAATGTTCTGGTAGACATGCACCAATTATAAATGATTTCTGCTTCCGTATGTTGAAATGATGATAAATCCTTACAAGAAAGTTTTGTTTCCACTGTGCATCCCTGAGTTGGATTGGGTATTAAGTCTCAGTCATCATCACTGAATAATTGTCATGGATTAAATTCTGACCTTACTGAAGTAAATGGTAGCTTTTCTGTTGATTTCAGTGGGTCCCAGAGTTCATCCTCCAAGTTTTTGTTGCAATTTACCATGCAGTTTACATCATTGTGGTTGATTTCCATGCTCTAAAACTAAAATGGGTGCCTCCAGATCAGTGGTCCAGATCCACTAATTGCAACATAATCACAATATGGATATGTTTTTGCACTCTATTTGACTTTTGATACAGCATTTTTCTTTCAGGTCTATTCCCAAGTATTGACCAGATTCTGAAATTCCCGACAAAGGAATTCTGCTGACAGCAATAAGAGGCTGATTCACAAGCTGAGTGTCACACCATTGGGCTCTATATCACTAAATATATCCGATTCTCTACAGTTTTTAACTGATATTCAAAATGCTAAAATTTAGGTTACAAGAAGTTTAATTTTAAGGAGATGAAATGTTTTCCAGGAGCAAGACCATCCCAGGGAGCAGAGGGGGGCAAGTCGAGCAACTGCCCTGGGCCCCACAGTTCCGCGAGCCCAGCAGTGCTGCCTCCCAACTGCTGTGTTATCCTCAACCCTTGTCCCACTGCCTTTGGTGGGAAGCCAAAGGCATCAGGGAGGGGTGAGAGTGTGGAACCCATCCTCTGGGCTGGCACCTCCTGCCCCCCCATGTGCCACTTGGTCCTGGACCCCGTCCCTGCCCCCCCACCAGGACCACCCTGTCTAGGAGGTCATAAACTAAAAATCATGGTTTCCAAAAAGATTCAGTCAACTTAACAATAGAAATGTATCTGATTGTTCTCTCAAAATTTGAAGGGGGGTGGGGGGGAGAGGAAAGAAGAAGAACATCATCATCTTTTAGAACCAAAAACCTCAGTCAGCTACAGAGGGGAGTAAAGTTTCCTTCACTTTGGAGGAAGCACATTGACATCTAGGACATATTGCTAAAAGTGTGGTAGCAGTAGTAAAGGAGTAAAACTGGTAAAGAACAGAGCATTTGATGAATCAAGTGCATATCTACAGAGGTGGATGAAATAGGAATTCAGTTTTATTCTCCTACCCACAGCAACCCTGTAGGGAAAAACACCTAACATTCTCATTTTAACAACATAAAACTATCCAATCCATTCTAACCTTCTGCAATGATATTTTACTATGTGAAGCATATGGAGCTTTGCTGCAATAAGCAGAATAAATAAGTGACTTAAATTGGTAACTTCTGCTCAATAGTTCAGTGGCTTCATCTACTTTATAAAGGACCTTCTGGCAATGCGTTAGGAAGTTGTTTGTGCCACTACACACCTCGTTTATCCTATATAAAAATTTTGTTAGAATAAAAATAAATGTACTAAAAGTCAATCCAAGTGTTATTAAAAGTGGGCTAATAGAGGGACTGGTGTGGGTAATAAAATCCAGGGTGTAAAGGTGGTAAACCAGGCTAGTCCAAGTTTTGGTCCCTAGGCCAGAATCCAGCCCACCAAAGGCTGTTATCTGGATTGCGCAACTATCGCACACACTTGTGTGGGCTGTGTGGGGTGTAGGAATTAAAATATATATATATACCCACTGGCCCTCGAGTGAGAAAAGAATTGCAATGTGATTGCAATCAAGAAAGGTTGGATACCCCTGCTGTAAACTATACTTTTAAAACAGTTTTAATGAGGAAGAATTGTCCACAGCATGATAGAATTCCCTACCACGGAGATTGCCAAGGAAAAAGTTCCATCATCTATGAGTCTAAAATGGTGGAGATCCTAAAAGGCAGCACATGTGTGTGATAGCTGACTACAGCCAAGTGTCAGTTTGCCAGCTAGTGGAAAAGAGGAACATCAATGACAAGGGGAAAAAAAAAAAAGGCAAAAAAACCCCATAACTATAAGAAGCAAGAACAATTTTAAAGCCACCTAAGAACCAGGTCTATGACGATAACATGACTGCAGAGTGCAGTATTCTGTCAGTGTTGCATCAAAAGGACCATATAGTCAACATCCTCATTTCATTAACCAAAACTTTGATAGTGCCTGCAGCTAACTACATCACCATCAATGGGTTTAAGATGGATAAGGCCAGGAAACCATTGAATTTAAAAATCTGTGAACACAGACACATAGGCTGTGTCTACATCAGCAATTTAGGTCAGACTTGATAGTCCAAACTAAAGAAGTCCAAGTTTAGTCTGAACTAAGCTGGGGCTACTTTGAACTAACTGCATTTTTTTTAGTTTGAAGTAGCTACACGTTCTGGTTTGAACTAATGTTTTAGTTTGCACTAGAATGCACAGTTAGTTTGAACAAATGGCTTAGTTTGAACTTTTTAAGTTCAAACTAACCCTTAATTCGGGTCTTGCCCATGTTTAGTGAGTTTGAACTAAGCACAGAAGTCCAAACTAACATTGGTACCGACTAGTTTGGAAAGCCTAGTGTAGCCAAGGGCAAAATTAGTCTGGACTAAGCTTCATTACCCTGGACTAATTTGGCCGTGTAGACATAGCCATAGACTCTAAGGTAAGAAGAGACTGATATTATGATCATCTAGTCTTGTCTCCTGCACAGTGCAGGCCAAAAACCTAACACACCCCCTCCTATGATAAACCTATAATCTATGACTCAGTTATGACTGAGTCCTCGAATCATGGTTTTAAGACTTTAAGTACAGAGAATCCACCACCAAGTGAGCCATACCCCATTCTTCAGAGAAAGGGAGGGGAAAAAAAGAGCCCTTCCCAATCTGCCCTGGGGGAAATTCCTTCATTGCCCCAAATATTGTGATCAGTTAAAACCTGAGTATATGGGCAAGAGGCACCAGCTAGACACCCCCAAAAAAAGAATTTTCTGTAATAACTGAGAACCCACCCAATCTAATCTTCCATCTGAGGCTATTTGCATGTCCACCAACAGTAGTCAAAATATTTGTCAATTACCAAACTATGCTATCCCATCATACCATTGTCACACTGTTTGGCTTTAGAAAATCATTTATTATTATTTTTCATAATATTTCATATTTTACAATAATCCATGTGTACTATGCCATGCTTGGTATCTAATGGAAAGGTTCTACTCAGCTAGGAATGATACTATGGTTTATACAAAGGTGTCATATCTATATTAGGATCTAGGGATAGGTTTACTCTATTTGTGTTGCAAGTTATTGGATTCTAGGATTCTCTCCAGCCTGGATGTCTGCAAACTTTTGTTTCTCTTAATAGACCATTAAGGAATGTTCCAGGTGCAGCAGGCCCAGGGAAAAACCTGTTGAGCTACTAGGACCTGCCCATGTGGCTCAACTCTGTTTTGATTTGCAAAAACTACACCCAGCATGGGGAAGGCTAAAGCTGATAGAATGCAGCAGCCACACCTCCATTTTGTCTTCAGTCTGCAACCAATATCCACCTGTGGAACTATTCTTCTGCAACAGAACTAAGGACTGACACCCACCCAGGTCTACCAGAGGAATTGAGCTAACCTGCAAACTACACAGGATCTTCAAGGACCTGCTTTCTATAGACTCTAAATCATTTGTATGTATGTAAGTCACTTTGACACTTCAACATCTCTCATTTTGTTTCTTTTCTTTTTCTATGAAACCTTTTAGTCATAGGTACTAAAGGATTGGCTGGCAGTGTGGTATTTTGGGTAAGACCCAAGTCTCTAGTGTTCTGGATGATGTGGCTGACCCTTTGGGGTAAGAAAACCTATTTCTTTATGAGACCCTGTGGCTAGGTGGGGACCAGAGGAGCTGATGTGCAATAAAGGGGCTGTTTCCATTTTGTTATGCTTCGTGATGGCCAGTGTGGGGAATCAGAAGCATGTTTTGCTACTGACTAGGAGACTGGCATAAGTACCACCCATCAGTGGTTTGGGGGTTTGGCTCCTGGTTTTGCAGCTTGCCCTGATGTTTGCAAATTAAGGAAATTATCCCAGGAGGCGTGTGTCACAACCATCCCCTCCATAAATTCTCATTATCAGAAGCCATGTTGAAAGACAGGGTCACCTGGGAGTTTGAGGGTCTGTAGTGCAGTGAGCTGACCAGACCAGGATGTCTACACCACTACAGTTTAACACAAGCTGTGGTCTGCGGTCTGGAAACAGAAACATCTTTCAGAATCTAGCAACTTCTGTAACCGATCTCTTTCATTTATGTTTGATTCTCTGGAGTCATCTCTATGAGAGGGCATTATAAGTTCTTAAATTGGAATATCACTGCATGGTGATTTAAGGTACTTACATGATTTAATGGATGAATGCTGACGTGGAAGGCACTTTTTTCTAGCCCACAAAAAAATACCTGAGAAGAACCCCACTTCAGCATCATGTGCTACCACTCCTTCAGTGTATACACACCTACAGCCAACCCTATTGATGTTTTAGCTCCACAAATGAATTTCTCTGTGGAATGTATGTGTAAACATTTTCTCATGTACAGTAAGTGTCCCCTCATTAAAAAGTAGATAGAGGAAATCTGTTGGCTTCACATTATACTTCAGAATCAGACTATAATCTCTCACTACTACTAACTCCAGAAGTCTGACTTTTTATGCTTGCCTTAAATGTTTGTCTTTAGTTTAAAAATGTATTGAGTGTTTGATAATGTGATTGGGTCAGAGAACTGAATACTGGGATAGATCATTAGGTGGTGTATATAGGTATAAATCCATTTAAGTCAATGGAGCTACACTAATTTACCTCAATTGAGTGTCTTATCACTGTGTTTAAAAATTAGCATATTTGTAGTTCAAGGAAGAATTCCATGTTGGCTTCAAGATATATTGATCACTATTCATTTGATATAGATTTGTATGCAATCAAAGTGGTTGAAAACTAAAACTTACCAGACATCTGACAGCCTAAAATTGTATTTTCTAGAAGTCATTTGCTATGCTAATATTTTACATGCTTCCTGAATCCTGGCTCCAAGTTTCTGATAACAGAAATATCTTAGGAGATGCAGCTGAAGAAAGCAAGGGGACTTTAGTGGAAATAATTAGAAATGATGCTATATTAAAAAATGTTGTCAAGTATATGATTATTTACCCACATAATATAATTTTATATTTTAGAATTTCAAAGTTGAAATTCTAATTAATAAGGAAATGTACTGGTTATGCTATTAATTAAGCTATGAATACAAATCCCTAAAACAAACATAATGGGTTGCTTGGTTTAAGTAAATGTTTGCTTATAATTAAGAAATCATGTTACTGAAAATATACCACAGTTGTCATAGCTCACTTTAAAATGCCACTTATGGTGATAATCAATACATTTAAGAGGCACTTAGTTCACTCCACTTTATAACAATCAGAAATCCCTGAGAATAGGAAAAAGGACTTAGTGGATTTCTTTGTTTATTTGTTTGTTTTTCCCCAGACTGGAGTCATGCCTGAAACAGGCAGCTTAAAAGAAAAGGAAAAAAATATATATATAATCATTTTCCTCTGTTGTTTGAAGATGAGCTAACTATGAACTCAATCAAGTATGGAAATTCTTTGAAGTTGCAGTTAGGAAAAGTAGTGAAACAGACTGAATTAAGAGCACAGTGATAAAAAAAAAAATAGATATCACCTTTATTTTAGTCTCCTTCTCCAGAGGATGACGGAGGTTAACAATCTCCCCTCCCCCCAAAAAACCACAATTCAGTTTTCCTAATTTTTATAAAATATAAATGCAGAAACTGGGAGCTTCTGTAGACTATATTATTTAAGTAGATTTAAACTTTCACTTTGAAAGTCTGTTTAGAGGGTTTCTTTTCTAGAAATGTTGGAACTTACTGGTTGACACTTAAAGCTTTAAAGTCATTCACTAATATTGGACGTTCAATTTTACACACCTACAACTTGATTTTTTTTTTTTTTTTTTAATGGTAACTACCCACAGCACCCATAGGCCTGAATTCAAATTGTGAACATCTAGTACCTCTGAAAATTCATGTTATAAAAATAGAAGGGGCAATTATGATAATTTAATCTGACATTCTAAACAAAGAAAGGCTATGGAATTTTCCCCTACACTAAGGCCAATAACTCATATTTGACTAGATTGAGTCTTTTAAAAGAGATCAAATCATGATTTGAAGACCTTAAGCGGTAGAGAGGGACTCCAGCCTGATGGTTACAGCCACTCCCCTATGAGAAAAAGATCTCTAGCTTCTAGTCCTTGCTACTGAAAGGGGAATCAAACCTGGGTCTCCCACAACCGAGGTAGGCCACTTACTCATGTGCTTTCCAGAAACAGCTGTTCTGCCTAATGTCCTTTCTAAAGGTGTGGGGGGGAGGGAGTATTTTGTTAATATTAAAATTAACCTGTTCAGTACTTCTCCCTGTCCCATTGAAACAATTAGCCAGAATTGATATAAATAAGCAGAATACTTCAATCATACTGAATTGCCCTTTTTGGTTAAAAACCAGCTTTGTATAACATATGTTGCCTAACTCTATTTCTGACACTTTTGCATTTTAACTGTTTCCTTTTTAGAATTTAATGTACAATCTTAAAAATAACCTTAAAAAACGTTGTGTTAAAAAGAGTCCTAAGTGATATGCCTGTTTATTATTAAACAGCTATTTCCTTTCAGTGTATAATAAAACCTGTATTAAACATTCATATGTGCCTGTGTTTCCTTTAGAAGGTGTTCTGTTTTTTAAGAAGTGCAACAATCATCAAATAACCTGATGAATGTCAGGAGAGCAATAATTGTTTAAGTCTTAAACCCACATTATATTCCAATTTCACATAGTGAAAAACCAGAAGGTGAGTTACAATGGTGCCTTAGCATTTCTCTGTTGTGTAACTTGTTATATATTCTATTTTTAAAGGAAAGGTATGCTTCTGAGAGGATATGTATCATTTATGTATATGCATCTTGGCACAATCAACCAAAGTTACTTGAAATTTCCAGGTGTCATTTCCACCAATAATGCTCATTATTATTTTTTTTTTTTTTACATTCTTAATGTTTACAAAGAAAGCCTGCCCTTGGATTTTTTTTAATGAAGTCTATTAGATTTTAGAATAAAGAGGAGGTATTTCCATGTTATAAGAAAAGTATGGAAAAGTAGTAACTACCCAGCAAATCGTATAAGTAAAAAATCTGCCCTATTAACATTGCAAGTTATGGCAACTCTGGAGAAAAGCAGCAATAGAAATTGCACTAGATCATGACTGATGGTTGGACTAGATAGTTTCACACAAAGGATCAAATCAACAGAAATTATGCATTGACAAACCCTCAAGAACTAAAGCTATGTCTACACTGGCAATTTAGTTCAAATTAAGGAGGCTTAATTCAAACATTAGTCCCTGTGTACAGTGGACTTTCATTAAATCAGATTAAGAAATTCCTTAATTTGACTTAATGAAAGCTTAGTTCGAATTAATAAGAACTACCAGTTAGTTCAAACTAAGCCATAATTCAACTCCTTAGTTAGAACTAAGGATGGTATAGACCTGGATAACCCTTAATTCGACTTTATTGAGTTGAAATTAAGGTCAATTAGGTTGAATTAACAAAGCGGACTAAGTCAACTTTAAATTGACTTAGTCCACTTTTTTTAATGTGACTTAATGAGGTCATGTATATTTTGAAATAAAGGCAAACTTATTAGTTAGAATTAACAAATTTGACCTAACTTTTTCTCCAGTAGCCATAGCCTAAGAGACATAATATAGTTCCAGAGGAGTAGCCATGATAGTCTATTTTAGCAAAGCATACAAGAGTTCAGTGGCACTTTTAAAGACTAACAAATCACGTGCTGTTATGCCTATATCCCACTTCATCAGATGCATGAAGTATCATTCAATACATTGTTTTGTCATTAAATCTCATTGTTTTCATGCATCTGATGAAGTGGGAATACACACACAAAAGCTCATGCAATAAATACAATTGTTAGTCTTTAAACACACACAGAGCTTTCCTTTTTAGTTAAATTATTGCTTTCCTTTTTATCTCATTCTGAGCTTGTTACTGAAATCACAAAAAAAACAAACAGTGGACATTTCCTGCTCTGATTTGGCTACTTCTATTCCCCATCTCCTCTTTTGGTAGGAAGAATGGACTATGGAGAAGATTAACAAACAAGTGCATACGCTTCTTTAATGCTGCTTAAGAACTTTTTTTTTTTTTTTAAAGAAAAACACTAGTACTTCCATATTACAGTGACAAAAGATGAAAAGTGGTGTGCCTATTTTGATTATCAAAACAGAACTCCCACTGAGGTTAAATACAGTCAGGATTTCATCCATTGATTTTAAGATCAAAAGGACAATCATGAATCATAAGATTCCCGCATATGGATAGATAATCACAGTATGAAACGTAGACTTTTAAATCCCCAGCATGGACCCACAACGTTGGAGGTACAGGAACAAACCTGAATATATGTTTTTGCTTTCCCTTCATTGTAAAATTACAGTTGAGTACAATATGTTCATGATTCAATTTCCCCTTTAAATGCTAGTTACTTTTTTCCATCATAAAAGTAAATATTATTCCGTATTACTACAGATCACACTGTTCTGTCTCATTTCTCAATAGCTAATGAATACATAATGCCCTAAAGGCAGAAATTTTCCCTATACTAAACAGAAACAATGGGACTACAAAAAACAAGTATTAAGTCCTTGTATTAGTTTGTTTTCTTTAGGTTTTTAATTATGTCTCTTTCCATATATCAGACAATCATTTCAATTAAATACATTCAACACAAACAGTTCACATCTTATAGGACTGTAACTTCTATTTCAATATTACCAAAAGCCAAGACACTAATTTTATAACTTCCAATCCTATCTTATCTTACTCCCAAGAATAGAGAGTAGAGGAGGGTAGTTGGAGTGAAGTACATATATATGTTGTAGACCACTCTGCTACAACCCACCTCACTTTTTTACTGTCATACTTTTTCACAATTAACAGAAGATACATTAGTGGCAGAATTTCTTTGAAAGGAGAGTTGATCAGGAATTCAAAATTTAGTCTTCTGTCAAGAGTTGATGCTTT
>ML681993.1:23258951-23297880 GCA_007922195.1 Podocnemis expansa
AATTCTTCTTCAGTAAATGTTTGTTTCCTTATATAGTAGTCACAAGAATCATAAATTCAATTGTAAGATAAATAGTAAAGTAGTCTATTACATGAGAATATTCTTCTGTATGAGATTTAGGCTGCCTTGAGAGTTAATTCAACGCAGAATGACTGCATAGACAAATACCTATATCTACTCCTTGCATATCACAGTACTATTTTGCCCTCAGATAAAACTTTTGGTTTAGTGTTTCTGATGGCAAAACAGACAAGGAGTCCTGTAGCACTTTTAAAGACTAACACGTTCATTTAGTCTTTAAAAGTGCCACAGAACTCTTTGCATGTTTTCGTGAACTAGACTAACAGGGCTACCTGTTTGAGTTTTTCTGATGGGTAACTTTTCACATGACTAAGAATTTCTAGCCCCAACTCACTCGATAGACAAACAGTATGCAAATACTCCACTCAAGAATGAGTTGTAAGAGATATCTGTACCACTTATTTTATGGAAGACTGGGAGTTGGAATGGAGGGGGGCATGATTCTTCACTCTGCAACATGCACTCTAAAGCCCTGGTTGAGCAGAGCACTTCAGCAGATATGTAAAAACCTCTTTTTTTTCATTCTGTTAGTATATATGGGACATAAGCCTGTGCTTAAAGTTAAGCATATGCTTAAGTGTTTTATTGAAATGAGGCCTAAATGAGGTAGAAGTTCAGGGGCCTCTCTTTTCATTCACCACCATCCACCTTCTGAACTGGAGACATCTTTAATCTTCTGTAGCAAAAGCATGGCTATGTCCACACTTAGGGAGTTAAATCAATTCAACTTGAAGCAATTTAAGTTAAATTGATATAGCAATCATTAAATCAATTTAACAGGTCCCCACAAAAAAAAAAGAGAATCAAACTAGCATGTGCAGGGACAGGACTTGCTTGTTCAATTTAGGAGAGGAGCACCCTGGACAGCCAGTGGCAGAAGAAAAAAAAATCCTCCATTTTTCCCAGAGCCCAGCAGGGGAAAAGGCATTCCCTCAGGCTGGCTGCAGCATTTCTGCTTGGCCAGACATGGAGGAGATGGGACCCTGTGCCCGGCTTCCCCCCGCACTAGCTGGGTGGTGGGGAGAAGGGATCCTTTGCACCCTGCAACCGAGGCAGCAGGGGAAGGGAACCCCACTCCCCAGTTGCCGGCGTGCTAGCAGGGGGGCAGGGGCATGGATCCCTGCAAGCCCAGCTTTCCCCACAGCTGGCTGGGTGGTGGGGGAAGGGATCCCTGCATGCCCAGCTTCCTCACAGCTGGCCAGGCAGCAGGGCAAGGGAGCCAGACATGCAGGGATCCCTTCCCCAACCACCTAGCCAGCTTCAGGGGAAGCTGGGCATGCAGGGATCCCTCCTCCTCATGCCAGCTTGTGCATGGATCTGGGTGCCACCCCTTCATACCCCCTCCATAGTCAGGGTCCTGATCCTCTCCCTGACCAGGGTGCTGAGGTGGAGGGCCTTCCCTCCAGGGTGCCATGTACCCTGGGAGGAAGAAGGTCAAACCCCTTATATCGATATATTGTTAAATCGATATAACAAGTCCACACGGGGTTATATTGAAATGGCAATTTTGGTATAACCCTCATTTTAATATAATACTGGATTTTATTATATTGAAATATTTTTTTCTTATTTTGAAATAAGGTATTTTCTCATTTCAAAATAAGAAAACATCACGTGGACCTAAACTTTTAAAAATTGAAATAACCAGTGTTATTTTGATTTAAAACCTGCGTGTGGACATACCCCATAAGACTGCCTTCACAGTGAATATGACAAGGATAATGTGGAAGAGAAACAAACAAAAAAGTGTATGTGATTATCTGAGTTGTGACTCTATTAGATTTCTAACATTTTTTTCCCCTCAATACTGTACACTGAATAGGTGTCTTCATGTTCCTTTGGATATACCTATTTTCCCTGAGCAGTTGCAGTTAATTTAGAACCTACTGATTGTTTCAAGTTCTTCTTTCCATCTTGCCTTGCTTTATATCAGTCTACACCAAATTATATCTACAATTATGATGACAATTTGCATAATTTATTTTGCTTAGTCTCTACTAAACTAAATATCTGCAAACTTTCACTTTAATATACTTACTTATGATCTGCAAGAGGAGGAGATTAACTGTTAACTACTTTCTGTGAAGAAAATTGACCATTTCTTGCTTATTTTGTTTCCTATCTCTAGCCGTGACAAAGTTGATAGTAATAGTTCATATGTGCTTCTTCTGAGGAACTCTGTGAAGGGTTTTTTGAAAGTCCAAAGTAACTGTATGAACTAATGTTTATCCACTAGTTTATCCCCATTACAGTGGGTTAGAATCAGGAGTTTCCTTTGTATGTGAAAGTCCGCAGAATAGACTGGAAGCAGTTACTTTGAGAGCAGGTGAAAGAAGGGAAACAGAAGATTGTTTCACAAGCTTTCTCAAGTTCCAAGGCTAATACCACTCATTAATATATACATCCCCTTCATGCTGGTGAAAGCAAATTGCTTCTCTCATCTGTAATACTACTGGTTTGTGTTCCATTGCAATAAAAGGTGAGGAGAACGTTCTGAAACTCTCTCTCACCAGGACTGTGCATTATCTCTATTGCCTGCCACACCAAGAGAACTTGAGTAGGAAGAAAAGAGAGATGCATGATTAAACTAAAAAAAGAGGCAAACACTGCACCTGCTGCAAATGACCTCTTCCACTCCTCAGACATGTATGCTTATCTGAAGTCTAAATTTTAGAAATCTCACTCTGGCAAAACAATGCCCCATCCCTCCCTCAGACCCCTGAGAAACCAAATCCCTTCAAAACGTCAAAGAATGCCCAACAGCAAAGAGACACCCACTCAATAGTGATTCCCCAACCAATATCAGCCAGTGGGCCTGCATTCTCCCAATTAGCCACTAATGACCTCTGAGAGGAAGTGGAATTAAAGTTTTGACAAAATTTTGTATGGGGCTTTTTGGTTTGGTCTGCAGGGTTCAGAAGACAACAGATGTGATGGAAACAGTTGGTAATACTTGTGAGATTCCCTGGTTAAATATAAATTAAAAAATGTTCATGTTAACCCCCCTATTACGATTTGTGAGCACAAGACTACCAAGTGTAAAGTAAATAAATTACCTAATTAGAGGAATTACTATACTATTTGAAGGTTAGTCCCTTTCTTACTCACTCTGCCTTTTTTCACTCATAGCAAGAATTTCTTGTTGTATTTTGGAAATCTTGCTTGGTAATGTAGCTATACTGCTAGACAATTCAACTTATTGGTTTAGGAAATGTAGTTTATTTTCAAAGAGGCAAATGAAAATGAAAGTGCCATTAAAAACATAAAAATATTTAAAGAGAAAATTTCTATTCAATTTTCCTTTTAAGGATGAGTTAGTGAACAGTGGATGAAATTCAACACATTATATAGCAAAACTGTGTGTGTTTCCACTAAAGTAAAATTAGAAACTTATTTTATTTAAAAAAAAATGGAATTCTAGGAGCTGTATAGATGATTGAGGCTCACTATGATTCAATGTTCCCTCTAACAGCTGGAGGCTGCTAAGCAACTCATGTTGCTCACTGTGCGGCACCCCACCCCACAGGCCAAATCCTGCCACTCTCTACCCTTTCCCGGTAAGTCCCCTCCCCAGCCAGCCCACTCCACCCCTCCCACCCTAGCCTGCTCCCCCAGTAACCCCCCAGCTGGCCCAACCCTCCCACAGTCTTACCCAGCTGTTGGAGCAGCACAGCTGAGCCACAGCTCCTGTGGCTGAGGAAGCACTAACGGAGCATGCTCAGACTTCCTGAGCATGCTCCATTAGAGCTTCTTTGGGTAGGAGGTATAATAACTCCCAGTGCCAGAGGAGTTCTCAGCCGGAACTCTGGCTGCTGGCCGTGCACGTCCGGCAGGCTTCCCTGCACTGGGGAGCTGCAGTGGGCGGCTGCGCAGCTTACAGGGAACATTGCTATGGTGCAATTCTAAAGCTGTGCTATACCCTTTGGAGAATGAGAACAACTTAGACTGAGTTCAAGAGATGCAGCAAAGTAAATATACTCTAACTTTTGATTCTCTATGAATCTATAGTGGAAATTTTGTTATTTTTTGCCATGACTTATCCAGTCTTTTATTTATAGTTCAATTGAATTAAAAATCAACCAGAATGGTTTAACAAACTTTATCATATACTATTATGCAAATTATTATTAGTCCCTTGAGAAAAAGGCACCCTCTGAACATTAATTATAAATAATCCGCCAACCCAAAGTTCTTCTTTTCCTATTTCAATTACATTCTCATCATTAACTGACTCTTTCCAGTACAAGTATTCAATTATACAATTTTCTTCCTGGAAAACTACTGCAGGAAGTTTATTAATTGTGAAGACCTCTTCATCATTAGCACATGACTTTAATTATGTACTGTGCTTGGCAGGGCTTACAGGATATGAATGTGTCTTGCGAAGGATATTTTCTTCTTTTCTAGAATGCTGCTACTTTTCTAAAGTTAACTATCAAAAGTTGGCAAGAAATTTCTTTGTCAGTCTGAATCAGAGTGGATTTTCAGATGAAAAGATCTGACCATTATTTTCTTATCATGGTTAACAAATTTAATTAGAAGATAGGCAAGTTTGGAAATTGGGAGAAAACCTAGTTTTTCCCATTGTTATTTCACTGTGTATGTTGATTTTGCAGCTTCTAGATCTAGCCTCATCTCAAGCACAATTCAACAACTGTTAATGTGTGAAATTGATCTAAGTACTTGTGAAATTTTATGCTTTGCAACCACAGTACAGTAATTTTGCACATAACCAAATGAAATGGCATTCTGTTCTAAATGTCTAATCAATTTTCCCTATGAAAAGCTATTCATGGTCTCTTCTTGATGTTAGTTATATAAAGTTCTCATACATATTTAGAATGGAGTTAACTGGAAAGAGAACACTTTCTGTATAGAGCAGATCAATAATGGAAACATTTTAACTAAAAGCTGAATAATACCAGTGGCTGTTTCTGATCAAGGATATAACTGTGCAGTCACAGGTCATTTTTAAAATAGGCGGACAGATTGTAAGATAGATACTTGTATTTAGAAACAGTCAAATGTGAGTCATTCAGCATTCTGCAGAAGTTTTGTGTTCAAAAAAAAAAAAAATCCTCAAATCTCTCCACTGAACTTGCTCCTGTCCTCTTTCAGGGAGTGGAACCTATTTTGTGTGCCTGCCCAGACACATCAGTCATGGAATGGGAGTAGATATCTCAATCTGTGCTTCTTCCCTGCTCAAACCCTAAGGTATACATGGAGGAAGTATTCCAGTATAGCAGGAAATCAATATTAAACTGTTTTTTAGGCCTCCAAGTGCTACTATAATAAGTAAAGATTTGTTTTGTGTAGGGGTCCAAAGCTCAGGAGAACTTTAAAGACAAGCAAGACACTTGCTGTAGGTTGGTATAAGGTCTGAGAAGGAAGATTGGAGCTGTTCCAAGGCATTTAACAATTGGCTTATTTATATGCTGGAACAGCAATATTTTATCTGCAGTATCCAAAAAACCCTGGGATTACAACAACTAAATCTTTCAGCTTGAATTACGACTGGACACAAATCCAGTTGTCAAGTGGATGGAGAGCTTTCTTTGAAAAGAATGTAATTTGGAATTAGAGTCCAGACATATTTGAGTCCAATATGTTGTGCTATTGAAAAATTAAAGTGATGTTTTCCACCTACCAGGAGTGAAAGAAGAGATTACAGTAATTCAGTTAAGAGAAAATCTGGGACATTTAGCACAAGTACAAATGATAATACTTTGAAAGTCATTCAGTAAGGCAGTTTGCCTCACACCTAACACCTTTTCAAAATAATTTTGCACACACTACTTGATCTCCTCTTGCCATCATTCTCAATTACTCTTGAAGTCAATTTTGAGCCAGTAGAATTACTATGGGGTTTATACCATTGTAAATAAAGTCAGTCTGAATGGAGGGAACTATTTTGTGAGTAAAAGTGAACAGGATTTCTCCAGCTAGATAGTCCAATACATATTTTATAACTAGATAAAGTGACAATAAGGTTGGATAAATGCTAGAATTAAAGGTTACACTTAATCTAGCTTTACACTTATGGACAGTTTGAAAAATTAGTTCTTAAATGGTTTGATTTCAAGTTTTTGGCTACTTTTCTCTTTGATATGATACAAGTTCCTGATACACAAGATAATATCTACAGTTCTAAGTTATTTATTAAAGCTTTTATATTTACTTCTAACTGTCCTGCATGACTGACCTGTGATTTTTGTTTCCTGTCACTGGGAAAGAAACATTTCAATTTTCAATCTGATATCCAAGTAAACTTCATATGAATATAAGTTCGGAAGTAATTTTGGCTACATCAACTGAGGGAAACACAATTACAGCATCAGCCTCAAACTTACTTTTAAAGATGTGCACTGTGTTGAATACACAGACCTAAGAAATACCTTATTTTTATAATAATATGATGAGGGTTCACTTATTTCATGTGAATAGAAGGAAGCTCACTGGTGAGGTCACATTCAGGGTCCTTGTCACTCACTGGCTAACGCCTCTGGGAAGGTCTGAGAGAAGTATTTTGCTTAAAAATGGATTTTTAGGTAGAATATTAAAAAAAAAACAACCCTTAATTCTAAAGATTTTGGTGTTTTAAGCAAACAAGAAATTTAGTTTTTGACTATTTAATTTTCATCTACAGTTAGACAAATAATCATTTCCCAGAGAGTCTACCCATTTGTCCCCCACTTAATCCAGTACTGTGATTCAGCTTTACTCTGGTGAAAAGACTTCAAGGGTAAAGAGACATTCTTCCGTTTGTGAAGGAACTCAATCCTTTGCCAGTCTAGGGCAAACAATCTTTCACACCACAGTGGAGCGACTCAACAATCTTTTGCTATAAGTCATGGGGCTCTGGCAGCAGCTCCCATAAAAACAGTGGCTAGCACCTCTGCTTAAGATGCAGAAGGTCCTGGATTCAAGCCCCAGGGAGTTGGGCTCAATGATCTCACGAGGTCCTTTCCAATCCTATGGTTCTATTCTACAAGAGACTCTACTTAATTCCACAATACACTTTTTATACCCATTCTTAGCCCTTGTCTACATTTGGGTGCTTTTTGGTGGCAGTTGACTGCCGGTTACACAAGGTATGTAAAATTCCTTGCATAACTGGTGATGACTTTTTAAGTCACCGGTACACGTCTGACTGCAAATCGCTTGTGGTCAGCCTTCCCCTACGCCCCCTGACCCCCAGGACTTCCAGAGTCAATTTCTGGGAGCAGCATGGCAAGTTCGCTCTTGCCACAATCCGCTCCTGAAAGGTGAACTGATGGCAGTGAATTTGCCACCATCAGTATAGACATACCCTTAGTGTAAGTGTCTGCTTCTCTCCATGACTGACAACTTGCACAAAGGCCTGTGTGTATATTAGTGTTTCTCTTTCCTTTCGTTAGGGACAATTAACTTTCTTCTACTTGCAGGCAGGGTCCTGGGTACACAAACAGTTTCATGGGAATGTTACATATTTTTAAGCTGATGCTGTAGTCTTTATATCATATATCTAAAATAATGTCTACCAAAGTCAATTGAAGATTAATTTATTTTGATCTTGCCTGACTAGTCCTATTTTTCAATGTTTCCTCACCATTTCTCTTTCATTAGTTCAGCACTTCTTACAGTTGCAAAATAGTCTACAAAAGACACCCCCTTAAGGACCACAGAGTAATGATAATTTTTAGTTTATTGGTTACTTTAGTTTTGTAGCTCCTCCTGAACTATTTTTGGATGATTAACTTTGAGCCCTATAGATTTGCCAATATTAAAATTCTCTGGTTGTTCAAAACTTCTTTTCCCGAGAGACCTTTGAACCACAGGATTATCCTTAAAAATTAGTCTCAAGACAGTGGTGTTCTCAGCAATTCTATGAGCAAAGTTTGAGCTAAAGATTTCATTTAATCTCTCTGCAATTTGTTCTATTATAATTGCCCTTTAATTCTTTCACCTAGTGATCTCATACATTTTACAAAGACAGCTCCCCCCCCATTTAATTTGTGCCATCTTCTCATCAGCACAAACCAAGTATTTAACTTATAATTCAGAATCATCATTAAAGATGCAAACAAGGCTTGCTGTTCAGTGAAACAAATTTGATATTGTCTCACATAATTCAGGAGGGAATAGGAAATCTGCCTCCTACGTAAATAAAACCTCCCCTTTGCCATTGTAAAATGTACTTTTCCCCTTACTGTCTATAGCCAAAATATTAGTCACTGTGCCTAATCCATACCTACTGTCCTCAAATGAGGGCAACAATGTTACAGTAGAAAATATTTTAGTAGTTCCTTTGCATAGGGTAATGGAAACACTACATGAAATACTTACTTACCAGGAATTAATCCTAACCAGACTGGACAAATACTGACATTTCATACTTGAGAAAATGCTTCAAAAATCTATATTAACTTTTTTTATGTTTTAAGGTAATTTAGCATTTATCAGAGAAGTAAAAAAGAAAATGAAGATTCAAGATCTAAGATTTTATTCAAGGTTTATGATTTTTATTTAAGGTCTAAGATTCTATTTATGGCAGATGATAGATGGCTGGGCAATGTTTATCAGCAAGGTTTAGTCCTACTTCTCTCTGAGACTGCATTAAGTGGATTCAGAAATTTCAAAGCTTGACTATCTGGTCATCTTTAATTAGAATTTTCATTCTAGTACTTTATTTGAAACTCTCTTATTTCTATCATCTTTAAAAAATAGTATATTATAATATTTTCTCTTTAAATGTTTGTTCTTTAGCAAGACCCAGGAATAAAATACAAAATAATATTGTTTCACCACCACTTTCTCACTTGGTTGTATCATCTCTTTTTAAATGCATTCATGCTATAGTCTGAAAATCTGCACATTCTTTACACATGTATAACATTACACAACTCTGTAGTTTCATTGAAATTAATTGAACTGGAGCCTGATCAAAAGCCAATTGAAGTTAATATGTGACTGCTTTTACTTCAGTGGGTTTTGAACCAGTCCCCCTGTTCTTGATTCAGAAAAACCTTTAATCATGTTCTTAAATTCCATTGGCTTCAGCAGAATTAAAGCATATACTTAAGAGTTTAAGAGTTTATGGTCCACATTCATTAAAGTTATACAGTTATATTTTTTGCTGGATTTAAGCCTACAGGTTCAAACAAAGTCATTATATATTCTATGATGTTAACCCCTGAAGTGTGGGGCTTGGAGAAATGCCAGTTTACATACAGAACTCATAGTGGTTCCATTTTAGTGCTCCCTATTTTATAGTTCCATTACATTTTCCATTTTATTACTCCATATACTGTTAACAGTGCTTAAAGCACTATTACAGTATTAATTCTAAAAACATGCTAAGAATGGGAAATCATGTATGCAAGACATTGATTAGACCTCATTTGGAATATTGTCTTCCATGTTCAAGAAAGATTAATTTAAACTGTAGTATGTGGAGAGAACAGCTGCTAGGATGATAAGGGGAAATGGAGGCCCAATCTAATGAGAGGAGACTGTCCTGTTTAATCAAGCAAGAAGAATCAGAAAGGCTATGATTATTCTCTAAATACATCAAGTGGCAAATATCGGGGTGTGGGACAGTTATTTAGAAGAAAATGTTGGGACAAGAATAAATAGAATTAAATTAGCCATAAATAAATTCGAGCTGAAAATTAGAAGGTCTCTAACCATCAGAGAGGTGAGATTCTGGAAAAGAATGTCAATAGCAGTAATGAGGGCAAAGACATTTAGTAGGCATTAGAGAGAGGTGGATGAATTTATGAGAACAATTGTTATGGTATGGTTAGAATCATAGAAACTGGAAAAGACCATGAAAGGCCATGAAGTTCAGTCCCCTGCACTGACGGCAGGACCACATACTCTCTTAAACCATCCCTGACAGGTGTTTGTCTAACCTGCTCTTAAAAATTTCCAGTGATGGAGATTCCACAACGTCCCTTGGCAGCTTATTAGAGTGTTTGATCACCCCGACAGTTAAGAATTTCTTCCCAATGTCCAACCTTAACTTGTCTTGCTGTAATTTAAGCCCCTTGCTTCTTGTCTTATCAGTGGTTGAGAAGAATCATTTTTCTCCCTCCTCCTCAAAACAGCCTTTCAGTTACTTTAAACCTCTTATAAATTGTTTTGGATGATAAGGGACAAGGCTCAACAGGACAGAGATTCTCTTTGGCTTTATATCTTATGTTCCATCTATGGGGTTTCATCGAGCCACACACTGATGTCAGGAAAGAATATTTTTCCTTATTGTATTTTGGGAGGGTTTCTTTCTTTCAAATTTGGATAGCATGGATGGAGGCAGGGAAGAAACAGGCAGTAAAGAACAGGCCTCCACGGTGTCACCAACCTCTGTCTTTCAGATGCTTCGCTGACTGGTCCTCACTCATGTACTCAGGGTCTGTACTAATCATTATATGTAATGTCAGGAAGGAACGTTCTCCTAGCTCAGACTGGGTATGTCTACGCTATGAGCTTAAGTTGACTGAAGGAGGCTTAAGTCAACTTAAGCAAAGCCCTGGCCACATTTGGAGTTCATTAAACCAACTTAAGGGCTTCCTTAAGTCCATTTAATAACTCCTGCCTTTAAAGTCAACTTTAAGGGTTAAGTCAACTTTATAAAGTTGACTTAACACAATGTGGCCATTAAAGTTAGCTTTACAAAGTTGACTTAGTGCAGTGAGGCCATTTAACTTGATTTTATAATGTTGACTTAAGCCAGGGGACCCCTTTAAATTTGACTTCATTAAGTCAACTTTAAATAGGTTCTCTGGCTTAAGTTGACTTCATAAAATCAACATAATGCAATGTGGCCTCACTAAGTCAACTTAATAAGGTTTATGTAAAGTCAACTTTAAGTAGACTTTATTAAGTCAACCTAATAAAGTCAACTTAGCTTTTGTAGTGTAGACATGGCCACTATCAGTGAGCCTGGTTTTCACCTCCCTCTGAAACTTTGTTTATCAGTTCCCTCACATTGCATAAGTCTCAAGTCTTGTTGTACCTTTCTTCTTCTCTTCTTCTGCCTGTGGTACATAATAGCTTAGTTTCCTGTGTGCTATAATATTTTGGCCTAATTTTGATGGGTGGGATCAGTGGCTATGTCTCCACTACAGGACTTGGTTAAGATGGTTTAATAAGGTCTACTTTAAGCCAGCTTAATGTAGACCTTATTGAGTCCACACTCAAAATGCCAGGAGACTGTCCATGTCCACACTGGCAGCTACTGGTTACCCTAGGAGTGGTGCATTGTATGTAGCTGGCCCACAGTGCACCACAGCAGAAGTGTCTCTCTTTCCTGGCCACACCTTTACTATAGGAAGGGAGTGACCACACCACTGTCCATCCTGTGTGTGGCAGCAGGGAGCCCAGGCAGGTCAGAGAGCCTGACGTAACCCAGCGATAAACCAACACAGCACTCCACAGCCTCCCTTTGTTGCCCAGACTCCTCCAGCTCTGGACCAGGTGCTGCAGGGCAACTACCAGTGCAGGGGCAGGGCACAACAGTTGTTAAGACTCAAACACTGGGACAGAGCTCATAGAGGACGGTGAAGTCATATCACCTGTTGTAATGGGAAAAAAAAATCCAAAGTCACGATTTAATACTGCTTTCACACAATCTAATCTAAAAGAAATAGCAACTTTTCTTTCTTTCTTTCTTTGTGATATTTCCCAGTCTTTGAATCTTAACAGCTGCTTTGATTTGCTGTTAGAGTGTGACCTGATCCTATGTCTTACACTCTCCTGCATTTATTTCCTATCATTCTGTAAGTTACCCCATCTTCTAACTGTCTGAAGCGGAATTTTCTCCCATGAAAGATCATCCAATAAATAAATTTGTTAGTCTTAAACAGTGCCTCCAGATTCCTTTTTTCTTTTACAACATCAGGGGGGTCCTCTAAGAAGGGGTGACACACAGGTTTGGGCAGAGAGGGGGAGAGACAGGCAGGGTTGTGCTGAGAAGGGCAAGAGGGGAGACACACAGGTTTGGGTAGGGAAGAGGAGAGACAGGCAGGGTGAGGCTGAGAACAGGGGAGACAGGCAGGGTTGGGCTGAGAAGAGGAGTCTTGAAGTGTCCAGCTTAGAACAGAAGAGATGGGGGATCGGGCTGGAGAACGGCAAGAGATACCATGTCCAATTGAGAACGGGGGAGATGCCAGCTCGGGCTGAGAACAGGGGGAGATGCTGGTTCAGACTTAGATGCAGGGGAGATGCTGGATTGGGATGAGATGCCCGGTCGGGCTGAGAATGTGGGGGAGATGCTGGGTTGGTCTGAGATGCTGTGTCTGGCTGAGATGCTGGGGAGATGCTGGATCAGTTGGGGAACATTGGAGTTTGGATGTGGTGCACACAACTGGGAGTGCTTCCAGCTGTGTTGTGACTTCTGTCCAGCCTCTATCCCCATGTTTTCTGTAGTTAGGAGACCAGTTTAATCAACCTAGGGGAACTCTCAGGCCACATTACCTTAAATCGACTTAATAAAGTCAACTTATTTGTAAAGTCGACTTTATAAGGGAAAGTTATAAAGTCAACTTTAGTGATGGGGAAAGTCAATTTTGTCAGCTTACACTGTGGCCTGGGCTTTATTTAAGTTGACTTAAGGGCCCTTAAGTCAACTTAAAGCCCCAGTGTAGACATAGCCAGTAGCTGGAGTAATGGCCTGTGGTGTGCATGAGGTCAGATTAGGGGCAGTGGTTTCAAACTTAGGGTCGGAACCCAGTACTGGGTGACAGACCTTCAGACACTGTGTCATTGAACCCCCCTCTTTACCACTGCCAAAACCTGGAGTGCATTGTTCAAAGATGTAATTGATGGGTTGCAGACATAAATTATATTTTTCCAACTGGGTCCCGAGGAAAAAAAAAAGTTTGAAAACCACTGGACTAGGGAATGCAGTGGTCCCTTCTGGCCTTGAACTCTGTGACACATTGCCAACAGATCAAGAACTTGTGTTTTGGCTTTAACCTTTATTTGCATATAGTGTTTTCAGTCAGACTTGTGGTTTTGTAGCCAGAGGTTTGATGTAGTTTTAACATCATGTCTACCACTTTCATCTGAAGAAAATGAAAGCCATCCCTGACAAAATCATTTGCAGATTCTTGTTTTTCATTCAAACAGATTTTTGTGCTTGAAATCATCCCAGTATAAAATATTTTGTATTTATGATAATTAAACATTCCCAGAAAATTTTATGCTGTAGTTTAATCAAAACAACATGCTTGTGCTGACTAAGATAAAATTAATCTGTATTTGGTTTACAATTATGAGACAGTAAGCCATGAGGGTGAGAAGAACACTTAAAAGATTTGGGTAATTTGAATTGCTTATACTTAAAGCAAACACTTTTGTATTACTGCATGATCATTTCAGCTATTAATAAAAGTAAAATTACAAACATTATTGGCATTATTTTGATGAGTTGTAATTTAAAGGATTTTTTTAACAAATATTTTATTTCCAGTCTAATATAGTACGCTTCAACAGTAAGCACTTTACAAAGTGTGTCAGTATTAGAGCTGTGCAAATAACTGATTTTTGTTTAGTTCAAGGTGCTGCTCAAAAAAACAAAAAAACAAATACCCCCCCCCCACACACCAAATAGCTTTGAATTCAGAACAAATTGCAAATAAAACGATGTGAAATTATTTTGGATTGAATAAAAATATGCTTCATTCAATCTGACATTTTATTTTTTCAAACATTTGTAAAGTGATAGTTTTGCAACACAAGAGGAAGCCACAGCACTCTCCTTGTATCTTTTACCACAGTGGTCAGGGCATCGAGGACCCAAGGTCAGTTCTTTTCTTCTGATGCATAGAGCTGATGTGTACTTTGGTCATTACTGAAGAGTGTTCTCAGCACTGCAGTCCAGAATACTCTGGTAGACTTTGTTCAATCTTTCCTGCCACTCTCCTTTGTAGAATTGACAAAACATGCACTGGCGGGATGGGGTGGCAGGCACTTCCATTTTTCAATAAACTGTATGATCAAGGCATTTCATCTAACTCTTTGCAATATTATTAAATCTGTTTAAGAGAGAGGAAAACAGAAGTAGACTGATTTCCCCAAAGTTAACCAGCAGCCAACATGGGAATACAATACAGGATAACCCCTTACCCAAAAACCTAGAACATCATGGAAGGGTTATTCATTATTTTCTTTCACAGGAAATGATTCTCTTGGACTTAAATGGATGGTTACTCAGAACGTGAACAGCAAAAACATTATAATAGATCTTTTAATAATATGCATGCACACACACACACACACACACACACACACAAGCAGACCCTAATCTGTGTATGCCTTTTAATAAAGACCTCTCAGATAAACAGCTTATTTACTTTTACTGATATAATTATGAATTTTCAAAAGAAAATTAAGATACATAAGTATTGACTTCAGTGAACAATTATGCCAGCAGACATCAACACAACTGTGAAAATTTATGTCAATTGAAGATGTGTTCTATTTTCTTTTCCAAGCACACACACACATACTAAACAGGTTTAGAAATAGGAAGGGGGGGGAGTAGATTTCATGTAATGTGTTGATAGATATAATCACCCAGTTTCAAATTCCTTGAGGGTCTGAAAATGTGAAAAGCAGCTTTTGAAAATGTGAAGTGTCCAGCTGTAGCTTTATATTGTGATAACCTCACAGTTAAAATGTCTTAACTTTTAAGTTCAATGTATATTGCTATAGCCACTAATAAAGGCCTCAGTCAGGTTTCAATGGATAAGGCAGATGAAGTAGAAAACAGTTCCTCTTCAGCAGCCCTGTGTCTTTTCCATGAAACCAAAGCAGCTAATGGCTGAGCCAGTAATTGATACAGTAATTCTACACTACAGGATATGTCTACACTTGTGACAAAAAAACCTGCTGCACTGCTGGCAACTCCAGGTCAGCCCCCAACTTGTAGGGTCCTGTGCTCTGTACTCTAGCCCAAACATCCATACTTCACTACAGTTTATATCTACAGAGGCCAAGTCCTGGCAGCCTGCTTTAGCTGACCTAGAAAGCCATATATATTTTAATGCAAATTAGATGGAATCACAATATACAAGACCCTCAGGGGTTGCACTGGAGGGCCACCAGATGGCTCTGCCAACCCTAATCTTCTATGATACAATAGTTCCAAAGGTATAGTCATGTTTGTCAAGTTCAGCAAACATAACAAGGAATCCAGCGGCACGTTCAGCGACTAACAAATGTATGTATCACAAGCTTTTCAGGGAAGGAAGATGTCACATGAGCTTTTCAGGGAAGGTTCTCCAGAATCTCTTTTGAGAGTCTCTCCAAGGAACAGATCTTTTGTTCCAGTTCCTGGATTCTGTTTCTTTCCCATTATTAAGGGATTTTACAGGCCTCCTGCATGGGGCTGCACTCTGATTCCATCAGTCTTCTTCAATACAACCATATTCAGGTTCTAATCTAACTCACAGCTCTTTCCTTAGTCCTGAGACTTGCATATAACCCTCTAGTTCAGGGAGTCCCACTCTTCCTTCTCAAGTTGAGGCTATGAGTCAGGCTGGCTTCATCAGCCCACCAGTTGCCCATCTGAGTTTGGTTTCAATTCAAGAAAGATTCTTGCATGATAAAATACTTCCCTATATTTATCTTCTCCAGGCTATCTGCCCTTTTCCCTCTCATGAGTAACCTAGCATCTGGAGTTAACAGACATCACTTACCTAATTAATACTCTTCCAACCTCTCCTCTCAGATTCATATGCTGTTTCTGTTCTCAGGCCTGTGACCCGGGCCTCCTGGGATAACCTCTTGAATGTGCCAAAATCAGGGCAAGCTGCAAAACCAGTGGCCAAACCCCTACATCACTGATGGGTGGTACATAAACCAGTCTCCCAGTCAGTAAAAAAAACATGCTTCTGAATAACCACTCTGGTCACTGCCAAGCATAATAAAATAGAAACAGCCCCCTTACTACACATCAGATCCTATGGTTCCCTATAGCCACTGGGTCTCTTTAAGAAATAGGTCCTCCTGACCCCAAAGGGCCAGCCACATCACCCAGAACAACAGAGGCTTGGATCTTACCCAAAATACCACGCTGCCAGCCAATCCTTTAGTAACTACAACAAAAGGTTTAATACAAAAAGAAGACAAACAAAATATGAGAGATGTTAAAGGGTCAAAGTGAATCACATACATACTAATGATTTAGAGTCCATAGAAAACAAATCCTTGAAGATCCTGTAGTGTGCAGATTAGTCCCATTCCTCTGGTGTGCACCCAGCAGCAGCAGCACCAGCTGGGTGGGTCTCAGTGCTGTGTTCAGTCCCAGGAGAATAGTTCCAGAGGTGGATGTTGGTTGCAAACAGACTGAAGACAAAAATGGAGAATGGGCTATGGAGTCCTTGCCAGATACAAATGGAGGTGGGCCACATGGTCAGTCTGAGTACCACTGAGTACCACTGTACCTGGGAGCCCCTCCTGATGGGCCATTGACAGGACAACAGTTTGTAGATGCCCAGTCTGGGATTGCCTCACCTCAAACAACTTTGGAACACACACAAAAGACATGAGATTCCTAGATTCTAATACAGATATGATACCTACATATAAACCATATAATAATTCCTAGCAGATTACAGCCTTTCTAATGATACCAAACGTGGCATATCACATATGGGTTATTGCAAATATGAAATTAATATGAAAAAAATAATCACAGACAGTCCCCTAGACCCAGACAGCATCAGAAGGCCCAATGACTTCTTATATTAGACAGACATCTCTGGCATATCACCAAAGCTATGTCCACACACAGCTCGTTCTTTCAAAATAAGTTATTTCAAAACAAGTTATTTTGAAATAAAGCCCTTATTTCAAAACAAGTTAAAACAAAATAAGAAAATGTGAAATTGAAATAAGGGAAAAGCCCCATTCGAAATAGCATGTCCAAACACAGGACTTCCTATTTTGTTTTATGAGAGGGGCATGATGGGTGATGTGGTCACATGCCCCCCCCCCCAGCCGGGACATCTTGCCAACCAATCCCCTGCCATGGGCTCTCCAGAGCAAAACACAACAGAAGTCCTCTGGCACCTTAAAGACTAACAAATTTCTTCAGGCATACGCTTTCATAGACTGCAACCCAATTTGTCACGTGCTATCAGAGTGACATGTAGGGAGTAATATAGGGAGAGCTGGTAGAGCATACCAATGAATAAAAGAAATATTTATTTAATATCGGTAACTGATGTAACAAATTTAATGATTTGGGTTGCAAGAAATAGTGAAAAGTGCTGCAGTGCAATATATTGTAAGCAGTGACCAAAACAGTCATGATAAATTGTAATTAAGGGAAATAAGCTAAGTTAACTGATAAACTGGTGCATACTTACAAAAGGTTATTGGTTGAAAAAAAAATTGTGATTTAAAATGCAAGTACCCCCAACTATAATTAATGCAACAGATAGTATTTTTTCTTTACCTAGACCAAGGAATTAAAATAGCAGAAAATGTGAACAAATGCAACCAGGAAAGAAGGAATGGGGAGTGATCTTCTTCCCAGACTTTGCTCTTGAAAAACAAGAAGTAATATTGATGGTAATGGAAAATTACTGACTTTGAATTTCAAGAAAGTCAACTTGGAGTTGCCTGTAAGTAAGTGTACTGAATTTGTGAAATAATTTTGTGAATTATGACAGTATTTAGTGACAATACAACAGAGGGATTAAATGCATCATGTAGTGTAGCTATACCTAGTACTAAGGTGCCATATGCTAAATCATCACTTCTGTGGTGGGGTGAGTGCAAATAAAGAAAGGAACAAAGTTGTTAAAAACATATGGGCTACACCTACACTAGAGGGCTCAGTTAAGTTGGCTTAACAAGGTCAAATTTAAGTCGACTTAAAGTCAACCTTGTTAAGTCAATTTAGAGAGTGCACATTCAGAATACCAGGAGACTGTCCATGTTCACACTGGCAGTTGCAAAATCTCCCTAAGAGTGGGTAGCTGTCCCACAGTGCACCACAGAATTTCCCTCCCCCACTCCCCTGGCTACTCCTATAAAACAGGAAGTTCCCTTAGCACCCTGCCCATGTGACTGGCAGGATGGAGCCCAGTGAGGTCATGGACCCCACCGTGCCCCAACAACCTGCCAACGGGGTGCTCTACACCAGCCATACTGTGGCCATATTCACCCAGAAGCAGAGCAGGTGCCACAGGGTAACTGCTGACATGGGGGCAGGTCTCAGCAGGCGGACCACCTTTCTGAGATTGGCAGTTGCCATACTTATAGCACCTTCCATGCCCTGGCACTTCTGGGCACAGAAAACAAGAATGACTGGTGGGAGTGCATCATCCTCAACACCTGGGACAATGAAGAGTGGCTGCAGAACTTCCGCATGAAGTAGAACACCTTCTTGGGGCTGGTCATTGAGTTCACCACAGTTCTGCAGTGCACTGACACCTGGCTCTGACCCACATTGCCTGTGGGCAAGTTAGTGGTTGTTGCCCTCTGGAAGCTGGCATTTCCAGACTCCTAACACTCAGTTGCCCCCCCCCCCCCAATTTAGGCTTGACAAGTCGATGGTGGCCATCCTGAGGCAGGTCTGCAGGGCAATCACTAGGGCCTTGCTTGGTTGTGTCATCACCCCAGACAACCTGCAGGACACCCTGGGTGGCTTTGTTGGACTCAGGGTCCCCAGCTGCAAGGCATCATGGATGGTACACAAATCCCCATCTGAGCCCCAGACCACCAGCTTGCAGCCTACACTAATTGGAAGGGCTACCACTTTGTGGTACTGCAAGCCCTCATTATGGGATGCTGTTCATAAACACCTTTGTGGGCTAGCCAGGGAAGGTGCATGATGCACATGTCCTCTGGAACTCTGGCCTGATGCACATGCAGGCAGGTACCTTCTTCCTGGAGAAAAACATTGAGCTCAGGGATGTGCAGGTGACTGTCATCATCCTGGGAGATGCTGCCTACCATATGTTGCCATGGCTGATAAAGTCCTACACCACCCATATGAATGACAGAAGGGAGGTCTTCAACCAGAGGCTCCACAAGTGCCAAGACAGTGGTTGAGTGTGCCTTTGGGCAGCTGAAGGCATGCTAAGGGCCATCCTCACCCACCTGCAGCTCACTGAGACCATCCTGCCAAAGGCTGTCAATGCTTGCTGCATGCTGCTCAACCTATGTGAGATGAGAGGGGAAAGGGTCTCCACCTCTAGGAGGCCAAGGCAGAAAGCATTGGCACCACATTCCATCAGCCTGAGGACACTGTGCCGCTGACACAATGGGCCCAGTGACAAGCAGTCCTCATCCAGGACACACGGAAGGCTCACTTTGTTAGTGCCAGCAGGTGAGGCAACATCACCACCCCCACCAGGCCATGCCTACCCCCCATGCCCACTCTCCCATTCCCAACACAATAAAACAAAGCAAATGACATGCAATAAGAGTGGGGATTGTTTCTGTTTCCAGGGGAATGGGGGGGCGGGTCTGAGAGGAAATGTGGAGTGGGACTTGCAAGGTTTCAGGGTTTGGAGTGAATGAGGGAGGTGGTGGGAATGAGGGGGTTTGGGGAATAAGGGGGGTTGGTGGGAGTGAGGAGGGTCAGGGTGGGGGACGGGTGCCTGTGGCATTGGGCTGGTGGGTGCTGGGCCTGCAGCTGACAACCCTGGATCCTGGGCTCACGGTGATGAGGGCTGCTGGTGTCCCAGGCAGGTGCACTCTCAGCCTGCCAAGAGCACTGGGTCCATGCCAGGTGCTCCAGGGTATGGGAGTGCCACTCCATTAAATCAAGCAGGAGCTCAAGCTGGACCTGCCTGACCCTGCAATGGGCATTCTCCTGCTCCCAGCAGGCCTTCAGGTCAGCATCAGCCCACTCCGTGAGATGGAGGTGGTCCTCCAAGATGTCCTCTTGGACTGACACCCCCTCTTCCTCCTTGCTGGGGCTGGGTGCATTCCGGGAGTGTTCTGTCTCATGTGCACAGTGTCTGCAAGAGAGAAGTAAATAACAAGAGTTTATCCTGTTAAGTACTGTGATGTGTATGCTGACAGCAGCTGCTGTCCCATGCCCATCCCCTTGTTTCCCAATCCCTGTCCTTTGGGATAGGGACACCTTACTATACTCTTCCATGCCCTGCTGCACGGGTCAGGTGCTGTGCCGGGGGTGGTTGCCCCAGGCCACACTGGCCAGGGGTCTCTCCTGAGGCTATGTGCCAACAGTGTGAGGCACATGATGCCTGGCCTAGGTGATCCCACCAATAGTGCTCCCACCAATGTTCCCTGTAAGTTGCGCTGGCGCGCTGTAGCACAGCCCACCGCAGCCGCCAGCGCAAAGAAGGCTGCCAGCAGCGCACAGCCAGCAGCCAGAGTCCTTCAACAGAGCTCCTGTGGAGCAGGGAGTTTTGAAAACTCCCGCCCAGAGAAGCTCTAATGGAGCATGCCCAGAAAATCTGAGCATGCTCTGTAGAGCTTCTCTGGCCCAGGAGTTATGGCTGGGCCCTGCCCCTCCAGTCCAGACCCAAGGTAAGTTTGTGGGGGCTGGGGTGGCCGCCGGGAGTGTGTGGGGGTGATGCCGGGAGCAGGGGGGCGAGCAGGAGTGGGGGGAGGCAAGTGGGAGTGGGGGGATGCTGCTGGGAGCGTCGGGGGGGGGCTGCACAGCAGGCCCTGTGGGGGCGGGAGGGAGCGCAGCAAGCAACAGGAGTTGCTCAGCTGCCCTCTCCCCTTAGAGGGAACATAGGCTCCCACCCCATCTACTGCAGGACCCTGGCCTTGCTCAGTTCTGGGTCCCCGTCCACATGGTCCCCTGTCCCTGTACCCCACATTCTCATTCACCGAGCCCTCCTGCTTGTCACTGTTGTGGGAGGGGGGCTTGGTGGAGTCAAGCGTGTAGGCTGGCATGCTGTCATTCTCCTGGCCCAGAAAGGCATGAAGGTCTCTGTAACAGGGGCAGGTAGTGGTGGGTGCCCCCAAGCACTGCATGGATTCCAGGGCCCTGTGGTAGGCCTATCTAAGGTCCTTGATCTTTACCCAGACTTGTTGGGTGTCCTGGATGTGGACCTTCTGTGTGAAGCCCTGGGAGATGCTGCTATAGACCTCCCATTTCTGCTGGCTGCCCTGGAGCAGGGAGTGTACAGTCTCATGCCCCCAAATGACCAAGAGATCCAATATGGGGCCCACTTTCTCCCTGTCTGCGTCTGCCCTCTGCCATGCTTCCACACAGCAGCCGTCCTGGCTAGCTCTGTGAAGCAGGGTGGTCAAGGCTTTCTCCTGCCCTGGGACTGGCCAGGGTAGTCACGTCCCGGTTGCCGAGGAGTGTGTCAGATGGCCTGGAGGCCAATTAAATTGACTTAAGCCAAATCCCCATCTACATTGACTTAAGTCGACTTAACAAAGTCAACTTAACCATTGTCGACTTTAAAAGCTAGAGTTGTTAAATTGACTTAAGCACTCGCTTAAATTGTAGATGTGGCCTTGGCTTTGCTTAAGTCAACTTAAAGGATTTTAAGTTGACTTAAGCCCCTAGTGTAGGCATAGCCATAGTTAATGAAGGAAATGGTGAAGTACACTATAATATAAAAGAGTTGGAGGAAGTACTGTTGGTAAATAGAGAAAAAACATCAGAAAAATACCACTAAGAATAAAAGACTAAAAGATATAGCACAGTTGTTATTAGGACTGACAGGACTTAGAAGTTTTGATAAGGAGAAACACAAGCTTCAGCAGAAAACTACTAAAGAATGAACAATGATGGAAATCAAAGTGAGGTTTTTTAACCAAACTAAAATGCAATTTATTAAAGAGAATCATGATTTATTATGTAGTTGAGGTAAACAAAAAGATATTATATCTAATGAATGGTGTTGTTTGCAAGAACATGGGGGGATAAAAACCCTATAGATAGCAGCAAAAATATATCACCAGAGAAAGATAATATATTTGATAGTGTTTTTTAGGTAATCCTCAGCCTGATTTCTGAGTTACCTTGGAATTCTTTAACATTGTATGAGAAAAAGATGTGGAAAGGAGCCAAAACATGCAGAAATATGAAAATCAGGAATACTATTTACAACAGTGGATGTCTAAACTGCCCTTATGTCCTATGTGCATACAATTATGGAGACAATGTTGAATGAAAGGTCACTTTCTGGTTGGAAAAACAGTGGCATTATATATAAGGTGCAGAGTAGTTCTAAAAGAGGAAGTTACACAATTGATCACAGGGTTAAATTAGAAATTGAAATGCAAGTCAGTAATGTGCAGGATTTTTGCATTACCAGCTTCTAGAAAGAACTGGTACTAAGCTACTTATTTATGCTAAGTAAATTGCTACAGAGCCCATAGATTTATAAAGAAGGCATATTTGTATAAAATGAACAGAAAGTAATATACGCACGCAAGCTCAATATGGGTAAAGCCAAAGGTTACTTAAGAAAACACTGTCAGTAGTATACAGAACCTTAACAAGTTATTGACTACAGCTACCAGGTCAGCGTCAAAATCAAAACTCTAATACTCAGAATGTTAATAATAATAACTTTAAAACAAATAATAATAATATAAATGAAATAATAATTACTTTAACAAATAATAATAACGTTAGTAATAATACACAGAACTTTAATAATCAGAACTTTTAATATAACCTAAGCCTGTACAAGTTGGGTGTGGTTAATGTATTGTAACTCCTGTGTGCACACTACAGAGAGCTTCTAGTGAAATGCAAGTTTTACTATGAATGAAACAAAAACTGGACCAAATATTCCAGGGTCCTAGTTGATGTGAATGCAGCAATGAATGTACCAAAGCAATCTGAGGATTTTTGGGAATTTGATAGCTGCACTTTACCACACAATATTAACATTCAACCTGCTCTTCAACTTAAAAAGTGATGCGGGAGTTGAAAGATAAGGATGATCTGAAGTCAAAACTTTCCATCATAGGAAAACTAGTTATGGACAGAAAATTTCATGTCAAAACATGGATTTAGATTTATTTTACAAACTTCAGGCCAAAAAAGGAGACAGTTAATATTAAACATGAATTCTTCCAGTGTATAAATGAAAAGTGGAACTGATTTAGTCAGATATGTACAGATGGGTATAAAAAAGAAAAACAAAAACAAAAACAGGAAGAGTAGAGATGACTTACTATATTATAAAACCGGAATTAATACCATTACACAACACTTGGCCACAAAGTGTAGGTCTACATCTAGTTTTTTAGTTTGGGCTCGCTACACAGAACTGAAAAAGCCCAAGCTTAGTTCAAATTATCTCAGGCTAGTTCAAACTAATCACGGCTTTTTAGTTTGAACTAGCCATGAGTCCTAGTTCGAACTAACTTTTTAGTTTGAACAAGTGAGCATGGTTAGTTCAAACTAATGGCTTAGTTTGGACTAAAAAAGTTTGAAATAAGCCATTAGTCTGTATCTACATTGCACTAGTTCAAACTCAAAGTTTGAACTAAGCACTTAGTGTGGACTAACCAGTCGAATTTATGATTTCGGACTAAGCTTTGCTTAGTTCAAACTAAGAAATTTCTGAGTTTGAACTAGGCGAAGTCTCGTCTAGATGTGGACTAATTGGCTAACGTAGTCACAACCAAAAAGTCATATTTTTGTGGAAGAATCCTTTTACAATGCCTTACTCTGATAGCCCCAACTATGGAGCAATTGCCATATTTTTTTTCACTAATTTGTGAAGACTAAAAGGGGGGGGGGGGCAGACTTATTTTTTGTTGAATCATTTAATTGGAAATGGAAAAGTCTCTATACAATTAGAGTCACCATATTGTATTATATTTAATGTAAAAGGCAAAATTAAAGAGCACTCACTGAGCTACTGTGCCCCGTGTCTGTAGAGAGAAACTACTCAGCATGATTTGTGATATGCTGATAGACTGAGATATTCAAAGAGATTGTAATTTTAAGATGACTTTGAAAGCCGCACACATGTAATTTAATTTCTAAAATTCATTCAGCTCCAGTATCTGAAAGGATCTGATATATATTGGTTTGGAATGTATACAGTGTATTTTATTAAACTGAAATAATTCTAGTCTCATACATGGGCACATACATACAGCCGTATTAATCTGCACAAAGCATTTACTGAGTTGCCTTTACTTATCACGCTTGTTACTACTGTATAAGATAGTTTTAAACTGCTGTTTACAATGTTAACCTATGCAACCAGCCATGCATGAAATTGAAATATGTTTTCTTCTGGAGTTCCACCATTACTGTACCACTAGATGCTTTTGTGCCAGCACCACTCTAATTGTAAACAAATAAAGAAAGCCTTAGAAAGATGACTTGTTCATAATTTAAATATTCTCTTTAGTGCTTTCTTTTAGTCATGCAGTTTTGTTTTTTTTTTTTATTTGATTTATGAAGAAAAGTGTGAGTTTCCTTGAAATAAAAGAGCATGTTCATTCCTTTGAAGTCTAGGGACAAGGGCAATATGCTAACTCGATGTTTATAATATTGATAATATACAAAGGGGCAGTCTAGGTCAGTAAAACTAACAAACAAGGAGTCCTTGTAACCTAAGTTATAAGCTATATCTCATTTCAATTATCTCTTTCAAAGTACTCCTCATTACGATTAAAATTTGCAAGAGCTATTGTAACAAAATGTTTCTGAACTAATTTGCTTACCTGATGTGTTAGCCCAGAATCAAAACATAAATGGTCAAGTAAATGTGGTAAACCAAAAAGAACAAATCAAAGGGTATGTCCACACATGTCTTTTAAATCAAAATAACACTGGCTATTTTGATGTAAGAAAGATTAGGTTCACATGACATTTCTTGTTTTGAAATGATGACATTTTGAAACAAGAGACATTATTTTGAAATAGCTTAAACCTACTTTAATTTGAATTGTCTGTTATTTTGAAATTTCGAAATAACACTTTTGCCCTTCTTCTTCCCAGGGTGCCTTCCTTTTTGTATATATTGGGTGGGGGCATGGACCAGGGAGCGGGCCATGTTGCCACACCTCCCATAGTGCCCCTCTCCTGATTTGAAATAGCAAGTCCTGTGTCTGGACTTGCTATTTTGATTTGAGGTTTTTGCTTATTTCAATTTAAGTTAATTCAAATTAAGGATTTTATTTCAAATTAACTTATTTTGATTTAACTTAAATAGAAATAAGCATGTACATGTGGACATAGCCAAAGTGATTTAGCTGATTCAGTGTGTAGTACAATATATAAAGAGAAGAGCTTTAGTTGATAAAAAGCAAGCAAAGGTAATTGTAATCATATTCTCAAGCAATGGTAACTAGAATTTTGATTTCCAATATGCCCTGCTTTGGATTTCTCCTATAAATGGCACATTCAATTAGTTACTAAAATTAATAAAAAATACTTGCAAACTGACAAATGATTAGGTCTGGAATAGTTTGTCTTTTGATACAAGTCAAATTATTAATGTGTATATGAGGAGCTAGCCAACATTTTTTTTTTCTCCAAAAATTCCACAAAAGACAAACAGGCAAAGGAATTTTGACTTTTTTCCAGAAGTACAACAATAAATATTTTTCATGTAAATTTTGGATTGATTGGTTTAGTGATGCAGTTATTTTAAACCAGGTCTTTTTCTGTCCAATACTTCCATTCTTCATATCATTCTCTCCAAACCATTTTTATATGATGTAGAAAGTCTTATCTAACTCTATGATGAAACAAAGCAATTCTTTTAATTCTAGGACAATGAAGAAAATAAAATGTTTATCAGTATGTTCATCATATTGAACTAGATCGGGGTGGCCAAACTTACGGAACTCAGGAGCCACACAAGTTGATTATTAAACCTCGCGAGCTGCACTGAGGCATATAGCCATTTATGTTTACCTACTCCAAAATGACTAAGTTTAAAATTCATTGCACGCTTTAATCCTATCATAGACAGAGGACAAATATTGATTCTACTAATGTCAGATTGTAATAATTACTTAAGGTTACCACAAAAGTTAGCCCTATACAATACAAAAAATAGTTGCTGTTCAGTGGAGAAGACTGCAGGCAAGTAGCGAGTTTTTTTTTAAAATCCCAATCATGTTGCACTTCTCCTGCCATCCCCCACCATGCTGTGCTTCACCCCACTGTCCCAGCCCCCTCCTGAACTCCTAGGCTGGGGCTGCTTTCCTAAATTGAGTTCCTGACATTCTTCTGGGAGCCACAATTTTTCATTCAAGAGCTGCATGTGGCACCCGAGCCACAGTCTGGCCATGCCTGAACTATATTAATCAATCTGTAAACAGAGCAAATGTGGATCCCCACATGTGGAGGCCCAACTTCTGTTCTCAAATATGCAGACAATTATCATAGATTTCGACAAGAATTGCACATAATATTTAATCAGATGCTTAGTTGTTATAAATTGATTCAGCTCCATTGACTTTAATGCAGTTATATCAGTTTACAGCAGTTGAGCATCTGACTGGGGAGCAAGGGGGTGGGAAGGAAGTCTTACTGTGTTTCTCTCCTGTTGAAATATGAAATCTGTGAACATGCCAGTTCAGTGAGTGAAATATTTATGGTTTCAGTTACAGTTACAGACAGCTGCCCATGATAGTTCCTAGTCCATATATTGGTATGAGTTGATCAGTGAACTGCAGAAGACTGCTGTGACCCAGGCCCCTGGTATAACCTCCTGAATGTGCAAAAATCAGGGCAAGCTGAAAAACCAGGTTTCAAACCTCTAAACCATTGACAGGTGGTACTTAAACTAGTCTCCCAGTCAGTAGCAAAACATGTTCCTGATTCCCCCCACTGGTCATTATGTAAGATAATACAATAGAAACATAGCCCTTTACTTCGTATCAGGTCCTCTGGTCTGCACCTAGCTACTGGGTCTCTTAAAGAAATAGGTTATCCTGACCCCAAAGGGTCAGCCACATGACCCAGAACACTGTAGGCTTGGATCTTACTGAAAATGCCACACTACCAGCCAATCCTTTAGTAACTGCAACTAAAGGTTTAATATGAAAAGAAAAGAAATAAAATGAGAGATGTTAGAGTGTCAAAGTGAATCACATACCTAGAAATTATTTAGAGTCCTTATAAAGCAGGTCTATAAACAATTTTGAAGTTTGCAGTTTAGTCCAATTCCTCTGGTATAAACCTAGCACCTGGGTGGGTTTCAGCCTTTTGTTCAGTTGAAGAAGAACAGTTCCATGGATAGGTCTTGGTTGCAGATTGGAGACTGAAGACTGCAGACAAAAGGGAGATAGGGCCACTGCCTTTTATCACCTCTGGTCTTCCCCTTCTGTGTGGAATTTTTTGGAGTTCAAAATAGAGTTGAGTCACGTGGGCCCACTGTAGCTGGGAGCTTCCTTAATAGGCTATTAAGAGGACAGTGGTTTTGCAGACATCCAGTCTAGGAGTGCCCTGGAATCCAATAACTTGAAACACAAATAGAACCAATCTCTTCCTAACTTCTAATACAGATATGACATGTACATATAAACCATAGAATCATTCCTAGCAAATTACAACCTTTCTATTAGTACCAAATATGACATATCATACATAGATTATTGCAAATATGAAATATTAGTATGAAAAATAATAATAAATGATTGTCTAAAGCCAGACCGTATCACAACTGCCTCTCAATATCAGATGTCCAGAACTACCAGGGGTCTCAGATGTTAGCCACACAGATTCCTTGGAGGGGTGGGGAATGGGAAAGTACCTATTTAGGTTTATTTCAGAGAATCCTGTAGAACTCCCTCAGCAGGTCAGAAGTGTGGACACAGGAATCATGTTTCCCAGTATGATCTTTGGGACCATACCCTTGACAGAATACCAGATACTACAGGCATCTGTCAGGAATTGAGGATGGCATAAACTTTATGTTCCTTGTGTCCTGGCTTTCAAATTGTGAATAATTTCCAGTGCAGTTCTGTTGGTGAAAGGGAAACACAATAAACTGAGTATATTCTGAGGCACTTGGAAAGCTCTGGTTTAAAGGTAAAGTTGACCTAGTGGCATTCATGAAGAAGTCACAGGAACTGAAAGGACAGTTTCCAGGAAAGCCAATTGGAGATTCTTATCAGCAAGTCACATCTCCTGGCCTAATGTAAAGGCCTGAGCTCTAAGCTTCCTGCTGATGACAGTTCACATGCTTCTTATAAGCCTTCTTTGCCTCTTCTAGGTAATTTCTGAGCTCCTTCTGGGTTACCTAAGGTGATAACTGAGATGGAGAAGCTGCCAATGCTGCCAGGAGAATACAAGAATGAAACTTCTAATTCACAAAGAAGCAATTATGAGTTGTAGATGCCTGGTCTGTGGTGTTGTAAAAAATAAATAAACAAACAAATAAATAAATAAATAAATAAACTCCACATATATCAGAGGCATGGATTATCCTGGTGATAGTGTACCCAACAAAGTGTTCCAAGTACTTGGTTCATGCATGAATCTGTCCATCCATTTTGCAATGGAATGTGTTGGAAATGCTACCTTGAAAAATTGATTTTGTGATGTTACTATCATAACCTGCATATCACCCCCATAGTCTGGTCTTCTTGAGGTATAAGTTGTTAAGGGAACACTAAAGGACACTGATATCACCATCCAGTAAAGTAATTGACACAGGAACTATTCTTTCCAAAACAAAGTATCATTTAATAACAATAACTTACAATCCATACTTCAATCCTAAATAAAACAAAAATTGCTAAGACATAAATCCATTATTGCAAATCTTAGAGCACTCAAACTACAATACCGTATTGTTCAAATGATTAAAAGAAAAGCAATTTGTTCCAAGCAGTCTCTCTCTTTCTCTCTCTCTCTCACACAAACTCTATATACTATCTGTCATTATGTTTATACTGAATTGTAAGAACTGAAAGAATAACAGGCTTACTTTATAAACCCATTGTTTCTTTTTAAAAATCAAAGCTGCTGCTGTTCAGTCCCTAGTCAGTCAACTCGACTCCATTCCACTTTTGTTTTCTGTGCAGCAGTTTTTATTTGGCTTCCTTTGTGTCCTCTTGGTTTTCCCCCAACACCCCCCCCCCAGGCTCAGACTCCTAAACTGGTGTTGCAGCTGGCCTTTTATGTTTGGTTGTCTTTCTCTTTACTTACCTTGCTATTCTTAGAAAGAATGATGTCACTGTCATGTGCCCAGTGCTAAACATTAACCCAGAATTCTGGCTGACAGCTCTGACCATTAAAACAAGTTTATGTTGGTCTGAAGGAGTTCTGACCTACTAACTTGTCAGCTAACTGCCTTTTTTGTCATCACTTACTGTATGTGTTCAGTAGCCCACAAGTCTTGCACATCCTCACTGTTGTCATTTTCTTCTGAGATGTGATTCTGTTTGTCCACACACTTGACTCTTCACCATGGCACCATTTTAGAAATCCCAGGTTTACACTGAGCAAGCTTAGGGTCTGCAGCAGTCCTGTGAGAGTGGACTGATTTTTGTTTACTCAGAATAGAGATCATAATGCAATACAAAGTAGAGACTGGAGAATTTCTCCAGTAATAAAGGTGGACACTCTGACATCCAATAACTGGAGCACTTTGAACCAAAAAAGAAGGACTCAGCCTTAGAAGTTCATGGAGGCAAACAATGTTTCACACTGAGAAATGGATAACAGTCTCAGCAGAAGAGAGATAGTTGCAGTAGACTTCTTAGGTCAATACTGCATGGAAGTTGGAAGCTGGGAGTTCCTCAATAAAGTCTAGTGTAAAAAGGGGTCCGAGACCTAGCTGGAGTTTCCAGGAGTGCTAAAGTGCCAAGGAATCTGTATTTTTTAGCATCTTGATATAAGCACAGCACTCACAGAATTAAACATAAACTTTGACCTCAGCCCACATGTGGGGCCAAAAGAAGAGAACAGGTAACAGTGCAAGAGATTTTAAGAAGGCCAATGGCTATTTTACATTGCAAAAGCAAAGTCAACTTAACTAGTTAAGGTCGACATAACATGGTCACACTGAAACTGCAAGGGGACTGCCCACATCCATATTGGCTGTTGCTAGGGTGACCCAAGAGTGGTGCACTGTGGGAATCTGGCCACAGCAGCATGGACACGGCCACAGGGCATCTGCCATGGTGGGGACAAGCCTTAACAGGATCATCAGGATGGGTAGCATGGTAGCAGCAGCAGCATTCATGCCGCAGAGCATGTCCTGGTTCATCTGGGCACTTGAGCTGAGCTTGGAATGGTGGGAGCGTGTTGTGCTCAGCACCTGGACTGACAAACTTAGGCATCAAAATTTCCAGATGATCAGGGCCACCTTCCAGGAGCTCATCCGAGAGCTGACCACAGAGCTGCAGCGCAGTGACACAAAGCTCCAACCAGCATTCCACACGGACAAACAGGTGGTGATAGCTATCTGGAAGCTCACAACACCAGACTCCTACAGATTTGTTGCCCACCAGTTTGGAGCTGGGAGGTCAACTGTGGGGATTGTGCTCGGCCAGGTGTGCAGAACTGTAAACAGGGTCCTGCTCAGCCACATCATATGCCCAGGCAACCTGGAGGAGACCATCACCAGATCTGCAGCCCTCGGCCTCCTGAATTGCGCTGGTGTGGTTGATGCCACCCACATCCCTATCTGCACCCCAGACCATCAGGCCACAGCATATTATAACAGGAAAGGGTACCACTCCATGCTGATGCAAGCCCTGGTCGATTACCAGGGTGTGTTCACAAACACCTTTGTGGGTTGGCTAGGGAAGTCCCATGATGTCCATGTAACTCTGGCCTGTACTACTGCATGCAGACTCTGGGCTGTACCGCCACATGCAGGCAGGCACCATCCTCCCTGAACACACCATCACCCTCAGGGATGGGGAGGTGCCTGTGTTTATCCTGGGGGATATGGCATATCCCCTATTGCTATGGCTTATGATGCCATATGGGGGGAACCTGGATGAAAACCAGGAGCTTTTCAATCGCCATCTCCAACGGTGCTGCACTCTGGTGGAGCGCGCCTTCGGCTGTCTCAAGGCACACTGGCGATCCATCCTTGCTCACCTGCAGCTCGTGGAGACCACCATCACAGAGGCTGTCAGTGCATGCTGTGTTTTGTACAACTACTGTGAGCTGCGGGAGGAAAGGGTCCCACATCCATGGGAGGCTGAGGCAAACAGGCTACCAGCAGCCCGGACAACCCATCCTCCATACACTTAGGGCACAGCACCGAGCCATGCTAATCTGGGACACTGTGAAGGACTGGGCCATCGCTGAGGGCCAAGATGCCTGACCACTGGGGTGTGTTCACTGCCCACACACCACCCGATGCTCACCCCCTTACCTGCCCCATCCTTCCACTGTCCATCACTAAATAAACAGTCACACTCACAATAACAATGTACAGTGCCTTTATTTACAAGGATAGAGGTGGGCAGGTATCGGGGCCATGGGGGTGAGTGGGTCTGTGGTGGGCAAGGGGTTTGGGGGAGAAAGTAAGGGTCAGGGACAGGGGTTGCTGGGTGGCTGGGGGATGGGAGACAAGAAGCTGGAAGTTGCCTATTTGCAGGGCAATGCCCAGCCACCCCAAGTGCAAGGCCTGCACCACTGGGAGGCAGTGGCACGTGATTCCCGGGTGGAGGAGACAGAAACCCTCTGTCTGCCCCAGCCCAAAACTGGATATTCTAGGGCCTCCGTCTGCCACTCCATAAGGTTGAGGAGCTGAAGCTTTTGGGCATGCTGGACCTTGTGGTGGGCTTCTTCTGCCTGGAACTGCTGCTAATGCCAGACCCAGAAGTCCTCCTTAGATCAGCAGGCCACTTGGAGGTGGTCCTCCAGAATCTCCTCCCAGATGCAGTGTGCCCTCTGGCATCTTAGCAGGACTGAAGGGACCGGTGTATGGGTCGCAGGGTCTGTGGGGGAGGAGACAGATCAGGGGTTCCCCTTATTAAGTGGTGCAGGATGCGGCCAGACAGTAGCCACAGATCCATTCCCATTCCTCTTCCTGTCCCTCCCCCTGCCCTGTGGGACTGTAACCCCCTCAAATTCTCCACGATGCTGTGACACACGGGGTGGGTGCCATGCCCTAACTGCCAAGGTGTGCACAGCCCTGCTCATGGGGTCTTTCTTGAGGCCTCCTGACAAAAGTGGCAGGAGCACGGTGAACGGCTGTGCCTCTCCCCCTGATGGTGGGTACCCCATCTTCCGAAACACCAGTGAGCTACCTGGCTTTCAGCCCCTCCCCTCCCCAATACCTGCCCCTAAACCACCATCGTAAGGCCTCTGTCCCCCATCCTGGGACAATGCCTACCCTGGGCCATACCCTTCCCCCCAGAAATCCTGTCCCACATGCCAGCCCCACCATTTCCAGAGACAGAGCACTCATTGGAGCGGGCAACACAAATCTCCCATGATGTCCCCGGGGCTGACTCCTCTGCAGGTGGGCAGTCTCCTTCTCAGTGGCTAGGGCAACTTCCTGGCTCCCACTGTTTGGGGAGAAGGTTCTGGCATGTGCCGCTGCAGGTCGTCCTCCTGCCTCAGCACCATGTCCTCTTCAACTGACTCCTCTTTCGAGGCATTGTGTACAGAGGGGGCTCAGCTGAATCTAGGGTGCGTGCTGACCCTACATCGGGCTCTCACCCCAGGAAATCATCCAGCTCCTGATAGTAGGGGCAGGTGGCCTTGGCTGTGCTGGACCGTTGGCTCACCTCCCTGGCTTTGTGATAGGCCTGCCAGGGGTCCTTCACTTTCACATGCATCTGCTGCATGTCCTTACTGTGGCCTTTGTCTGCCAGGCCCTGTTACAGGGCCTGCTAGATGTCCTTATTCCTTTAGCTGCTCTGTAGCCAGGTGTGGACAGCCTCTTCCCCCCAGAGATCCAGAAGATCCAAAATCTCCTGGTTTCTCCAGGAGAGAGCATGCGTCTGGTGCCTCTGTGCTCTGGGCTCAGCCATGTGTGCAGCAACGGCAAAGTCTAGCTGGCTCTGGCTGTGAACCAAGAAGGGCAGGGCTTCTGCCTGCCCCAGCCCCAGGACTGGCCGGGGCAGGCACTTGCTTGTTTCCAGGCAGGCTGCCTGCTGCCTGGGGACCCATTAAGATGGCTTAAGGCAGCTCCCAGGCCACATTGCCTTAAGTCAACGTAATAAAGTCAACTTAACACAGGGCCAGCTTTACTGTGAGGCAAGAGACAGACATGGCTTCAGGTGACCGTTCTTAGGGGTGCCTAGCCCCCCTGAAGATCAGGCTGGCTCCTGCCTCTTCAACTCCTTCCTAGCAGCTCAGGCACTGTTAGTCAACCTGCAGCTTCAGTCATATAGGCAGAGTACACTTTAAATCCGTCTGCAGGTAGATGCTGGGAATTTTATGCACTTTGGAAAACTGTTTTCAACCTCCATGAATGAGAAGGGGGGGCGCCAAATGAAAATTTGGCTTGGCAAGCTACAACCCCTTGAGCCGGCCCTGACTTAATGGTAAAGTCAACTTTATCGGTGGAATTAATAAAGTCAACTTTAGTGTCCAGTAAAGTTGACTTTCCTTCCCTGCAATGTGGACTGTGTTGAATTTAAGTCAACTTAAGGCCCCTTAAGTCAACTTAGACACATAGACTATGTCTACGTTGCACAGAATTTTTGAAAGGTCTTTTTTTGAAAAAAAAATATTTTGAAATAATATTTGGAATAATTATCTTGAAATAACTTTTTTTTTTTTTCAAAAATGCTATTTTGGGAGAACAGTCTGAGGATGGCTCCTTGTCCTGAAATACTGCAGATTTTTTTTTTTTTAAAAATAAAAGTTTTCATAGGACTTTTTTTTTTTTTTTTTTTTAAAGAGACAGCCAAATGCAAGAGATAGGCAGGCTTTTACAAAAAAAAGTCTTTGCCATGTCTGGCAATGGCCTTTCTTCAGAAAAAAAAATATCTTGAAAAAGAGCTCTTCTTTCAAAAAAGCTGTCAGGTTTAGCTTTTTCGAAAAAGTGCCCCGGGACCTAGAAATACTGGTGTGTTTTTTTGCCAGTACTAAACCTGGCTACCTTTTGGAAAAAAAAAAAAAAAAAAGCCTTTTTCAAGATAGCTTTTTTTGGAAAAAAATGCCATCACCAGATGTAGCAAAGGCTTTTTTTGAAAAAGCCTGCCTATCTCTTTCATTGGCTTTCTTTTTTTGGAAGAGAAAGTCCAGTGTAGGCCTTCATTTTCAAAAAAAATAAAAAAGCCATGGTATTTCAAAACAAGAAGCCAGTCCCTGGACCACTCTCCCAAAATAGCATTTTTGAAAAAAGTTATTTTCAGATAATTATTCTGAATATATTTCAAAATATTTTTTTCAATTTTTTTTTCAAAAATGCTGTGCCATGTAGACAAAGCCATAGTGTAGGCATAGCCAATGTGACCTACCAGTGAAGTGCTATGGCATAACTGAGGGAACTCTAGGGGGGGGGGCATATATACTTTTGTTAAAGTAGATTCCCCCCCCCCTTTTTTTTTTAAACAAAATGATGCATTTTAGCCCTAACAACATAGATTCATTCTTCTCCTTGGGTGAGTGGGTCATCTTTCAAGGTTAACTGAATAAGGAAAATGAGATCCAGATGGCTTATGGCACTGACAAAGTTACTAGACTCGAGGAGGAAGTGGGATTTAGGGGTAGATTTCTCTTTCTCCTGGTACCATTCCCCCCTTCACAATAGAGCTCCTGTTTTCCCATTTAAGTTTACTGGGCAGTATGTGATCATAAGTTTGAACTAAGAGAAGAATACAGCCCACTTTAACTTTCATTCAAAATTCAGGGCTGCAGAGGTAATTGAGGTTCTTAAGTACCAGATGGTGAGCACCCGGGAGGTGGTGATGTCATTCTTCAGATACATCTGTGACCAAAATCACCTCTCTATTTACTCCTTACTTATTTTTGTTATAACTTCAAGGAGTCAAACCCTATTTCACACCCAGACTTGGGCAGCTTTATCAGAAGAAGACAGGTGCTTACAGTGAATATAGTAGGTCGTCTTAGTCAGTCTTGTAAAGTATTCTTTTAAAAACTAACAACCCAGTGATGATTAATATTGTTGTCTAATGCATATATAAAATGTGTATTAAGCCTATGAAAATAAGCTGACATAATAACTTCAATGACAAGTCTGGGTAATAGGTAAAGTGGTTTCTCAAAACAAAGAAAAGTTGGTGTCTCTAATTAGCTGTTATCAACATTAATAGGCAATCACCTGTCAAGAGACCTGTCTTTTGCAACAAAGGGGAGGGAGGTATATTGAGCTGCATTTTAGAAAATAGTGTGGAACCTCTTATACCACAAGACTTTATATTTCTTTCCTCACAGCTGGAATTAATTTTATCTAAGGGTAGCCCTCAGGAAAATTCATTTCAAAGGATAATTGGACTATAAAAGTGAGGGGTAATACATTCCCAAAAGATTCTTTTGGACTTTTCAGAATATTTGCAGACTGAACAGTCTGTCTTTTGCTGGGAATAGCACAGTGAGGCAGGGAACTGTTCAGCCTGGAAATATCCTGATCAGAAGAAGGGAGGAAGGTATGTCTTCACCCTACTGAGGTGATGCCCAGTGGAGTTGGAAGCCTCAGCATGAGTGCCATTGCTGGATCAGAGGGAGAATACAGTAACATTTCCCTTGAAATGTGATTTAATCTATGACTTAAATGGTGCTAAATACAAAAGACTCAGCTCTCTGCCTATCTTTCCTGATAAAGCTGATTTATGCCACTGCAGATAATGCTACTCTTCTTTACTGTCCACTCCTGCAAGTTAATAACCATGGAAGATGTTCAATACCTTGTAGAAATGTTAGGCAGTTTGGAGGATTAGGCCCTCATTGTCTTAGACATATTTTATTTTATTTTATTTTATTTTATTTTATTTTCAACATGTGTATAATTATATTCCTAGCCTGTCTTTCAGAAACAATACATTGTCTTTTCACCTTCTTTCAGGAGGTGTCTCCAAAGAATCCTTGTACTTTTCTTCTTATACTCACCCTACTTCTAATGAGTTATTTACTTTCAGCTTGCTATACCATTTTTTTTTCACATATGGAATTTATATCCTTTTTCTACTTTATTAATCTTCCTTTCCCATTGAATGACACTCAATTTCCTCCTTACAACAAATATGACGAAGGTAAAACACGTGAGTCTTTATCCTCTTTCTTAGACGATATGCTCATCCATCCATTTATGTTAGAAACTTTAACATTAGTATTGATGAGACACTTTCTCTTTAACCCATATTTTTTTCACATTGTTATAGCTTGCAGATATCACTTTTTTCCCATACTTTTTTCTTCTTCTTACTGTCAAGGCCTTATCCTGCCCTGGCCTACATCTATGAATTTCTCTCCTCTTTCAAAGCAGGATTAAAAGAGGAGAGAAATTCATAGATGTGATCTACCAATAATATTTCCTTCTTCCACTTCTGCCTTTGCATTTTCTTCTGTGATGCTCTCTTTCCACTGTCCTCTGTCCTATCCTCATCATGTTCATGCCTTTATTTGAGTTTCAACTCATTTCTGCTATGGCAGCTCTAAAAAGTGAATTAATACAAACACACAAAATGTACACATTTAATAGATTCCTCAAGATATATGAATACAGCATAGCTAAGAAGTGTAATTTTTTATCATGGTAACTCTTGTTCTTCTGTAACCCACCTCATCCCCACATAGACACTTTGTGTGTGTGTGTGTGTGTGTGTGTGTGTGTGTGTGTGTTACTCTGCCTTATTACATCAGGGCTACAACAAGACGATGGACTCTTTGGGGCTGAAACTGTTTCTTTTGAAGTACTTGAAAAAAATGTCCTGCACAAAGTGAGCCAAATTCTCTTCTGTTGTGCATATAACAGTATCTTCAAGTGCCTTTCCTTTATGCTAGCAAAGAGTCTGATCCATGTGGTTATTTTGTTTCTCACTTTCTACAATGCCACAGTAATCTGTCAAAATTTATTCAACCATTCCAGCTGGTTTCAAAAAATACAGCGCATCAATCTTTTTCTCTGCATCTCATTTTCATGTCACCCCCTCTCACCTTTCATTGACTGCCATATACACTTTCACCTTGTATTTATATAGAAGTTTTAAGTCTTGAACTTATTTACTCTTCCTCCTGATGGTAGCATGCTCCATAGTCATTTTGTAACCTCCAGAAAAGGTACGCATCATGTTTCTGTTGTAAGAACAACCTGGTTGTTTCTATGCTCTATAACAGAGAGGAGCATATACATCAATGAGAGTTAATTTGATTTTGATTGTTAAAGACAAGACTTCTTTTTTTTTTCTTTTTGCTTTGTTTTGTTTAATGGGCAAATTGAGAACTCATTCTCTTTAACCCATTTGAATTTCTAATCAAAATATATGCTTTAAGGTTTTCATTGTGAAGGACATATGGTGTTCCAGCTGAGAAGTATGACAGTTCAATTATAGATCATAGCAAATATGATTGGAACAGATCTTTAGAGTCCCAATCTATGTGCACACACAGGGGGTTATTTTGATACAAATTGTTTCAATATAAGTTGTATCGAAATAACACCTTATTTCGAAATAAGTTAATTCGAATTAACAGTTTGTTAATTTGAATTAAAGAAAAAAGCAGGAATCAAAATAGCATGTTCAGACAACAGTTATTTCGAAATGAGTCACCGTTGTTTCGAAACAACATGTTCAGATGGCATTGTTTCGTCCCCACATCGGATTTAAGTTGTTTCGAAACAACGGAACCCATTGTTTCAAAACAATGGTGCGTCGTGTGAACATGGACTTTCTTATTTCGAAACAACCTCTGTTGTTTCGAAATAAGACTGCTGCGTGAACACACTCTCTGTGAGGCATTGGTTATACACTCAATTTAATCCTAGTGAGAATGCACATCTGTCTGAATTTGGTGACACAACCATGTTAGATCATGTGGAACACAAGCACAATACTGCACACTGCAGAAAAAGCTCTTCTTCTACTTAAATTAGGGGAGGTAAAGGGCATTCAATCCCTAGCAGAAGGTTCACTGCACAGTGCAGAATCAGCATTTATCATGCTATGATCAAGAACCCCCACCCTACCGCGCTCAAACACACACAGGTCAAAGGGTAGTGAAAACTATCAAGGCATGCACTATAGAAATATGAAAACTCTTTGTGATACATTTCATACAATCAAGCTGAAATTTTCCTGGTTTTGCAAAGAAATATACCTGTAAACAATTTTCAAAGTGTTTTGTATTTTCTTTGTTTGGGATTGTTTGAAGTATAAGCTGCAATAATTGATTGCTAAAAAATATTCTCCTTAAATTGGATACAATGGCAATAGAACATTGTAACCATCGAATTGTAACAAAGGGAAGCCACAGGCAGTGTTTGTGCAGAAAAGGTAATAGGATATAGGCTGAAGAGCAAGGTAAGGGTTCAGGCAGATGGACAGACCTCATCATAAGGGTAAAACCCAGTTATTTCCTGTAATCAGTCTAATGCCCCATGGATCTTCAACCAACCAGAAATCATCACACCATCCAGGGGTCTTCCAGACCAGGGAGAAGAGTCACAGCACCCAGAAAGAACTATAAGAAGGGCTATCCCCTACAATGAGGTTAGAGAAGCCACCATCTTTCTGCAGCCAGGGACTGTGAGCACAGCATATTCTCTGCCCCATCATGCCTTGCACCTAAATTTAAACTTATTCTTGGATGGCCACCTTTATTTGGAATAACTATGATTGGGGGGATCAAATGAGAAAGAATTAATGATTATGTGTTTGGTGTGCTCCTCTTGAGTTATATACTTTCTCTGTCTGTCTGTCTGTCTGTCTGTCTGTCTGTTTGTCTGTTTGTTTGTTGCTTCATACTTCTGAAAATGCTGTCAGCTTGAAATATTTAATAATAATAATAATAATAATAATAATAATAATAATAATAATAATA
>ML681993.1:23297890-23313374 GCA_007922195.1 Podocnemis expansa
TAATAATAATAATAATAATAATAATAATAATAATAATAATAATAATAATAAAAAAACCCAAAACAAACAAGGAGTCCTGTGGCACTTTTAGAGACTAACAGATATATTTATCATAGGGGCTTTTGTAAAAGAAAATCCCACTTTGTCTTATGCTTTGAAAATGGGGAACTTGCAGAATGGACTCCTTGTTTGTTTTGTTGAAATAATAAGACTACACCTTTGGAACTTATTAAAAAAAAGTATTTTAGAAGAGACAACCTTAAATTAATCCACTAGAAGGGAACGGACAAGTAATTCAGATTGGTAAGAGTTCTTATGAGGAATTTTAATCCACTTGGATGTATTTGTTTGCAAAAGGTCAGCTGACCAGTGTAAAGATGTCCATTACATTACACTTACTAAACTGGCCAGTTCCAAAAGGTAGCCATGTTAGTTCAGTTCAGCAAAAAATGCAAGGAGTCTAGTGGCATTCTTAAAGACTATCAAATTTTGTGGGAGAAAATCTCAAGCGATAAATATATTTGTTAGCTTTTAAAAGTGACAAAGACTCCCTTGCTTGTTTTGCTAAACTGACCAGCTAGCCATTGCAAATAAATGCATTCAAGTGGATTACAAGAACTCTTACAAATCTGCATTATGACCTTTTCCACCACTCCAGCAGCACAAAGGGATCTTAAGCTGGAGAGAAGAAGCTTGCCTAAGGATACTTCATGTGCAGAGGACCAGCCCTCAGCAAAAAGATGGAGAGCAGGAACATATTAGAGACATGGATCACAGCAATTCTCTTCTGTGGGCTCAAGTGGTGGTCTTGGGAATGAGTACACATAAGAACAGCTTCACGGTTGATGTAATACCTCCAGAGTAAAGAGAAAGGAAAGTTAATCTAAGTGTAGGAATGTTGTAACCAAGAATCAATACCATTGACATCAGTGAGTAACTCCTGATTTACTCTACTGTAAGTTCCGAATCAAAACTTATAATTTCACTCTCTTCCCTCCTAAGGGGTTCTACCGTTTTGCTGTAGAACAATAATTAAGAGTATGTTTATAAGCAATTGGGGGAAATCTGCCACCTGCTAACTCTTCCAAAGATGTTCAAACCATGTCAAAACTATATAGAATTGGGGAACCACTAGAAATCACAGGGAGCTAGGTATCTTCTTTAAAATCAGTATTTGGGGATGGAAAGGAGAGATATATGATGAAGTGAAGAGGCTCCTGAAATGAACTGAAGACAGGATTGGGAAACAGACTCTCAACAGGACAAAGAAGTTCAAGAATCAGCAAGGGAATAGCAAGAGATAAGAAAGACCAGGAATAGTAGTTGAGTGAGTAAGTGGAAAATAAGCCAACCCAAACAAAGGTAGCATTGTAGGAAGCAAGCAGAGACATGATAAGCCAGAAGCATTTTTATAAACAGCCTGCATCTCCCATCTTCCTTTCCTGGAACCACACTACTCCAGGGAGATCTCTGGGAAGTGTTCTGCCCAAAGGCCTGCAGCAGGAATGAAAACCACTGTACTAGTCCTTAGGAGGTTGCAATGGCTATGTCTACACTGGGGGGCCTTGGGAAGTTGATTTAACAAAGGCACCCTTAACTCAACCTTGTTGATTTCAGGGTATGTCTGCACTGGACACAGTACAGACGTACCTGGGATTGCCCCACTGCCTACCCTGACCACAGTCCTGACTGATCACCCGTAGCCCAATCAGTTCCAAAGCCCTGATCTGGCCCAACTTGCTGGTAGCAGAGTCAATTTCACAGACTTTGAGCCTGTGACATTGACAAGGCAGTTGTCAGAGTTCATGGTTCTTCTTTGGCTCGCCCCATCTCTAACTTATTGTTTCAGCTTGAACCTCATTGTTTCGAAATAAGAATGCTGTGTGAACATACCCTGTGTGATCCTCATATGGCATGGAAAAGTTCCTTCTGTGGGTTTAATTGATCAGAGAACAGGAATAGACAGAACATTCATTCTTTACTTTCTGAGGGAATTTGGGAAAAAAAATTACCTCATTCTCTTGAGACAAGAAAACTCAGTAATAAGAAGTCATTGTTAAATTTTACAATTTTGGGGTGATTTTTATAAGTCCTCCTCAGAAACATTGAAACACACAGAGTTAAGGTCCGATCCACCCCCCTTTTATGTTATGTAATCTATGAACATTCTCTAAGGGCTTCAAACTCTAGAATATGCAGATCCTGCAGGTGTACATCTATTTAATCAGACAAGATTGATGCAGTTGATTGGCTTTCCCTTTGAATAAAACAAAAAGGACAGTTAGCTTGCTAAGGTTCAGTCTGTATAAAACAAGTAATGCTGGTAGATTGAAGGAATATCCTAATGAAATGACAGATTAATCAAAGAAACCAGCTTCGAACCAGTGCCAACAGAGTTTGTCCTTTAACATGTTCTATAAAGCTCATTTGCTTTCCTTGGCTTTAGACGTATTAGTGATGAAATATGCATTCTTATCCTAGATAAGAATATTTTGCTTGTTTTTTATAAGAACAATGTAAGATGGCCTAACTATTCATTCCTTGTTTCAAGAGCTGGAGTTTTGTAAATGATGCAATACCTAAGTACACTGTAGTCACTTGGAAACCTTAGCTGATCTTTAGAAGCAAGGGTTTGGTTTTGGCTTTATTTGCTTGTGTCTTTGTTTTTGCAATATAGTACTGAACAGTTTTGTATAAAATGATAAAGGAAAGAACTCCCTGTCTGAGAGTCGGTGTCCAAATTAAAGTGTTTAAAAAAAGGCAACAGATATTTAGCAGAATGTATAGATTTCATTTTCTATAGAAGCCCTTTACCTTTTTCTTTCTACTGATCCTATTTCTCTAGGGTGGCTATGAAAAACTAACAATATTAATGGAAGTTGATGTTTATGCTTATAGAAGTTCTGCTTCTCTTTGTCTCTCACTCTATTGATTATACTGCTTTGGCAGGAGTACTGATGAGATACTGGCTGACCTCAGAATTGCTTTACAGGTAAAAACTCAGAGTTCTTACATTTTCCTTATGAAAACTCTTTATGGTCACTGCTAAGCTCTTCTAAGAAGAGTAAGTGTGTGAAAGTTGATGGTGGTATAGGGTGGAAAAAAGGAAATTAAAGTAAAAATGGAATTCCAATAAGTGTCATATTTCTCTCACTCTGGCTGCCAAGAGGAGAGATTTATCAGAAGTCAATACAAGAACAAAGCCACTCATGCTGCCTGTCCAGAGATCAAATGTGACAGCCTTTTATACCCTACATTTTAATGCAGAAGCCACTAGATGTGTTGCTCTGGATCAGGAAAATAGAGGAGATGGCAACTGACAGCTTGGAAGGAACCTTTCAGTTTGATGGGACAGATGTGGAGTAAACATGGAGTGCAAGACAGAAGCCAGAACAAGGATGAGTGATAGTGATCTATGGGGAGAAGGGTAGGCACTGGAGGACAAATGAACACTATAGCCTCCAGGGCAATGAGTGGTATGGGTTCTGTTGATATTTTGGGAGAGTAAGTGGGAAGGGTGTGTGGATGAATTCTGTAAGAATTTTTGTTTTGTTTTGTTTTGTTTTGTTTTGTTTTTAATGCTCTAATAAGTCACCTTCTAATTGGGCACAATAAAGTGAACAAGATAACTGTTCTGTTCAGAAACCACAAGATAATAACTTGATAAGTGCTTCAGAAAAACCTTCTGATAGTTATACACTTAAGATACTCTACTGCCTTGGAGGAAACATAGCTTGGGATTGATTTAATTACAGATTCATAATTATTCTTCATTTATTAGTGAAGTTATAGCAATCTTGTAAAACATCTATGATTAGCTTAGAATTGTCTGTGTCCAAAGATGATAAGAATGGGGGAAGGCTTTGTGTGAGTTCATATTTCTTTGTGTGACCCTTTAATGAATAATGATTTACTATAAAAAAGCATCCCACTACTTGAACCTGCTTATTAATTAAAACATTCATAGCAGTTTTTATGGGAAGAACCTACTAGAGTCAAAGATTACCTGAACTTGCATTATCCCTTTTCACATACTCAAAGCTTTCTGAAAAATTCCACTTTTTAACTGAAATATTCCCAAGAGCGTCCTTTTTACCTCTCTCTGTTGTGAACAGCAAATAACCTCTTTTCCTCCAACTGCCACTTTAAAATTCACTTCTTTCAATTCACCTACTAATATTCACCCATTTAGTTCATAAGTGTTGTTACTGAAGCACTGTCTCTCTCAAGAAAAATTCCAGATTTTTTTTAAATAAAACTTTTATCACAAATCTGTCATGAGGAGGACCGAAAGAATTCATTTTCAAGAGAATCAGGATATTATTTTTGGAATGCTTCCTGTGCTGTCCATCTTCCTATTACCTCTGTCCCATGCTGCTCAGCTCACATATTTTGTGGGTCAGCACAATGGGATAGCTGTAATTCACTTATGAGAAATGTCCTTTGACTGTCTCTTACAGAGCTAAAATATCATATTTCTGGTTTTACCAATGTAGTATGAACAGCAGCCACCTGAAACATTTTACAGTAAATGGGTTATCAAAAAATTAATCTAATGTTATGTTAAAATTACTATTAGATACTATTTGCAAAGCTTTTTCTTCCTTGCCAAGGTTCTTTAAAACAAACAAACAAACAAACAAACAAACAAACAAACAAACAAAAGCAAAAGCAAAAGCAAAAGCAAAAACAAAAGCAAAAAAAACCCAACAACAACAAAAAAACCAAAGCCAGTATGTCAGATTAAATATGATCAGCTTTTTCCCCCCTGTTAATTTCAGTGGGCGAATAAGAAATGCATGAAATAAAAATTAAGTGTTCTCATGCAGAAAGGCTTGCTATGCTTCTGTACAGGATAAGGGAATGCTAGATTATGTTAGAAGGACAAGTTATTTAAAAGACAACTTACTTTACAACTGTGATCTTCGGCAGAGAAGAACAAATTCTTTAAAAAGAAACAAGAAAACATACCATCAGTTTCCTGGTGAAACAATAAGTTAGAGATGGGGCGAGCCAAAGAAGAACCATGAACTCTGACAACTGACAACATTTTCATGGAAGCACATTCTGAGATGGAAAGGGATGTTCTCATGATACAGCTTTCCAGTCCCATAGATCTCAGAAACCTGACTCATGACTACACTACTGAGCAACAAAGCCCATGAAGGAACTGGGCAACCATTAGCTTTTTCCCTTGCCTCCTACAATTATGCCATAGGATCTGCAAGGGAGCCTGCCAGGAATTAAACACTGCTTCAGCCAGCATTAACACCCAGGCATCTTGACTAGTGTATATCTGACTCATGTTTACCCTTTTCCTCAGCGTCTTCTAATCTAGTTCAAAATATTGTGACATGAAATCTGAGAGTTCTGAAGAAGGAGCTCTTTTAGTGTCCCAGGAAAGGAGGAGAAATACTATGTAGGTCTATCTCCCCAACGCTACTGTTGACAGTGTTCCTTCCCTTTATTTGCATAGAGGAAATGTTGATTATTGTGACAGTCTGCATGTGCTAATTTAAATGAAACTATTTCATTTAGTCCCTGCATAATTTAAAGCACAAATAGTTATCAAGGCAATTGTTTGATTCTGTTTTGTTTAAAAGTTCCATGATTTTTACTCAGCTAAGCTTGCTGTTTTACGAGGATGATTATTGTTGAATTAATTTGGCTTATCTGAATATTATACCATAGCAGTCATTTCACAGGTAAATTGTCTATCACCAGAAAAAGTCACACACTTTACCAGTCATAAGATAATGTGAGCCTCTACACTGATTCATTCTCAGAACTAGAAAAGTTTAAATTATAAGCGACAATATGTTTACATACTTCACATTCATTTTTCCATTCAGTCAGGTTGAAAATTTGAAATTGTGTGTTAGGCTATTTCTTCACACTTTTCCAGTCTTTAGGGATAGGGTTAGGGTTTTCCAGTCTTGATGACCTAAAATCTGAGGTATCTATAATACCTGAAGTGTCCTTATGCAGGGAAAATGCTTTTAACTTCTATACAGTACAAAATGGGCAAATAAGAGTACATAGTCAAGGGCACATCCTGGGTTCAATTCCCAGGGGGTTGGACTCGATGATCTCATGAGGTCCCTTCCAGCCCTATGATTTGACTTGACTTGACTTGACTTGGCACAAAAAGAATCTTAGAGGTTAGTGTGTCTGACAAGAGAATGCATTTCCTCTGGCAGAGAAACAAATTAATGTGATTTTTGCTAATGACGTTTTTTTTTTCAAATTCAATATATATGTTTATGTTACAAAATATTAATGTGAAAATTTGAATATAAATCATCAGTGGAACATATTTCATATTTTAGGTCATTGAATATGCTTCTCTTCCTGCACTCATTCCTCTCGATATCTTAAATCATGTCATGTGTATTGCTTTTGACTTTAAAACCTATATTTCTTCAAAATCCTTCATGTCATTATAGATTTGACATCACCCTCATTTATTTATTTATTTATTTATTTTATTTTTTTATTGTGAAAACTGAAAAGCCCACAGATATGGGTCCTTTGGATACAGTTTGAGGGAGGGAACCACCAAGACAAACACCAGGTATAATCACTTCTTTTTATTGGGAAAAAATGCAGCTAAACCAAATCATCTTCCCTTATCCTGTTCAGAACTCTAAGGCAGAAAATAAACAATATACAGTGCAACAAGAATGTAATTATAATTCCTAATCCTAAACCTATAGGTAAATCCTTAATCAAAATTGGATTGCTATTTGTAACATTAAACCTTATTCTTTACCCTTACAACACCATGGCTTGTTCAATTCAAATCCTTTCTGATTCAGTTTGGGTGCACCAGTCCTATCTCAGGCAGGACGTTTTGCTCTCATTCAGTGAGCTTGCCAATGTATAGATCTGTCACCGGGGAGGGAACCTTAGGTTATCAGTTCATCTGTCAGATTTGCACCTCTGCAGACCTCCACTTTTCACATGCTTTCTCAGGAGTTTTATTCCATTCCACAGCCCCACTTTCAGTTTCTAGAAGGTACCATTGCTTTGTTTACCATATTTGATACCTGTTGAGAGCTGCGTCACCACCTTCTTAGTTCTTTGACTGGTTACTGTTTCCATTACTGACAGAACACTGTCACTCATGGTTTCCAGCCAGTCAGAATCTTGTTATTAGACAGACATGGTTTTGCAAGATTGTTGGCAGCTGAGCAACCTTTGCAAAGCTACCTCTGCAAAGCAATTCATCTGCAAAAAGGATAACTCAGTGTCTGCAAAGGAAATGTGGTTATTATGAGGCAAAAACAAAACTGTCAGCCAAATTGTTTTTACTAAGTTTTAACTTCTTATGAACAGTTGGATCTCATTGACATAAATTACATCTCCCATTGCCAGAAGCATCTATTTTCCAGATGTTCTTGTGCACATTTCCATTGTCTCTACTGACATGCACCATGATTTTTTTTTTCTGCAAACTGATGTTGTCTGGTCAGGGACAGGAATGTCTCTGCCCCAGGGAAAGACTCCGCTCCTGGGCCCATGGTCCCTGGTCACAATCAAATGCCGAGGCCCCATCCAGCACCCAGGCACCTGCTGCCACCAGCCTGGCCCCAGATCTCTGTCCGGGTTCAGGGCCAGGAGAGGAGGGTGTTGCTGCAGGCAGCCCAGCCTGGATCCCTGGTCGGGGATGCGACCGAGAGAGGCAGGCACAGCCACGTTCTGCCTGGCCCTGGGACCGTGATCAGGTCCAGGGCTGAGAGAGGCAGGGGTTGCTCTGGACACTCAGAGTACTGGCAACAAGACTCGGGGAATGTGCCCCATGTGCCAGACTCCAGCAAAGCCCTGGTCAGGGATATGGTAGGTCAGCATAATTTAGCATATTTTTTTACCGACACATTGTTAACAGAACTGAGAATTTGATTGACTTATTAGGAAATGGAAGTGATAAATGCAGAGGCTTTCCAGCTGCAAGTTATATCATTTAACCACACTTTAAGGAAGATCATGCAAATAATTTCCTTGGTTTCAATCAGTATATATTCTTAACCTTCAAGCTTCAGGCTGGGAAAAGAAAGTATTTACATCACTTTTGTGTGTCCTTGCTCTTAAAGAACTTGTAAATTCTTCAGGGTAGGGTCTGTCTCTTCCTTTGTCTATAGAAAAACACCTAGTTCATTTTGATGATTATTATAATCTAGAAATTAATACAAATTACATAGACCAATAACTATGCAGAATAGAAACACTTCCACATTTGTTATGAAAGGATAATTCAAGAACCATCTTAATTCAACAGCTTTGGTACATTACTGGTATATGGACAAGAGATCAGGTTAAACTGTATCAAGAATTATAATACTGCCAACATATCACCATTCTTTTTTCACTGTATGAATGTAATAGGTTTGCAGCAAAAAATCTAGCATATGTTGCTTTAGAACCATATGCTGAATTTAGGTAAAAAATAGTGTTCAGTGTGAAATGAGTGGCATTCAGCACCTGTTTAAAACATAATTAATATTTTTTTGGAGATTTAAACTGACAGGTACGCAGCAATAAAGTTCTTCTGGATGAAGTGAGTTTATTTTTCTACTCATAGAAAGTAAAAGAGCCCCAGATGGCTTCAAGCACTTTGTTGTTGTTGTTGTTGTTGTTGTTGTTGTTGTTTTTTTTTTTTTTTTAAATAAAAGTGGATTTAAAGCTAGCAGGGGCTCTTGGGCTGCTCATAAGCATTCACATCAAGCACACTTCTGAACTATTGCGGCAATGACGCCCCCCCCCCCAAACCTATATTTACTTCATTGGTATGACACCTACTGTGCATCTGAGAGCTATGGTAATGACAAAAGCTGATATACTTATAATGAAGCAATCACATTTGAGAATTATTGTTTGCCCTTTTCTATGCATGAAAATAAATGGTCAAGGGTAAAAAACCCTGAAATAATATATATGGTAGGCTATGTCTACACTGGCAAATTAGTCTGGAATAAGGAGGCTTAGTCCAAACTAATTTAGCCCATGGCTACGCTAGACTTTTTCTAGTCCAAACTAAGAAATTTTCAAGTTTTAATTTCTAAGGAAAGCTTAGTTTGAACATGTAAGTACCGGTGGTTACTCCAGACTTATGTGCATAGTTTGAACTTTATTTCAAACGAGGCACGGGCAAGACTTGGACTAACGCTTTGTTTGAACTTATGAAGTTTGACCTGAGTGGGTAGTTGGAACTAAAAATGTCTTTTAGTTCAAACTAAGCATTAGTTCAAACTAGAATGCATGGTTAGTTTGAACTAACCTTATCACGGTTAGTTCAAACTAAGCTTGAATTTCTTAGTTCAGACTAGCAAGTCCAAACTAAGTTTCCCAGTAATGTAGGGCTCAAGCAGAAGATTTTGTGATGGACAGGTAGCATGTCACCCATCCCTGTGAGCAACCCAACCGTGAGCTAATGCCGGGCTTCATGCCCCAAGTTGCAGCTGGAGCCAGTCTCCTGTGGGAACTGGCTAGGGCCTGAGATAAGGAGTTTTGCTTATTTTGCCTTGTTTCCCAAAATATGTTTTTATTTTGCTTGCCCAAGGAAGGAGTATAATTATGAGGATGGTTGGAAGGGGGACGGTGAAAGTCTCTAGGGTTCTGAAGCAGATGCTGTGAGTTGGAGTCTCCTGGTCTGTGTGGCCTCTCACCTCCCAGAAAATGGCTGTCCTTTGGTGCATTGTTATGGTGAGTTCATAAATAAAATCTGTTTAGCTACTTTATCCTGATTCAGGTGTTGTCATCACACCTAATTCCATTACCTGCCTAATACAGCTGGATGTAGACATAACTGTATATACTGCTGTTTCCCAACCAGTGTGTTGTGGCACTAAGGTGTGTCCTCAGGCCTGAGCAGGTATGCCATGGTATTTTTTCAAAAACTACTTGAAAAGCTCTGGATTGGCTCATGAATATTCATGAATTAATCTGGAGACTATATGGTGGTGTGCCTCAAAATAATTAAAGGTATCAAGGTGTACCACAGCAGAGAAGAGGTTGGGATCCACTGGTACTGTGCCACATTCACCTTTGTGTGAGAGGATTAAATTTAGCACCCCTTGGTGCTGCTGCTGCTGCTGACAGAGTGGAAGGGGAGAGTGGGACATAGACTCACAGACCTCTTCCATAGCCTGCTGCCAGTGTTGGGAGGGGGCACCAACACAAGTATAGTGCCCCAGATGCCAGAGACCCCACTCTCTTGTCCCCAGACTGGCTGGTGGTTGGTCAGGGACCCACAACATCTTATAGTTGTGGGCCTATAAAGATGTTAATTCAGCTCTGTCCTGACACAGTAACGTTTGGCTGAAAGTACTTGGTGGGGGGGACTTTCTTTGTAGGCATTTTCTTTCTGTTGCAGGGGCCACTTGAAGCCACTGCCAGAACTGGGGGTGGGGCTTGGCAGCAAGGGAGCTTCAGTGTGTTATACACAGCTTCGAACCTTCACAGCCATGTCACAACCCTCAAAAGGTTGAGAATCCCTAGCCTAGAGAAGAGTCAGCAACCCAAAAGACAAGAAGAGATATTTTAAAAATGATTTCAATAACCAAGTGTTTTGAGAGCCACAGTGGGTACAGCCTCCAGGAAATTGGGGGAGTGTAGGCAAGCAGCAGTATGTCATACTCTGCATTGCATTGGCTCATAAAAGAATGTTTTTTGGGTTTTTTTGGCTCATTACAAGGGATTCATCGACCTTGGGACACAACACTCTTGCTGACCACCTTAGCCTGCTATGTAAAGAAGTGTAAATCATGGGATGACGTTCTCTGAGCATATGCACTCCAATATCCAGTGTCTAATGTCCGGGGCTCAGTCCTCCCACCAACCTTCAGCCCAGAAATGCGAACACAATAAAGCAATACCTGTTTCAAATATGTGTGTTTATTTTTGGTGCCATGAGAAAATGCCTTGTGGGCAACAGAAGAGGAGGGGTTGTCAAGGCATGTGAGTGGGATGGGGAGAGTGAGTGCACAGGGACAGAAGGCTCAGGCATCAATGCTGCTCAGGGCAAATCCCTACTCCAACCATACTGAAGCCCTTGCCCCTGACCATGCTTACCCCTCAAATGCAGAACCTCTCAGCCATATTCACCCCCAAATCCACCACTGCCTGCCATGAAAGACTCCCACATCCACCCCCCGTCACACTCATTTGTTTCCAGGGCCCACCTAGTCTGCCCCTCCACATGCCCACTGACCCTGGGACAAATCCCCGGCCTGATCCTGTGGGACCCTGCACAATCTCCATCCCACACAGCAGGCTCCTGCCCAGGGGACCCTGCTGTGCAACCCCCCACCCAGCCCTGGGTCCTTCCTCCACCACTGGGGGACTCTGTGGCCTGCACCTGGTTCAGGGTCCCTTCCCCCTAACTCTGGCATTCCCCCCCTACCACCACCAGGGACCCTGCTGTAGAGATATGCTTGTAGAAGGTTGTGAATTTAGAGACATTCCCTAGCATGGGCTAGTGTTGTGTGAATTGGGAGATGAGTCCTAACGGAGATCTAACATGGCTGCTTCCAGGTACATACCTGGATACCTGTCTGTACGACTAAAGTTCTATTCCTCACTCATTCAGTGGTATGGTATTTAATGAACCCTCAAGATCATTACATGGTGTCAAAAGATGGTGAACGAGTTTGGAAACTAAAAAAGACTTGTGGGAAAATTCCTGTGTTTGCAACTGAAAACAGAAAAAAAAAACAAACAAAAAACAAACAAAAAAACCGAAAAAAACCCCACAAAACAAACAAGCAAACAAACAAAAACACCAATAGGGATCTCTGAAGACAAAGGAAGCCTTCAGCAAGTAAGGCAAGTTCTAAACATGGATGTGTTACAGGGTCCTTAACTCCTCCAAACGTCTGGTGATGTTGCAGAAAACTGTATAAAGTTTAAGCAGTGATTTCTGTTGCATTTGTCTGCCATTGGAGTGTAAAACAAAGATGAAAACCAGAAATCATCTATATTTTTACATGTTGCTGGGGAGGAGACACTGGATATACACAATAACTTTGAATTTCAAGATGGTGAAAGCATGCATTTATACATTATACTGACTAAGTTTGAGGAATATTGTTTGCCAAAAATGAATGTGACTTTTGAGAGGCGTAGATGTTTTACATACATTCAAAAACCAGATAACACCATAGAGCAATATATCACAGAATTAAGGAAACTCAGTAAAAGTTGCACTTCAATGTCTATTTCATTATGCTTCTCATAAGAACTATATTCAAATCAATTTTAAAAAAAGAAGCTGATTTCCACTGACCAAGAAGGAGAAGAGAAAGGGGGAAGAGGAGAAGAAGAAGGAAATTAAAAAAAAAAAAAAGATTCACTAAGATCACACTATATGCTTTCTAAGCATGAAACATGCTTTCAGGGACCGTAACTTCAAATCAGTCTTTTGCATATCTGGGGAAAAAGTTATCAGGGAACAGCATTATTTTCCTGTGAAATGAATACAATAGGGACTGTTCTTGTATAACATGGTTAAAAAAAGTGATGAGTAACTTGTGGCTTTTTAATGCCTATATGCTGAAAGTTCCTTACGTTTAAATATGTTGCTTATCATAGTCATCTTCCTTGTACTGATCCTCATTTATACATCTCTCATTTATTATTCTGATCAGTAAGTGTTTGTTTTAAAGAAACATTGGCTTTGATTTATATGTGTTTTTACTGTGCTGCTGCTAACTGATTTGAAATACTTTCACTGTCCACATTTATTTCACATATTTGTTTCTAAATGGAGCTAATACAATTTTACATTTTTTTCACAATAACTGCAGATTAAATTAAATTAACAAAAAGCTAAGAACATAGAAATTATCATTTGCTTTTTTTTTTCTTTTTCTTTTTCCTTAATCTATGACAATGAGCTGATCCCTTTCACTTTGGAGTACAAGAGAGCTGAACCACAATTCTAAACTGTTATCTGCAGACCCCTCTGAACTTCAGTAGGAGCCTCTCAACACTGCAGAGAATGCAGATTTTAGCAGGGAATATTGCATGCTGGGTTCACACAATATAAATCTGTACTGACATATTAAGGTCTGTGGAACTGTGATTGGTTTACCTCTATTCAAATTAAGTCCTCAGACACTTATAAGCTTCTAATATAGTCCTCAATTTGATACTTCTGTAGTGGGATTTAAACTCAAAGATGTTTGGCAAGATTAACACCCAAACCATCAAAAGTCTGGCCTACACTAAAAAATTAGACTGGTCTAACTGTCACTTGGGGAATTCTTCCCTCAGCCTACCTACCATGTTTCAGAGAGATGGATTATCTATAACAATGGAAAAAACCCTCCATTGTACACTGAAGCACTACAGAGATGTAGCTGAAGTGGTGCAACTAGGCTGCTATAGAATTTTAAGTGTAGACAAGCCTAGTGCATTACAGAAAAAAAAACTGTTCAACATGCACAAAAATTGTCATGACAGTTCTGCAGGTTGCTTGAGATAGGAACTATATGGAAGCAGGAAGTTAAATTTGGGGGGAAAAAAGAGTTCTGTGACACTTAAAAACTAACACATTTATTTATTGCATGAACTTTCGTGGGAGAAAATCCCACTTTGTCAGATGCTTTGAAGATGGGAGAACTTACAGAATGGAAGGAAATAAATGCAGGGGAATGTAAGTTATGGGAACAGGTCATAGTATAACAACAAATCAAAACAGTTGTAAAGATTCAACCTTGCAATTAAAACAGGAATAAAATCTCTGATATTCACATTTTAAGGATTCAATTCAGTTTTCATAGTGTAGTTGAATTTTTAATAAAATAGGTACTGATTTTTGCAGATGTTGGATTGGAAAATGCTCACTTGATGGAGGGGGAAAAAAACAGCTTAGATAGATTGTAGGAGTGAAATGGAACCTAGGTGCAGAGAACTGGAGTAGGACAGGAGCTGTGAACTGATGGACTACTTGCAATAAAGCTTCACTGATGTCAGTACAGTGGAGAAGAACAGATTCACAGCCTTTTTTTTTCTCCCTTGGTGGGTGTAACACTGCCTTTGGAAATAGCCCGGAGTTGATGTCATATTTCCCAAAGACAAGGACTGGGAGTTTTCTGCCCATGCACAAGACTGAAAACATGACTTCAGATCTGCTATCTATTTGGCTCTGTACAAGGGGATTTGGATGTGGGAGTTATTGAAGGTATGGATATTATTCTAAAGTGAACCCATTTATCATGCTACAATATTCTAACCATCCCCAATATCTATTCTTGTGATTCACCAGCAGTAGATCTGGTTTCATCGGCTTTGTGTGGGAATGGGGGGATCAAGAGATTTCCATATAAATCATGTGATGTTACCTTCCATGTCAGAGACTCACCTCAAGCTGACATAACACTGGAAGCAATTTACACACTGTTCTGAGTCAAGCCAACTCTACAGCAGGTAAGGCAATTTCCTTGAAAGTCTGTATCAAAATAAGTTTAAATATTTTTGGAGTACATTATAGTAAAAGCTTGACTTGCTTATTGTGGGCTGTGATTGTAATATAACCTCTAGATAGCTGAATGCAAATGACTGTCTCAGGTTATGCAAAAATCTGGCTGTCTGAAGCTACATCTCAAGAGGTGGACAATTGTCTATTGATAGCTTATTCCTGGAGACTGGAGATCAAGGACCCAATCTCTATAAAAGAAAGACTGAAGTATTTGTGGGGTGCTGGTTTTGAGCTAAGGCTGTTACAAACTTGTAGGGACAGGGAAAATTAACTCTGTGTGGGGTTGGATTTCTGATTCCTATCAGACCCTTCATGAGTGTTTGAGTGGCTAGTGGTAAGCTTTTTATCACAGGCATCAGTTCTTTCACTGTTCTTCAATATATTTTCTCTCCAGTGCTTTTACTTTAAGAATAAAAGAACTATTTTATAATGGATTTTCTCATAATTTATAACTACCGGTAATACAGTTCTTCAGAAACAAAGCAAAACATAGACATTAGCCTATTTAAGTAGCCTCATTTTCTTGTGAATTCAAAATATATGCAAGGACCTGTGAAGCCTAGAAAAACCCAAGCAGGAGCAAGAAAGACAGGTGTCTCTACCTAGGAAAGGTTGTGATGCCTGAAGAGCCAGGCACCATTTACATTAAAAATGTTCATACCACAAAATTTCTTAAAATTACAGTTATCTAGTCAGGGAACATGGAGGGGGTGAAGGTGATGGCTGGATAACACCTGTCTTGAATGACTTAGACAAAACAAATTGTAGAAGGGGGTTCAACTGGATGCCCATTCCATTCTAGGGCACCAAGGCTGTATTCATACAGCACTTTTGTTTCGGAACAACCTCGTTGTTTTGAAACAAAAAAAATGTTCACACGACACACCGTTGTTTCGAAACAACGGGAAGCCGTTGTTTCGAAACAAGGGCGTTGTTTTGAAACAAGTTAAATCCCATTTGGGGGCGAAAAAATCTTGTTTTGAAACCCTTGTTTCGAAACAACTC
>ML681993.1:23318698-23345979 GCA_007922195.1 Podocnemis expansa
TAATAATAATAATAATAATAATAATAATAATAATAATAATAATAATATAACATTGTACAGGAAGCTAAAAGCAGGGGCTTTCTTTCCTTCCTGGAGGATTACCACTGGTGATGTTGAAATCCCCAAAATTATCCTGGAGGATCCAGGCTAACTGTTGTTCCTGTGTCTGAGAAAGCTGTATTTTCACAACCTCCAGAGTACGAAAGAAAGATTCAGTTACTGGTTTAGCAGGTACGGAAAAAAATCCATCTGATTATACTGCCTGTTGTGTCCCATAATGATATTTGTGAAGCTAAGAGGGGAAAGTAGCCTGTAGGGTGCACATCAGAGGCAGAGACTGCTTTATTTGGACAGTCAGAAAAAAGGTCTATTAGAAAAACTTATATAGCTCAGGGAGACTTTAAAAGAGCATTTTACCACTGAATCATGCTAATGCCCTGTTGTATCTTGTTCTCTACCTGGCTTTGTTCTTTTGGGGCCTTTCAGTAATTGTGTGATCCTTGGTGTACAGTTGGGGTTATTATGATGTTTTTTGTCACTGATTCTATAAGTTGTATTACACTGTACAGTAACAAGTAATTGTATGGTTTCAGAACTTTCAGGCATTCCATAGCATATTTTGTGCAGTAATAAAGAGAAAATATATTCCAAATAGAAATTTATTCGGACACAAAATCAGTGCAAAGAAAAATCTGTCTAATGTAAAAACCCATCTATTAAAAACAATACCTAAATTGAAAGTTCTTTGTCCCCTAACTTGGAGTGACAGGCTTGGGGCCTCTGACTCCACGTGGACCATTTAGTAAGGGAGTAATGAAGTTCTGTAATGGAGTTTTCCATTAAATGCAAAAGGAAGGAAGCCAGTGATTGTTGAACCCATAGGTCCACAAAGGTCTGCAATATCTGTTTTACTGCCCCCCCCAAAAAAAAAACATCATGATGTCTTAGTCCACTTCCCTACCTTTTTTCCTGATAGGCATTTTTCCTGACTGCTCTTTTTTCTTTACGTACCTGCAATATCCACCTTCCAGGCCATTTGCTTTCAGTCTGATGTAACATTGACTAGGAGGACCTCATTGTACGTGTCATGCCAACTCCCACTTATCTGGCTTAAGCGTTCCAGGGCTGTGGAGTGAGGACTCCTCAAGGGCACAAAGGCAGCTGCTGCAGGCAACATACACAGAGAGATTGGTGACAATATAGACACAAAGAAAAGTAAAAGTTAAGATTCAGAACTCTCTTTTCTTGCTGTGCTAAAGTTTTAACAATTTTTGACAATGTTTGACAATCCATTGACAATTCAATTTTTGACAATTCTTCTTTGGAATTCTTGTGCACAGTGCCACTGACAGCACCAGCTATGCTGAATATCGCCCACCAAAAAATGAGATGGGACTTGCTTATCTGCATGGAACTGGGCATAGGGCAATACCACTGAGTATTGGCACCACTGGATTTGGTGACTTTAGCTGATATATCACTTCTGATAGTAACATAGACACAGAAAACACAACTTTTGCTGGTATCTCAGGGATGTCCAGCCCTGTAGTATACTAGACTGCATACTGCAATGGTGATCCTTGATTGGCATGAGAAAACATCCTCAGTCAGAGGAAGAAATAAGGCTGCCATCCTTACAAAGCTTTGCAAGAAGATTTCAGAGTACATCCACACAAGTTCACAGAGATCTCGCAGGGGGATTCAGGGAACATCCCTGGGCACATAAACCGTTCCATATGTGCCAATCCTTACTCAACTCTCCAGGGGAATGCAAAACTGATAATCTACAACTATGTCTTTTGGTATGAATGAATTAATGAAAAGTCAATAGCTTTGTCTTGCTAAGGTGGGGCTACTATCAATACACAATTCTAATGAGAAATACATTTACATACTTACCCAAGGTTCATTCCCCTGCATTAGAATTGCCTGTGCTGGACTGCAAGGGCTGATTGAACTGCAGTGGAGTCTTAAACGGGTCCTGGATCGTGGCCAGCTGTATCCCCAATTTTCTTGTCCCCAATCTTTCTTTTCCTCTTCCACCTCATGTCAGTGACCTGTGACTGGGGCTTCTCAGAGATCCATGATGGTTTGCAGCATGACAGTGTGGTCTGCATCAAATATGACTGCAGCTCTTTTAAAAGTGGCAGGTCTGTGTTTGGCACTGGATTGACTATTGCCCTCCCTGTCCGTCTAATACACCTGACACATTTTCTTTCTTACACAACAGTGTTTCTGGTTTCCTTGTTATCTCTTCGCCAGTATCCACAATGAAATCTGCTTGTACCTATCCACATTTCCAGGTCAGATCTGTAGCTGTGATTCCCCTCGCAGACCCAGGAGAACCAGTATTTCCTATCTATTCCAGGCTGAGTGCATCTGGATCCTCTAACCAGCATGGTCAGCCAAGCAGTTGCCCACAGAAATGGAGGGCTGATAGTTGTGCTTGTCATGCTGGTTAATGATGAAAAGGCATTTAGAAAACTTGAAGAACTTCAGAGGAGAGAGGGCTGAGCAGTGGAATTCATACTTGTGACCAGAATGTTTGGTATCATGTATTGTGGGACAGCTGGTTGAAAACTTGACAAAGCTCTGGTAGAAATTATTTAGGTGGAGCCGTTCCTCCTATGAGTAGGACATTCCTGAGGTCACTTCCAACCTTAATCTTCTATGTTTCTATGACTGTTAGAGCTGACATAGATCATGAGGTGTCTAAACTCACATTTGCATCAATCTTGATATATCAACCCTAGCTAAGTGCTGCTCTGGAGCTGGTAATACTGTTTCACTGTAACAGTGCTCTTACATCAGTGAAAGGGAAATGTAAGTGTAAACACACACAAAATTAAGTTGACACAGAATGGCTTATGTCAATCTAACAGACTAATTAGTACAGACTCATTCAAGGGTTTTTCTTATAGCAAAAGTAAGACTAGGCACCAAACTCCATTCAAATATTTCCTACATCAGTATTTACAGATAGCACCACTGGAGTACATGACATTCAGATTAAAGATAAGGGCCCTATTCCTTGTCATTTCCAAATTCAGCTAGATACAAAACCATGTAGATACAGCACTTTTTGCAATTCATGCATTGTGACAATTCCACTGAATTTTAGGACTCACACTGATGTCAACAGGACTTTTACAAATGTATTCAAGACCAAAGACTAGTCCTAAATTATCTAGAACATCAGATGCTATAAGATGAAGTACTGATAATTCAGCAAGACCCCCTGTTGCACCGATGGGCCTTGGGGCCTTATGTAAATATCAATAATAAATAATTTAAGTCCCCTCCACACCATTCACTGGCATTCTAATATAACATCTTTATTGTTCATGCCTTTGAGAGTGTCCTGGTGAGCTACATTAACAATGTAGACTATGGTCCAATTTTATTTCCTGCAGTTATTTTTTTTTTTCCAATTTAGATAAGTAAAAATGCATTGTTCATTTAAATACCATCCAATCAAAGACTGTAAAGAAAATTGTTGGGAATCCAACTGGAAAATAAGTTCCTGACTGATGGCTAAACCTTCTTTTCTAAATGCATGTCAGAAAAAATAGAAATGTTTGTTTAGGACATTTTTTATTCCATTCCATGTTCAAAACTTTTGGAAGCCAACAACTAGATAACAGCTGAATGAACTAATAACACAGTGAAGGTTAAGACTCTCCAGTGATGAAAAATAAGGATCTATTATGTCAAATGAAATCAGATTAAAATGAAAGAAAAGTTGGTGAGTTGGTTAAAACAGTTTAAATATAGGCTAGCAAACTGTGATGAGACTGTTGTTATTATTATTACTATTATTTCTTGTGTATGGTAGATTTCCATTTAAGTTTCTAACAGCAATGCTTTTCGACATATGCCATCTAAAGTATACACTTGTAATGGACACTCAAGCCAGAATTCCAGGGGCACTGTGAGACAAAATCATATAATTTATTAATAGATGATATGGTACATAAAATATATATATATATATATATATATATTTATTGTAGCCTGATTTATGGGTGCAAAATATATCCTGGAGCATCACAGAACATTTTTATCAGCCAAAAGGACCACATATGTACTATAATATTGAACAGTTTTTGTTTTTTTTTTTTGGTTGCTGTTTTTTTCAGGAGGATAAAGAAAGAAGGAACTATTCCTACAGACACTGATCAGTGACCTTTTTTGAAGCTAAAGAAGAAAATAGATTGTCAAACAAAACAGCAAGGGACAGGAGCCTGCAGCCGATGTCTCATTGTAGGGTGTGCAAAACTTCATTTCAGAAAAGAGTATTATCTCTAAAATGTTGTAAACCAGAAACATGTTACAAGAAATAAACCAGATAACAAACCTACAAAAAAAAAACAAAACCCTGTATCTAATTCTCTTGTGTTTGCTCTGCAAGAAAGGGATGGGAAAGAAAGAAATCTAGAACAGTTTTTCCTAAGAGTAAGTTGTGACACACTGTGCCTCATGTTCCTTCTTATGCTATGATTATGTATGATTCATGTTAACCCTCTTAGTGTAAAAGTGTATTTCAGAAAATGTTATGTAAGGTGTTTTATCACATACTAAAGATTACTGTTATACTTGTTTGTTTGTTGCAATGTCATGTATGGTTTGGAAGCTTTACTATGTAATATTCCCAAATATATGTTTCATATGGCTTGAGGCAGACTTAAGCAAAACCATCCAAAAGCAAAGAGGTACTTCATGCCTCGCTAAGGCATGGATGTAACAAACCAGTTCTTCCAGGATAACAGACTTATGTAAGCATCGATAAAGGGATGCTCATTGACTCAAGTGTGGGAAGTCAAGATAGAGGTTGTCTGTCACCTAACTCCACAAGCAGATGAAGAAGAGATGTTTCGTAATCTGGAGCTCTATCTTCTGCTTCCATCTATAAAACATCAAGCAACCAAAGGACTGTCCACAGGGAGAGGGCCTGGTTAAAAGATATCAGCCAGCCTATGGTGAGCATTATATGACTTTGTAAGATTACCTAAGTGTTACGCTTAGTTTAGAATGTGATTTGGTTTTATTTCATCCTGAACAAATCTGACTCATATTCCTTTGCTTTACAATCACTTATTTTTTTTTCTGTACTTGAGACTTTTTTTTTTTAAATTGAAAGAAGGACATATGGTTTAAGGTGTGCCAGAGATTCCATCTGTTGTGACAAAACTGGTGTGTATCAATTGCTTTGATTAAACGACAAACCAATGAGTTTACTTTGTTTAGTGGGCATCACTGCACATTGCAAGATGTCAGTTTCTAAGGTTATATTTGGGATGAGGATGTTTTATGGGGTCATGCTACTTCATAATCCCGTGAGTGGCTGGTTATAAGCATTCACTCGCTAAGTTGAGGCCTGCTTGCTTGGAGAAGACTGCATGTTGGTTGATCAAGTAGTGGGGGTTCCCATAACAAAGCAAGCATAAGAGGGGATCCAAGACTGAGAGACCACGTTGATGCAGCTATATACCAGTTCAAATTGCAGAGGGGAATGTCATAGTAGAGGATTAAATGAACTTTATCTTCCTTTAAGTATTCATGAGAGAACCCAAAGCTGAGAGCGGAGAATAGGGAAGCAGAGGGACTGATTGGGTATACTTGTTCGTCTCAAGAACTCTTCTGCTATGTGACACTTTAGAGCTAATTTATGTGGCATGGCCAAGATATGTATCACAGCTGCAGTGGACTATGTGACCATTTTAAATGATTATGAAATCATTCTAAAAGCTTCAGCTAACCTGAAACAGTTCAGTAAAGTGCATCCCAGGAACTAAGACAAGTTATTATGTACAGTGAAGGTGAGCATTGCCACTCAGTATATTCCAGTATTTTCACAAGGGACATACCTTCAAAAAAGAAAACTAGTTATGGTAGTTTTTGAACATGTTAATGAAACTGCACCCCCCTGTGTCTGAACTGGCAGCTATACAGAATCAGGCAAGATGTAGAAAAGGAAAGGTGTAAAGGTGTTGGAACAGCACATAGGCCTAACTTCAGAGGGGTTAAGACATAACTGAGGTAATTTGGGGATAACATTTCATTGTTGTGAAACTAGGGAGGGAAGGTCCCATCACCTGCTATGGTCTGGAGACAACTTTCCATCATACAACCATGGAAGAGTAAAGGTGGTATAAATAACAAGAACATCTTTGCAGCTGATAATACCAGTAAAGGTTAGGGGTGTCGACCCCCATAAACACTTGAAGAGTGAAAGGGACAAAAAGAAATGTGATTTTGGCATTTGGGCCAAATGTAAGGTAGTTTACAGTGGGATATTGGGAAGTAGAGAAGGGGAAATAACTAATTGCTTGGTTAGCTAGCAGTACAAAAAAATACACTTCAGCTGAATGAAATATTTGACTTGAGCCCAAAAATGGTGTATTTCTGGAATTTGTATTAAAAGCAAAGGAAATGAAGATTTTTGTTCATTAAACACAGGTAAAGAGGACACCCTCATCTACAGCCTTTAACCCACTGCTTAGGACCCTCATCTGGGATATAGCAGACTAAAGTTCTCATCATCACTCTGGAGCAGGGACTTCATCCCATATAAAAATTCCAGCAACCTCCAAGATAAGTTCAAGAACCACCTGGCAGAAGCTACACATAACTGACCTGGAATGAATCATGTTAAGATCTATGTTCTGAGAAAAAACAGCCAGTTCTGTGTGGGACTGAAAAAAGCTAAACACTGACTATTTTGTAGTTGACTCTAAACTACACAATGTGCCTAATTAGATGGTTGATGTAGGAATATTTGCAGTAATAATCTATATAAAATGGTGAAAGTTTTGTTTAGCGGTAGCAGAGAAAAATAGAAATGCAGATTTGGAAAGGACCAAGAGAAGTCATTGAACACATGACAGGACCAAGTACCATCTAGACCACACCTGACAGGTGATTGTGTAACCTGCTCTTAAAAATTTCCAGTGATGGAGATTCCACAACCTCCCAAGACAACTTATTACACTGGTTAATCACCGTGACTATTAGGAATTTTTTTCCTAATGTCCAACCTCAACTTCCCTTGCTATAATTTAAGCTCATTGCTTCTTCTGTTATCATCAGCCATTAAAGAGAATAATTTTCCTCCCTTCTCCTTGCAACCACGTTTTAGGTACTTCAAAACTGTTATCATGTCCTCTCTCAGTCTCTTCTTTTCCAGAATAAACAAACCCAGTTCTTTCAATATTCCCTCCTAAGTCAAGTGTTCCAGATTGCTAATAATTTATATTGTTCTTCTCTGGACTTTCTACAGTTCCCCCTTATCTTTCCTGAAATGAGGTGCCCAAAATCGGACACAGTACTACAGTTGAAGTCTAATCAGCATGGAGTGTTACTCATATTTAGCAACTGATTGTTCTTTCCTAAGTAGAGTGCTCTTCATTTGTACTTACTGAATTTCATCCTACCTACCTCAGACCATTTCACCAGTTTGGTTCAAATCATTGTGAATTCTTATCCTATCCTCCAAACACTCACAACCCTTCCCAGCTTAACATCATGCACAAAGTTTATAAGTGTACTTTCTGTGATGTTAACTAAATCATTGATGAAAATATTGAATGGAACCAGATCCAGAACTGATCCCTGTGGTACCCTGCTTGTTATGCTATGCTCTTTCACCATGACTGTGAATCGTTGATAACTACTCTTCAGTTAACATTTGTGTCACATTAATATTGCAGTAGGTTAGCATAATAAGACATCAATTTGATTCACCAGATCTATTGTGTAAATAAATATGAGCCAGTAATAATCCTCTTTGGTATTTATTAAAAATTTAAATGCTTTGAGAAATTATTGCAAAAAATGTCTTATCAGTTTACAATTCATTAGGATAAGAGTCCATATGACGTTTGGAAAAAAAGAAATTGAAGTCAACAGCACAAATGATTTCTATTTATGTAAGAATTGTTTTTCCCACTCAAAAATACACAATTTTTTCAAGCCTTTGCGGGGGGGGGGTGTCAAATAGACTGGATTCTGTAAAACTCTTTCATGTATGGGATAAAATCTGTAGAGAGGTAGAAAGAAACTCACTTGGGCTATGAGGGAGACATGTTTAAATTTGATGCCATGGATTAGGATCTCCTTTCCCCAGAAAGCCCTATCACTGGGCTGAGAAGCTTGGGGAAGGAGAGTGGTATGTTTTTCTCTCTATTCTGCATTTTTGTGATTTTTCTGAAAAGGTTAACATGATTTTGCTCTAAAGTGGGGCAAATGTAAAGCTCTAATATTTTCACTGGAAGGAATTCATTTTTCCAGACAGTCCATATCAGGAGGTAATCCTTTCCTCCAAACACTTGGGAAGACATTAAAGAAATATATAAACATATTTCTATAGTGAATTTAGTTATTCCATATATGTTTTCTCTTCTAGTCTGAAATTGCCTCCCAAATTTGTATATCTTTATTTCTGTTGACTTGACATTACCTCAAATACTCAAAGGTTTGTTAAATTTGCAAAAACAAGCTGATAATACCCAAAATTTAACACACTTAATTTCCCAATTTCTAATTTCATAGGAAATAGTATTTATTAAACAAACATCTGTATATCCACCATTTATCATCTCAGGATGAAATAATTGTGGTGCTAGTCCTCCTAATTATGATTTGAAGTGAGTGGGGTTATTTTTTTTCCAAATAGTTCTGAGTGATTGCCCAATGAACTTCTCCAAGAAACAGAGTTTTAAAAATTAAATTGCATCGAGTTCAATTGATGCCATTTCAGTGACCATTAAAATATTTTACATACTTTTTTGCTAATCCACACCATATAACATGAGTGCAGAGTGAAAAGTAGCAGAGACTTGTCATATAATATGCACAATTCTAAGCTTAGTTTAATAGGGAATGAAATTTTCTACTGCAGACTTCAGAGGGCTGACATACTGAAGTATGTTCATAAATGGAGGGGAACTAAAAGGGAAAAAATTCCTCCTTCATTTGTCACTGGTCCAATTTAGTTCTATATTTAATTATAGTGCCTGAGTCAGGGCATGAATGAAAGACTTGCAGGTGTTAGCAGAACCTACGTGTAAAGACCATAGTCTGTTTGCAAAGCTCAATTTAGCATTGAAGTGGGGAGGGAGAAATATCCTTACCTTCAGGATCATCACAGTTTCTGTCTTGTGTTCCCCCCCCCCCCGTCCCCCTTCTTACTTGGTTTCTTATACTTCACCCATGTTTCTGTCACTTCTCCTTTCTCCTTTTTTTTTTTTTTTTTGTATATCAGCTTCCATTTCCTGTTCCTCATAACATTCAATAAAATGGTCAACATTAAAATAACTAAATGATGACACATGAAGTCCTACCAGTAGTGTTCAGGGTCAACAAACATTTACACTACTGGGATCTAGTGAATTCATGTATCATAGAATTATTATTCCAGCTTATCTGCAGATTAAAGAAAAAAGAAATGCTGTACTTTGTTTCACATTTTGAAGATTTAATTCCCAATAATGAAAACCTAGATTCTGGAGTGTGAGTATGCCAGGTAAAGTGTGTAAATATCTCACACCATCTAGATATTTGATATTTTCGTATATAAACACAGATGGTTTTGTTCTGTTGTTTTGTGCCTTGTGTAGCATATAGCACCATGGTAACATCAATGGAAAATGCGATCATTCTGATTCGGTAATTTTTGGTACCCACTGTGCTTGGATGTGAGCACTACCACCGAATGCAAAACAGTAAAAAACAAACAAAGGGGAATCTAATGTTTGGGGTCTCAGTAGTTCTTAAATATGCAGCTGGTCCTCAGGCCTAAATGCTACTTTTTCACTTCCTTTATCTATAACAGCATTGATCACTGACAATGTCTGAGTTACTCAGGACACAATGAAATACGTGTTTAAATGAAGAAAATTAAGGGGAAAAAAGAGTAGTTCAGTGACTTAATGGTGAATGAGGTGGGTGGGGGGCAGGTCTAGTGGCCTCAAGCTGGCAGGTTCTGGGCATGCAGCTGGCCACCCCAAGTACTGGGCCTCCAGTGGGGAGGGCTGTAGCTGAGGTCCCCCAGTAGGGGATCCTTGGCCCACTGAGAGCCCCAGCCCCATGACAGGAACTCCAGGGCATGGGTCTGGCATGCCACAAAATTCATCAGGTGGTCTATCTGGGCCTGCTCGACCCTGCAGTGGGTGTGCTTCTCCTTCCTCTGTTGCTCCCACCAGTCTTGGAGATGTGCCTCAACATGCTTTAGGAGCTGGAGGTGGTCTTCTAGGATGTCTTCCCAGGAGCAGCACTCCTACTCCTTTGGGTCATGGCTGGCCACACCCTGGGAGTGGCAAGTGTCACGGGTGCAGGGGCTGCAGGAGAGAAGCAAAAAACAAGAGTCCCCCCTCCCCATTACCTACTACATAGTGCAGGCTGACAGCAGCTGCTCTCCCATGTCCATCCCCCTGCTTCTCACACCACCTGTCCTTTGGGACAGGAACCCCTTAAAATGCTACAAGCTATGCTGCAGGGGGTATGTGCATGGCCCATCATGGTGAGCCCCAGGCAACTGTGCCCCAGGGACTTCTCTTGAGGCCATGTGCCAGTGGTGTCAGGAGCATACTATCTGGCCTTGGTTGTTGCGTTGACAGTGCCCCCACCCCATCTCCAGACAGGCACCTGCCCTGCTCAGCTCTGGGCCCCCTGCCACATGGCCCCCTGCCCCTGTGCCCTCACAGAAGTGCCTCTGCACCCCCCCGGGACCCTGTCTGTCCCAGGGCCCTGTCCCGTGCTCCTGTCCCACCATGGCCACATGGAGGGAGAACTCACTGGCATGTGCAGCAGGAGCCAGGCATGATTTCCCCTTGTCCCGCGGTGGGGAGACCCTCCTCCTGGCTGGCAATGCCTGGAGCCAGTACAGGGGTGCTGGTGTGCTCCTGGCTCACCAGCAAGCCCTCAGGCAACAAGCCCTCCTGCTGGTCATTGTCCTGGTAAGGGGACTTGGCAGCACTGACAGTGCCAGTTGGGTGGCCATCATCAGCCACTTGGCTCAGGAAGGCATGCAGCTGAGTATGTTAGCAGCATGTTGCTGCTTCCGAGCACCACATGTCCTACTGGGCCCTGTTGTAGGGCTGGCAAAGGGCTATGACCTTCCCTAGCACCTAGTGGGTGTGGTGGGTGTGGTCTCTCTTGGCCAGAGCTCCAACATGGACTTATACATGTCCCAGTTCCTTTGGTTCCCCTGGAGGTGGGAATGTATGGTCTTATTCATTCATATCTAAGGTATCCTGGTGGAGCTAGGATAGGGCCTGCTTCCTGAACTGCCTTCCTCTGCCCTTCAACATGTCTGCTACACATCTGGAATCCTGGCTAGTTCTGGCTGTGGAGCAGGGTAGCTGGACTTTATCCTGCTCTGGGATTGGGCAGGGCAGGCACTTCCTGGTTCCCAGGAAGGTTTCCAGGTTGAGGCCAATTAAGTTAACTCAAGCGCCAGGCTACATTGGCTTAAGGTGACTTAATAAAATTGACTTAAAAATTAAGTCAACTTAACGAGTGGGAGTTATTAAGTCAGCTTAGATAAATGCTTAAGTCGAGTTAATGAATTCCAAATGAAGCCTGGACCTTGCTTAAGTCAACTTAAGGGACTTCAAGTTGACTTAAGCCCCTATTGTAAACATAGCCAATGATATGTTATGTGCAAGAACAGTAAAGGATTAAACATGGAATTGGTCACATTAAACTAATTACTGATGGAGCTTGCCACATACTATGCATAGGATAGGCCAGTATGTGAATCAGCTCAACATGCTCAATGGCAGTGGAGCAGTTAAACAAAAAACAGTGAGGAGTAATTTGGTTCCTAAACTCATGCATGGGAGCCATGAATTGAAAACAATAGGTGAGGGGGCAAAGCAGTACAAATTTTGACATGTTTAACCAGGCCTTTGAGAAAGCTCTCTCTTTTAATATGTGAAATGAGTTTTCCATTGTATAATGAGTTTTGAAAGCATTTGAGGTATTTTCTAATAAGTTTTTTGGTTACTGTATAGAAGCACTACTTGTCTTGTTGTTTATTGACTGGCCTACTATTTAGCACAATCTTAACAGACTGATATGAATTCAATATCTTGGCAATAAAAAAGAGAAAATGTGGCATTGAGAGAATCAAATATATTAAGACATTAACAAAAGTGGTTCCATAAACACACACACATTCAAATTGAAGCAGTGGAATGAAAGCTTATCGACAAGATGCTGCAACATCAACTAGATCAGTATGAAATTTGATATGTATCATGGAATCATAGAAACACAGGGTTGAAAGGGAATTCATGAGGTCTTCTGCTCCAGCCCCCTACTAAAAGCAGGACCACTCTCACCAAATCATCTCAGCCAGGGTAGTGTCTCACCAGACCTTAAATATCTCCAAAGACGGAGATTCCACCACCTCCCTAAGCAACCCATTCCAATGCTTCACGACTCGCCCAGTGAGGAAGTTTTTCCTAATATCCAATCTTGACCCCCCCCCAGCTGCAACTTGAAACCATTGCTCCTTGATCTGTCCTCTGTTACTACTGAGAACAGCCGAGCTCTCTCCTCTGCAGAGCACCTCTTCAACTAGTTTAAGGTTGCTATCAAATCCCTCCTCAGTCTTCTCTTTTGCAGGCTAAATAAACATAGTTCCCTCACTCTCTCCTCATAAGTCATATACCCCAGCCCCCTAAACACTTTTTTCCCCTCTGCTGGACTCTTTCTAATTTGTCCAAATCCTTTTTGTAGTGGGGAGACCAAAACTGGGCATAATATTCCAGATGTGAACTCACCAATGATGAATGGATGGGAATAATCACATACCTCAATCTGCTGGCAACACTCTTACTGATACAGACCAATACATCATTAGCCTTTTTGGCTAAAAGAGCACACTGATTCATATCCAGCTTCCCATCCACCATAACCCCAAGATCTTTTTCTACAGTACTATTGCTTAGCCGATTGGTCCCCATCCTATAGCAGTGCATGGTGTTTTTCCATCCTAACTGCAGGACTTTGCACATGTCCTTGTTGAATCTCATGAGATTTCTTTTGGCCTACTGCTCCAATTTGTCTAGGTCTCCCTGAATCCTGTTCCTGCCCTACAGCTTGTCTACCATGCCCCCCAGTGTGGTGTCATCTGCGACCTTACTGAGCACGTGATCTATCCTATCATCAAGATCATTAATGAAGATGCTGAACAGAATGGCCCCAGGACCAGCCCCTGGGGCACTCCACTAGTTACTGGTTGCCAGCTACATATGGAGCCATTGATTCCTACTCACTGAAACCACTGATCTAGCCAGTTTTCTATCCACCTTACAGTCCACTCACCCAGCCTATACTTCCTTAACTTTCGACGAGAATGCTGTGGGAAAACACATCGAAAGGATTACTAAAGTTGAGGTATATCGCATCAGCTATTTCTGCATCCACAAATCCAGTCATCTCCTCTTAGAAAGCAGTCAGGTTGTTCAGGCACGATTTGCCCTTGGTGAATCCATGCTGATTGCTCCTGATCACTTTATTTTCCTCCAGATGTTTCAGGATGGATTCTTTGAGGACCTGCTCCATGGTTTTTCCAGGGATTGAGATGAAGCTGACTGGTCTGTAGTTCCCTGGATCTTCCTTTTTCCCTGTCTTGAAGATACTATATTCACCTTCTTTCCTTGCTCTGGCACCTCCCCCATTCACCATGAGTTTTCAAAGATAATGACCAGCGATTCTGCAATCACATCAGCCAACTTCCTCAGCAGCCTCAGATGCAGTCTATTGGGCTGGATGAACATGTGCACATCTAACTTCTTTAAGTAGTTCCTAACCTGACCGTCTTTCTCTATGGGCTACTTTCCTTCTCTCTGTTCTGCATTACCCAGTGTAGTAGCATGGGAGCTGACCCTGCCTGTGAAGACTGAAGTTAAAAAAAAAAAAAAAAAAAAAAAAAGTGAGTACTTCAGCCTTTTCCGCATTATCCATCATGAGGATATCTACTCCATTCAGTAAGGGTCCTCTTTTTGCTGACATATTTGTAGAACCCCTTCCTGTTATCCTTCAGATCCCTAGCTAGCTTCAACTCAAATTGCCCTTTCTGAGTGCAGACGGCAATCTCTCTAGCCATTCTGGTACCAGGATGTTATTTAATTCTCTTTCATAGTTTGCTAACTTTTCCTTTCTTTGCCTAAAGCGTGGAGGGGGGGACCAAAAACATACTACCATGTGAGACTGACAGTTTTTGAGAGCCATCTGTTTTCTACAGTGTTAGCATAGTGCAAGACAATTAACTTGTTAGTCTTGCTGCTCACTGCCTATTGAAAATGAGAATAAAAAAGGTCTGAATTCTGATGTACCATTTTAGTGACAGAGCTGAGTCTAATGTTTTGTTTAAAGCTGTCTGTTTACTGGGGGGGATATGTGAGTTTTAGAAACCTTGGGGGCATTTTCTTATACGGTTTTAGTTACTACATAGGCATTTGGCACTTAGTTATACTAGCAGATTTTGCAACTTCAGAATAATGCAAATTGTATATCTACATCTAAAACAGAAGGACTTGAATAACACGGACCTTTGAATACAATGAGACTGAGTTCAATTTCAAATACATATATATCTATATCTATATCTATACACACACACACACACACACACACACACACACACACACTCTTATTAATTATAACAATTCAATTTCTATATGTCATGGGACCGATTAAGGTAACAACTGGAAGTGTTGTTACTTGGAAGAAGTATTTAGCTTCCATATGCTCACTTGCATTTGTACAGAAATCTGTTTGTTTTCAACTTCTCTAAAAGAAAAGAGTTTAATGAAAGCCTCATTTCATGTTGAGTTATTTTGTATAGCGTTCTGAGTCATAAAAAGCCCTGGGGGTGGGGGACTGTATCTGAGCAGCATTTGGTTGGCACTATGAATTATAAACTGAGAACCTACTAAGTAGTTTTGAGTATCCTCAGCTTCCACTGAGGTCAGTAGGAGTTAAGAACTCTCAGGATCAGGCGTTTTAAAAACAAAGGGAAGTATTTTCACTTTCATGTAATTTAGTATTACTGGAAACAAAATGTGATGCAATAATTAGATGTGAAAACAGGAGCATATTAAGTGGAGATGATTGAGATGGAGATGATCAGTCTTTATAAGTGATTATGGGATCATTACTGAAATATGTTTGGTGTTCATGCTTCAAAAAGGATGTAGAAAAGATTAACAAAAACAAACAAACAAAAAAGTCCTGTCAAACTCCCTCCCTCAGAAAAAGCAGGCTTCTTTAAGGTTTCCAAAGTGATGTACCCAGAAGTGGAGGCACAGAAAGTAAAAAAAAAAAAAAAAAAAAAATCATTTCTGGAAAACTTTTCCTTGGGTAGATCTTTTTCGTTTGGTTTGTTTTTACACTTCATTCTGGAAACTCAAACACTTATTAAAAATGAAAAGGATAGGGATGAGAGTTGGGGGATTTGGAAGCAAAATATTCCCAGTAAACTGACAGGGCTCAGGGTCTGTTATTCTAATCCAGAATGCTCTGACATTACTGTTTCAGCACTTCTATCTTGCTGAACTTTTGTCAAAGCACAGGCATGTGTGAGAATTACTGCCTCTAGACATCTGTCTTCATGGACTGATTCCAACATACAGGTTTCCTTAAGATTACTTGCTGGTCCAGTAGTTTTAGTTCCCTGGGCTGAGGTCATGGTGCAGCCATCTTTATTATTATACTGGATCAGCACCTTTAACTTTCTAGGATGGTGGTGTTTAAACCATGGGTCAAGACACACTACAGGGTCACAGACCCACAGGTACTGGGTGATGGCGCCTCTTGCTGCCACTGCTGAAAGACTGAAATACATTGCTATAAGATGTAATTGTTGGGCCATCGTAATAAATGATTTTGTTTTTTCAACTGGGTTCTGAGGAAAAAAAAAAGTTTAAAAAACCCACTTTTTTAGAATGATATTGAAGTCCAAGCTGATGTGAGTTTACTGTCTCACCACCTCTAAGATGCTGAGGCTAACACACAGGCCTGCATGAGGTTTGAAAGCTTTCCTCTTGACTTTAGTGGGGACAAGATTTCACCTAATATTTCTAATTTATTTAGTGCATTCTCCTGTTTCTTTTATACAATTTTTATTCATGGTTCATACTTTGAGATAGGTGAATTCATTCTGGAATAGCCACAGGCTTTGTTTTTGTTCTGCTTGCCAAGAGAACAAGAACTGTATCTCCTGTTGCTATGTGCATTGAAACTCTTGAATGAAACATTAGAGCTATGTCTACATTTTCAAAACTTGGTTGGAATTTGTTAATTCAAATTAATAATTTCAGATATAATGTGAACTATATTCAACTTATTAGTTCGAATTAACAGTGTGGACTAATTTGAATGACAGTTAATTAGACTTAACCCACTTTGTTAAATTGAACAATTTCTGTTAGTTCGAACTAACAAACTGGACTTTAATGTCCACACTGTGCCAAGTTCAAACTGAGGATCGAACTAAGGGCTCAGTTTGACCTAGGGGGCAGGTCTTACTAGTTCAAAGTAAGCTTTCATTATTTCAACTTAATGAACTTCTTAATTCAAACCAGTGAAAGCCTTGTGTAGACAGGGACTAAGTTAGCTCGAATTAAGCCTCCTTAATTCAAACTAACTTGCAAGTGTAGACATAACCTAGAATTTTTTTGCTGTTCATGTTACCCATGCAAAAGTTTTTCAGTATGGCCTTTCTCCCATTCTAGAGGGAGCAAATCTTTGACAAGACCCTAATTTGCATATGATAGGAACTTCCATCCATTATTCTTCACTTTGCCAACAAGTGAGTAGGTAAGGACTATAGATTCAACATTGTGTGTTTTATTTGCAGTGTCCTATTTAGATTTGTGTCATGACAACATGGGTATGTCTACACTTAGATGGTTAGCTCAAATTAACTTAATTCAAACTAATTAAATCAAAGTAATAATTATTAGCTCAAATTCAGTTAATTCGAACTAACATGGCCCCACTAGGAAAACCAATTCAAACTAGCACGTCCATGGAGAGGACTTGCTAGTTAAAATTGGAAGGGAGCACCAAGGAAGGTGTGGCAAAATGACCCCCAAGAAGGGCTATGCCCCCATACAGTCTCCTGCTGGGCCCTATGAGCCTAGTACAGGGAAAAGCATACCTTGCTCAGTTTTAGCCACGGTGCTGCTAGAGCTGGGTATGAGATGCATTTCCTCACATCAGGTTCAGAAGGCTAGAGCAGGTGCCTCAAACATGTGGCCCCTGAAGCCATTTTCTATGGCCCACAATGACTCTATTGTTACCGATATTTCCAATATTGTTGTATGAAAAGGTTTCAGCGGTGCAGACCTCTGGCTAATGTACTAGTCCTCATGCAGCCCTCATAGTGATTTGAGGTTGAAACCCCTGGGCTAGATCCTGGCAGCGGATGTTTTCCCCTTGCCGGTCTTTATATGGCCAGGGCACCCCCACCACCCTGGCTGGATTCCCCCGCCTGGCTCTGACAGTGCTGCCTGGGCATGGGCAGAAGGGATTGACTCTGACTGAGCTTGTGGGGCAGCAGGGAATTCACCAGGCTCAAGCACCACTTGCTGGTCATGAGGCAGAGACCCCTAAGCCCAGCTCTAGCCCCACTTGCTGGTGCAGGGGGGAAGGACCCTGCACACAGCTCCAGGCTTGCTTCCCAGCACCAGTTACACAGGTCCTGTGCCTGGCTCCAGTTGCACTAGCCAGGAGTGGGGAACACACCCCACGCCCAGCTTCAGCCACATGGGCTGGGGCAGAGGGAAGGACCCATGTGCCCAGCTTCCAGCTTGCTTGCCAGGTGGAGGGTATGCAGCTGAGTATGTTAGCAGCATGTTGCTGCTCCCGAGCACCGGGCCCTGCTGTAGGGCTGGCAAAGGGCTATGACCTTTCCATGCCTGGCTGGAGACACACTGCTTTGGCGTGAAGAAGGGACCTCTGCACCCCACATGCATGTCTCCAGCTGGGCATGCGGTGTGTTTCCTGTGCCTGAGCAGCACAGCTGGAGTTAGGCGCAGGGCTGTTTTCCCAGCAATAGCAAGTGAGTCCCTCCCCCACCCTGGCAGCCAGCCTCAAGCCTGGAGTGGGGCTGGACTCGGGTGCAGCATCCTTTGCTCTGCCCGGGCAGCAGGGCTGGAGCACAAGAGCATGGGTAGGTTTGGTCTCTCCCTTCGTATAGCCAATGCTGCAGAGCTGAGCACTGGGGTCCCTCCCCACTCCCAGCTGGCTTTGCAGAGCTGTGTGCTGGGTCCCCTCACCATCACCTAGGCAGGGACTGGGGCCCCATCACCCAGCCAGATCGGCAGGGTGGAGGAGATGCTTGCCCCAAGGCGCAGGTTGGCACCTTAATTCAAACTAATGGTTTGAATTAATAGGGGTCCATTTATTTAGTTTGATCTAATGAATGCAAACTAATGCTTAGTTCATCATTAATGGAGGTTTTACAAACTCAGACTAGGCTTTCCTTAGTTCAAACTAATGAAAGGTAGTATGGCCATACACTAGAGTCATAGAATCATAGAGTTGGAAGGGACCTTATGAAGTTATCTAGTCCAACCCCCTGCCAGAGGCAGGACCACTCCCACTAAACCGTCCCAGTCATGGTTTTGTCCAACTGGGCCTTAAACACCTCCAAAGATGGAGATTCCACCACCTCCCTAGGCAGCTCATTCCAATGCTTCACCACTCGCTTAGTAAAAAAGTTTTTCCTAATATCCAGCCTTGACCTCCCTAACTGTAACTCAAGACCATTGCTCCTCATTCTGTCCTCCGTTACTACTGAGAATACTCCAGCTCCATCCTCCTTGGAGCATCCCTTCAAGTAGTTGAAGGTTGCTATCAAATCCCCCCTCAATCTTCTCTTCTGCAGACTAAATAAGCCTAATGCTTTCAGTCTTTCCTCATAGGGCTTGTGCTCCAGCCCTTTAATCATTTTGGTTGCCCTCCACTGAACTCTCTCTAGCATGTCCTTGTCCTTTTTGTAGTGGGGTGCCTGAAACTGAACACAGTATTCTAGATGTGGCCTCACCCGTGCTGAATGGAGCGGAATGATCACATCCCTTGATCTGCTAATTTAAACTAATTTAGTTTTAATTAAGCCTTTTTAATTTGTACTAAATTTTAAGTGCAGACATGCCCCATAAGATTTTCTCTAATTTCTACTTACTTTATAGACCCAGGATAAGAGGAAAGAGAGCTCTCATCTCTTTCAGATCCATGTCTTCTTTGCTCTCCATATAGTTTCATCCTTTATCATTCTGTCTCCCTTTTAACCATCCCTAGCTATGGAATTGAATTTCCTTGTTAATTGCATAATCACCTGGCCCTTAATCACTTATCTTCTTAGTTTGTTCCCACAAAGGAAATTTACAGAGCACCAGCAGGTGAGTCAGATTCTTTGCTCCCACTCTGTCACAATTAGTTTATAAGACTTTGTTCTTTAAGCTATAAAGAAATATCTAACTAATCTGCATTAGAAGAAGATACCACAGAAAGATAGATCATTGCACAGCTGCTGACTGTAGGGTTTCCTGCACCAAACTCAGAAACATCTGGAGATAGTCATTGACAGAGACATGATGACCACTGCTCTGATTCGTCATGACAAATCTTATGTTCCTTTCTTTGTATTTGTTTCCACTGAATATTCATCTTAGAACTTAAACAATCATTCCAACAAATTCTGCTTCTCAGTTTTCTTCAACATGATCTTTTTAGAGTTTTGTTAGCTCTCTGATATTTTTTTATTGCTGTTAACCTTAACAAAGTCAAAACTATGGTACTGCTAATGAATTTTCTTCTAACTCTTTCTACTGATTCCTTAGATGCATTTTAATCCCAGCAACTTCAATTTTCTCCCTTCATCTAAATATATCAGATATTATTATTTGTTTGGAGTATGTGAAAAAAAAATATCCTGAAGCGAAATGTGCATAGGTAAGCAATCTCTGATCCTTCAATAACTGTGTTGTTTCACTTATTGTCTGCCCATGTTTAGGATTAAAACATAATAATAATAATAATAATAATAATAATAATAATAATAATAATAATAATGTATGACCTTGAAAACTTATCTCCTTCAGTTCACTCTTTTTTTCTCATGATGGCTTCCTCTTGGGGATAGTAATGAAACTCATTGTGAAATGTTTTGGTCTGTTGCCAGAAGTTCAGTGAATGTAGAATACTCTGACAATTAGTTTCTTCTGCACTTTGTTGATCAAACTGCTGTTCTAATACCTGCTGAATAAATCCAATGGGATTATCATCCTCCAAATTCCCTCTTTAGAGCCTTAAATAATATATTGTTCCTCCTTTCCTTTATTTTTTTTTCAGTGTCACCCTATTTTAGTTTCATTTATTTTTCCTTACTGCTTTCACTCTTAATAGATTAGCTCCTACTTAAGAATTTTCTCTCCATGCTTTGCTCCATTGCAGAGAAAATGATACTTTCTTCTGCATTTAATACCAATATGTCACAGTTACTACCAGTCCTCATGGGCTTTCTTTCTGACAATACCTCTATGATATCTCTCTTTGTTGCTGATTGATTCTTCTCCCCTTTGTCTGCCTTGATAGTCTTGTGTGTCAAGTTCTCTTCTCCACTCAAAGTGGGAAAAAATGTGAGTCCATCAAAATAGTTTTCTTTGGAAGGAGACATTTCAAAAGATTTATTCATTTAAAAAAGGTAGCTTCTACAATTTTATTTTGGAATGAGGAGAGATTAGAGGTCAGGGAAGATAAACTTCATCCCTCGTTTAACTGGAATAATTGCCTCAGGCAGCCATATCCTCTGGGAGAGAGTCACAACTCTTATTCTTAACTAATATCTCTAAGTCTGGTATATGCAAAAATGAAGTTCTTAAAGTCAAGTTTCTTTTTAAAAAGAGTCAAAATGGAGAACACATAGGACAGCAACAGAGCATGAATCATAGGGTTGGAGGGGACCTCATGAGGTCATCTAGTCCGACCCCCTGCGGAAAAGCAGAACCACTCCCACTAAGTCATCCCAGCCAGGGTTTCATCTAACTGAGCCTTAAATATCTCCAAGGATGGAGACTCTACCACTTCCCTAGGTAACCCATTCCAATGCTTCACCACCCTCCTAGTACAAAAGTTTTTCCTAATATCCAACCTCAGCTGCCCAGCCGCAGCTTGAAAACATTGCTCCGTGTTCTGTCCTCTGTTACTATACAGAACAGCCTAGCTCCTTCTTCTTTGGAGCACCCCTCCAAGTAGTTGAATGTTGCTATCAAATCCCCACTCAATCTTCTCTTTTGCAGGCTAAATAAGCCTAGTTCCTTCAGTCTCTCCTCGTAAGTCATGTCCCTCAACCCCCTCATAGTTTTTGATACCCTCTGCTGAACTCTTTTTAATTTGTCCACATGTTTCCTGTAGTTTGGAGCCTAAAACTGGACACAGTATTCCAGACATAGTCCAGTAGTGATTTAACCTGGGGATATTCTGGGCATAAGAAGCTCTCAGCCCTGCTGTATTTGGTTTATCACTTCACACTCACTCAGAGTTATTTTAGGTTACAGTGTGTTTTAAGTCTTCTTACGCTGATTTGTGTTGGTGGTGAACAAAGGGTGTGGGCTACTGTGAGGCATATGTTTTGTTGTATGGCAGTTGGGCTAAATAAACCATCATGGGTTTAGTTTCCCTCTTACAATCAGTGAAACTGGTGCATAGAAATTAACTGTAGAGCAAGATTAGTCATTGGTTGAGTCACCTCTAATAACATGATGATCTAGTTTTCCTGACTTCACATAGATGTAGGCTTTGCTGCCAAATGGATATAATTTTTAAATTCAAAACATCTGTGCAGTGGGGTTGTTTCCCCACTCCACCCTATAAAAGGTTAACTGGGCCTGCAAGAGAGACATCCAATCAGGTGGGAGGGCTGCTGAGAGGCCAGAAGCCCTGTACAGAAGGTAGCTGCAGGGGCTAAGGCTTAATTTGTCCTGGGCACTGCTGGAAGAAGATACTTGCTCTGGCTAGTTGAAAAGAGTCACCATCCCAGAGAGCTCAGAGTGTGATGCCCTGGGAGCTTGCCAGAATAGATGCCAGAACAGGTTTAGAAAGGCAGACTGCAGCAGAGCCTGCAGAAGCAGTCCGTAGGTGAGGAGCCAGGAGCAGATGGTGGCTGGGACTCTAGAGAAGTGATGGTTGGCATGTGTGGGACTGGGGCTGCAGGTAAAGCAATCCAGGGAATTAGGATGTGACTGAGACTGGAAGGAGGTGCTAGGAGGAGTTGGGGTACTAGCATATTGGGCCCCTGGGCTGTGGCCCAGAGAAAGTGGAAGTGTGCAGGGAACTAGGTTCAGTGGTCATTGTCTGCTTTAAATATTGACCAGACACAGTGACTGGATCTACACTGTGAAAGGAATGGATTCACAGGTACTTGGCCAGAGGATTAAGGACCAAGAAGTGGACTCCAGAAAGGAGTTTGATGTGAGGAAGATGAAGCACATCCCACCTGGCAGGGATCACTTCACTAATTCCCCAGAAATACCAGCAGGTGGTCCCCATCCTGTGTGATGCATACACCAAGAACCTAAAATATGGCTGGTAACAACAGGTCATGAATTCCCATATTACTGAGCCTGGTAATATTCTGCCAAAAAAGCTGTCAACCATTACTTAACATTAAGCCAGATATCTCATGCTGCAACTCTCTTCTCCTGAAATCTTGATAGACAAAACTAAAAAGGAATCAGGGGTACTAGAAAACAGAAAAGATAATCAGTGAAATGCTAAGCAGCTGGACTTCTTATACTGAAGTTTCTGTCAAGATTACTGCATCAATATTGGTAGTTTGATGAACAGGTGACAGGGCAAAAGACTCTGCGGCAATTGCTTTATTAGGACTTCCAACTTCTTGGGCTGACATAAATGTCCAGCTCTTTAAAACTTTGTGGCTTTAGTATTTGTATCTTGGTAGGCTGATAAAATATCTGGGTTTACTAATTTACAAGTATTACTAGAAGTTGTATGATTTTTCTTTTTTTTTTTTTTTTTTGGCACATCTTATCTGTGGCTCATCAACTTTACTTTCTGGGAACTAATTTCAATGCATAGACTTTTGTGAAGATATTGTTTAAAAACCTCTAATTTGCTGGATTTATGACAAGGTCCAGTCTCTCTGATTTGGTACTTCGTAACTCTTGCTTTCTGTGTTGATGTCAGGATATAAAACTTTAGATGTCTTGCCAGCTCATCGGCTCTAGATTACTGGACTGAGGTGAAGACTTTACCATGTTAAAACTGTATTTGTATGTTTTGTTTCACCTGATCAAGATAAACATAACTTATCTTAAGGAAAGGTGATATTACTGCTTTATTAGAAATTGTTTCTCTTTCAGATGTGAAGTGAATGTTTGCCCTTAATAAAACTGTCTACTGAGCTGGTCCAAAATTCTTTGTTGAATAATAGTGAGCAAATAATGAAGGAAGAATGTCAGTGGTTGGTGAAAGAAGGGAAGTAAAGGTCACATATTTCTGTACCTGGAATGAAGTAGTGATTTTCATGAAAAGTTCATGTTTTTATCACAATATTTGGAGAAAAAAAATAATATCATGAATTTCCAAAAAAAGAAAAAGAAAAAGTGTTTACCAGCCCTAAAAAATGCATTGTAGAGATGTACTTGTGCAGAATCTAGAAGTAAAATTATTTTTAAATAAACATATTCTCTCCCCATATTTGTATTATCTAAATACATACATATTAGCTCTGATATCTGGGTGTCTCATTGTCAATAATTATGAAGAAATTATTACAGTTTGAACACTGGAATAAAACTAAAATATATTAAATTTGAGGATATCATCTTTTATCTTTGGGGGGGGAGAGTAAAAAGAATTGCACTACAGTGCTTGCAAGGGGTCTGTAAAAATAGCCTGTTGTACTTACGGTTTAGCATGTTCAATAGTATATACATTCTATGAAGTTTAGAAATTCAGAATCAGGCTAAAGGGAACCATGGAGGGATGCTTAAGATTTTTCTGTATGTCTGTAAAATCATAGATTAACATGAAAGATTTTTGTTTTGTTTCTGCCATATTTGGCTATGTAAGCACATATCTGAAGACAGGAGACAAAAGTGTACATGTTCTATTGGTCCAGTAAAACAAGTCAAGGTTAATAGAATTAGACCATGAATTAAATTCATGGAGAATGGGGTTGATATTGACATTGAAAAATGCAATACTTGTTTTTTTTAGATGCACTTCTGTATCCAATGCAATTAAGACACACATAGATGTGAATATGGTATTAGCTGCTCTAAGATGGAGTACCCCTAAAACAACTTATAAATAGCCTTAGAGATACATGGATTAAGTTAAATATTGTATTACTTCAACTAAGACTAGATACTTCAAGGGAAATGGAAAGGGGAACAACAATAGAGATTTATACTCATTTGTTAGATATGGATAATTTAAAAACAAGTACCTTTTGCTAGTTACAGAATTATAAATCACAACTTATTTCATCGAAGAACCAGGGCCAGGCCAACCATATGAATAAACTAGGCTATAGTCTAGGGCACCAGGTTTTAAGATGCACCAAATTAGATGGAAGATTTTTTTTTTAAAAAACACAGAAAAAAAAAATTAACACCTTCTATCAAATGTGAGGGTGGGGGCAATCACTGCCATAGTTCTCCTAGGGAGCCAAAAACCCTTGGGCTGGCTCTGCAAAGAACTTTTATAATTTATTAAAGTATTCTTGCATTTGTTTTATAATTATGGATTAAATTCTGCCCTGTATAAGATCAATAGGAAATCTGTGTGCATCTCAAAGCATAACATATACATAGTATGTAAAAGGAATATAGGCATACAACTGAAAAGATTTTAAAAGAAATTAAGTTTCCCCATAAGTGTCAGTTTCCTAATTACTTAGTTGTTTGAGAGTAAGTATTAGTGGTGGCAGATGTTTTCAAAATTATCTAGGGGAAAAACTTAGATATTCACTTACCATTGGCAATGTCTACAACAGGCAAAGTGAGTTCAAACTTGCTAGCTCAAACTAATACCATATATAAGCCAGGATTTTTGTGCCTGAAAATTGGCTTCAAAACAGGCACTCAGCTTATACATGGGTCAATACGGTAGATAGCCCCAGCCCAGGAGTTTCACTGGTCATGCTTCAGGCTGGAGCCCCAGTGTGGTAAGGCAGCTATCTTGGGCAGTCAGTCTGCGCTGGGGTTAGAGTTAGGAGGGGACCCTGGTGTGCAGAGCAGCCAGGTAAGGGGACCTGGGTGGGGGTCAGCCTGGGGGTTGGTGTCGGGTTTTGGGAGACCAGGGAAGTGGCGGCAGGGCTCAGGTGTTGGGTGGGTGTCTGGGAGACCAGGAAAAGCAGCAGCAGGGGTTGGGGGTGATGAGGAAAGGGCTGGCAAGGGTGTGAGGAAAAGCGGCAGCTCAGCAGCAAGGGGAACAGGTGGCACAGCAGGGCAAAAGGGGAAAGCAGCAGCTCAGTGGCAAAAGGAATGGGCAGTGGTGTGGGGAACAAGGGAAAAGCAGCAGCTTGGCAGCAAAGGTAATGGGTGGCGGCATGGGGAACAGGGAAAAAGTGGCAGTGTGGCGGCATGGGGAATGGGAAGCACAGTGGGGAGCAGAGGAAAGCAGCAGTGGCAGGGATTTGGGGGTTAGGGAGGGTGTTGGGAACTCTGAGGAAAGCCAGCAGCAATGGGTGACTGGGGGTTAGGGGCCTTGCTGAGCAGTTATTTTCATGGAGCTGCTGCAGTGACAGCCAGATCTCAGCTGTTCAGCCCAACATTCCAGGGACCCCTCACAAGACTAGTGCAGTACCCTGGGCCAGGCTGTCCACAAATTACCTTCCCTCAGTCTTGGGTCTCATACACTTCCCTGATGGTCCTCCCAGTGTTGCACTCTAGTGCCAGGATAGGTTGGGGGTGTCTCAGGGCAACCTTCCAAGCAGCATGGGGATATGACTTGCTGGCAGACACAGCAGGCCCATAGACAATGTCAGCATTTGGGATGGGAAGTAAGGGGGAGGCCCAGTGTGTTCCTCTCTAGATCTCACCATGCATCACTCTCCGTTAAACACTTGCCACTGTCAACCCTTCCCCTATCTGCCCAGTCAGTGATCACCATGGGAAGGGTATGGAGGGGCAGGAGCAGCAGCTAGCACCCAGCCCAGCTGTGGGCACAGGACAGGGCCGTGTGAGCCTAACATTGGGTGTAGACCTGGAGTGAGTCCAACAAGGAGTAGAGGGGTCATTGGTGCTGTAGCTTGGAAGATGATCTTGACCTGAAAGTGGCCCATGGTGTCCTGGTTCTCAGCAGTCCCCATTGCCCCCATGGGCTAAGAACCTTGCCAGCTCCTGGCTAGCCAGGCCCACATCTTGAACTAGACCAGCAGGCTCAGGCAGAGCTCCTTGACAATGGCGCCAGCTCCCCATGCAGCTCCAGCACCTGAGGCCAAAAGGGGACCTTGGCTTATACATGGGTTGCCTATTTTTGCCTCTTTTTTGTTCTCAGAATTGGGGCTTGGCTTATGCATGGATTGACTTATACACAAGTATATATAGTAAGTTAGAGGCTAGTTTGAACTAATCTCAAACGTATTAGTTTGAATTAACAAAGTGGATTAGTTTAAACTTAAACTATTTTGAATTAGTCAGTTTTGTTCATTCAATCTGCCCTTAGTTCAAACTTATTAAGTTTAAACTAAGGGTTAGTCCTACTCTCCCCTATACTCAGTTCAAGCTAATGAATGTTTAGTTTGAACTCATTACTACACTGGTTAGTTCAAACTAAGCACTTAGTTTGAGCATTAGTTTAAACTAAGCACTGAGTTTGAGCTAACCAGTGTAGTTATGAGTTAGAACTAAATGTTCATTAGTTTGAACTAAGGGATCCCTTGGTTTGAACTAATGAAAGCCTGATGTAGACAGGCAAATGTTAGTTTGAATTAAGTTTCCTTGGGTGTGTTCACACAGGTTGTTTCGAAATAAGAAATGCCATGGCCATATGACGCATGGCCATTTCGAAATAAGCAAACTGCTTGTTTCAAAATGGCCGTCGTTCTTTCAGAACAGCTTAAACCTGGTTTCCCGGTGAAACAAGGTTGTTTCAAAACAGCTCGTTTTGAAACAGCCCTGTGCGGACATGTTGTTTCGGAACAAAGTGTTCCAGAACAACATGTGACCTTCCTCCCAGTGAGCTAGGCTACCCGCTCAGCACCCTGGCCAGGGTGCTAAGGGGTGTCCTCTGGC
>ML681993.1:23346379-23408359 GCA_007922195.1 Podocnemis expansa
CAGGGTTTTAAGCCCGCGGGGTGAGGCGTGCAGCTCCGCTTCACCCGGCGGGTGACTGCAGCCCCCTGCAGACACCCGAAGAGTGAGGCGCATGGCTGCGCTTCACCTCGTGTGTGCCTGCAATCCCCTCCCCAAGCGAAATAGCATGTCCACACAGTGGACATGCTATTTCGCACCCTTATTTCAAAGACACTGTTTTTGTCTTTCAAAATAAGGTGTTTTGAAATAAAGAGTTATTTCGAAACAGCTTGTTTCAAAACGTCTTGTTTCAAAACATACCCTCTGTGTCTGAACATAGCCCTTAAAGTTGAACTAGCTTGCTAGTGTAGACATAGCCATTGATTTCAATTGGATTTGGACACAAATATCCCTTTTAAAATCCATCTCTTGTTTAAGGACAGGCTTTTTAAGCAGAAGAATGAGGTACCATTTTTATAAATAAACTAACAATGTACTTGCATGTAGCTGAAAATTACTTTAGTATGAAAGTTATTTCAAGGTGTTTTGAGCTCATGTAATACCAACTTCAGTCAATTGTATTTCGTTTTTGTGTGAGGAAAAAGATGACTCATTCTATCTAAAAAGCTAATAGAATGCCACTCATAAAAGCCCCTAGTGATGTGGTTTTGCAACTCTTAATTTCTTATCATCTTAAAATATAATTGATGTGCTGTTTTTACTTGTTTGCCCTTATAATTAATGATAAATAAAACAAGTCCACATACAAAATCCTATGTTACCCTACATGTACTAATTTAACCTCAAGATACCCAACCCTTCCTCTTTTCTAAGCTCATAATTCTTACCATCCTAATTTATCATGACCCTGTCCTATCACTAAATGTGTTCTTTCAAACTGCTCCCCAGCCTGCACTAGGAACCAGATTAAGTCATTTAAGGTGAGACACTTCACCTAAATACCTCCTCAGTTATTGTAATATGTACTGATGAAGTGCAGGGCTGTCCCAATGGATTAGTGGGACCCAGGGCCAAGTAGATAGTCAGGGCCTGAGCTCCCCCTCCTTGCACTGGGGTGGCGAGAGAGACTGCATTCCACTACTGAACCCAGGTGGCAGGACAATCCCTGTGCAAAAGAATAAATGAACATAGAACTGATCAGAAATCACAAAACAAAACGGAACAGTTGCTGAACACTTCCATCTTTCTGATCACTCAATATTGTTAATGACTATCATCAGAGATGTGACTGGGACATCAAGACTTCAAAGAGAAACAGCTGAACTTGAATTAATTTGCAAATTAAATTGTGTGAAAGCAGGATTGAATCGAAACTATGGGTTCTTTTCCCATCACAAAAGGTAATTTGACTTCAGGCTTCCCAGGATTTGAACCTAACAACTGCTCTGATTCTCTGTTACTGTATGACCTGATCCTATGTTTTACACTCCTTTGCATTTATTTTCATTCCATTCTGTAAGTTCACCAATCTTCGAAGCATCTGATGAAGTGGGGTTTTCTCCCATGAAAGCTCACACAAAAACTAAATCTGTTAGTCTTTAAGTGCCACACGACTCCTTGTTGTTTTTGTTGTTGTTGTTGTTGTTTTGTCTTTCCTCTGGAGAGACCGCCAGCCTCCATCAGCATAAGTTCCCCTATTGAGAACTAAAATCAGAGGTCAGGTCACAATGTGGAGGTGGCAGCAGAAGGAGGATATCCACAAGGATGATGGAGTGAAGAAGTGAACAGTGCAACCAACAGTCACCAGAATGAGCGGTAATGCAACATTCCTTCTAAGGCAGCTGAGCAATGTATGTTGCTAGCTGCTTGCTCTACCACCATGCAGGCCTGATCCTGTCTCCCTGTTCTTCTGATCACCTCCCAGTTGGCCTGATCTTGCCCCCCAACACCTCCAGCCATCCCTACCCCATCTTCCCGCCAACCCTCCATCCCCTTTCATGGCAGGCTGCCCCAGAACTGTGTCCAATCTCCCCTTGCAACCATTACCTGGCTGCAAGAGTGATGCAGCCCGGCCACCGGCTGCTCCTGTGTGGCTGGAGGAAGCATGGTGAGCATGTACAGAGGCTCTGTGCATGTTCAATAAGAGCTTACTCTTGGTTTTTTTTTAAAAACTCCCAGCTTGGAGCAGTTCTCAGCTGGCTGGATTCCAGCTGCCAGCCGTGCACAGTCAGCACTCGATCCCAGTGGCAGGGGCTGCATGGCCACATGGCCACACAGCTCAGAGGGAACATTGGCAGTAAGTAACTGGAGGAGTGAGCAAGGTGCCTTATCCCCCTTTTCCCTGGAAGGTGAAGTCGTGCAAAGTGTCTCTGAATTGTGGGTCTCTAGTGCTGACCAAGGAGGACAAAAAGGTGAATTGGGTGTGGTGGCAGGAGAAGGGAGGGGCAAATTAGAGTAACATTTGTTTGTTGGACTGGTTTTAGTGACTTGGCTCCAGAATGCTAGATTTGAGACTAGGAAACATATCTAAATATCGCTAAGTAGATAAAGACTTATAAAATGGTTTATTTGCCAAGGTCATTATCTCACATCACTACCTTGAGAGGTTGCTATCTTGGATAGTTTCTGTAATTAAAAAAAAAAAAAAAAGTTTTTATTTTTTTACATAAGAGTGTGAGACTGTCCATACAGGATCAGACAAAGGTACATCTAGCCCACTACCCTGTCTTCTGACAGTGTCCAGTGCCAGGAGCTTCAGAGGGAGTGAACAGAACTGTCATGCTATTCACCCCTTGACATCTACTGTCACCTTCTGGCAAAAAGACGAGGAACACTTCAGAACATAGTATTGCATCCATCCTGCCCATCCTAGTTAATACCATTGATGGACATATTCTCCATAAATTTATCTTAATCTTTTTTGAACCCTGTTATAGTCTTGGCCTTCAACATCCTTTGGCAAAGAGTTAAACAGGTTTACTCTGTGTTCTGGGAAGAAATATTTCCTTTTGTTTGTTTTTTAAACTTATGCACTATTAATTTCATTGGGGGATATCTAGTTCTTCTGTTATGTGAACTATTAAATAGTATTCCTTATTCACCTTCTCCATATCATTCACAATTTTATAAACATCTATCATATACACCCTTTGTCATTTCTTTTCCAAGTGGAAAAGTCCCAGTTTTATTAAGCTCTCCTCATATGGAAACTGTTTAAAACCGCTAATTTTAGTTGTGTTTTATTTACCTTTTCCAATTCCAAGATAAATTATTTTTGAGATGGGGCAAACAGACCCGCATGCAGTATTAGGGATGTGGGAGTACTATGGATTTATACAGTAGCATTATGACATTTTCTATCTATCGCTTTCCTTTCCTAATGGTTCCTAACATGCCATTAACTTTTGTATTTGCCACTGTACACTGAACAGATCTTTTTCAGAGAAGAAATTGACAATGGACTCCAACATCTTTCTTGAATGCTAACATCAAAGTTAAACTCCATCATTTTATGTATAGTTGGTATTCTGTTTTCAAATATATATTACTTGATATTTATGAACATTGCATTTTATCTGCCATTTTGTTGCCCAGTCATCTACTTTTGTAGGACTCCTTTGTAAAACAAAATCCCCAGAAGTACGTAGATGAAGTGATTCATAGAACACTTGGTAGCCAATTTTGTGTGATAATCTAATAAAACAGCCATGGAACACATTTCAGTTTTTACTATGACATGATACAACACCCCCCCCACCAATCTCACACTTCATTGCCTCTAACACCCCCCACCCCTGTAAATTAGAACAAACAAGGAGTCCTGTGGCGCTTTTAAAGACTAACAAATTTATTTGTCTCATGAGCTTTCATGGGAGAAAATCCCACTTTGGCAGATGCTTTGAGGATGCAGAACTTACATAATGGGAGGAAACAAATGCAGGGAAGATCCCATTACTTACATTTCTCCCATGAAACCTCATGTGATAAATAAATTTGTTAGTCTTTAAAAGTGCCACAGGACTCCTTGTTTGTTTTGCTGAACTAGACTAACATGGCTGCCCCTTTGGAAGCGGTAAATTAAAATACCTCCCATCCACCATTTTCAATTCCTGGGGAAAACACTTCCAGTCAACCCTGTCAGGTGAGGCAGTCTATATGGCCCTCTGGGTTTGGTCTTCTTTCAAACTGCATTTCTCTGCCCAGCTTATACGTAGAGAATCATTCAAAACTGATGGGTCTATCCATAAAAAGTCCTTTGCCTCAGTAGGAGGGAGTCATTTATTGTTGATAGCTCTTGATGGCTCTCCCATAACCTCTCAGGCATCTTTTATCACTAGGTATAAAAATGTTTGCTCCAATCAACAAAGAAGATTCTGACACAACATTTTAAACATCAGTCGAAACTAAAGCTTGAGATAATGGATATGCTGACGCTCCTGAATTTTTCATGAGAAATGCAACTTCTAGATAAAATGAATACTGACTAATGATCTTGTGATGAAACTCTTAAATGTCAAGATTTTATTTTTCAGCTGGAGGGTGGGGTGTGAAATCCTCACATTGAAAGTTCTTTCTGCAGATCATGAGTCAGGACTCATTTACTTAGACATTCCTGTGGAGTCTGGGCCTCCCACCATCAGTTAGCTTCAGGACTGACAGCAGGAGCTCCAGCTGCACTGTAAAGAAGCTCTTGTTGTCAAGTCCAGCCCCAGGGGAGCAAGGATTGAATTGCACGCAGCACCCAAATTGAGTGTTATGCCTTACCTCACTTCAACAAAATAATTATCAACTGATTTATGTAGATATTATGATTTGCAGGATGGCAAAAGAAGGGGTAAAAACATTGCTTGTAATATGTGAGCATACTGCATCAACTGCTATCATGGAGTTCCTATTTTTGTTTCTGTAGAGGTGCAATTTGGAAACCAGTCATGTTAAATTAATATAAAGTTTAAAGTGAGTCATACGTTGCTGTGGGGCAATAATAACAGGATATATATAGCAGATAAATGTTAATAGTGATGGTGAAAGTGTACTGTGGATCAAAATATTACATTTTGCTGTGTAATTAATTTTATTAGTTTTACATATATATACCCATTTTAGGGAACTACATGCAATGTGGGAAAATAAGCACTGAAAGTACAGCCTTCAACTGTAGTACAGAATGGTAAACTTTGTGTTCCGAATGCCTAATGCTAATAAATGCAAGAACACAGGAAATGTAGTGATCATTAAGGACAGGAACACATTCTTGTGCAGAGGAGTAAGGAGAAACAAGGTGCTTCTCTTACTCTTCTGTAAATTTGGAGTGGAACTGCTACTCCTTAACATCTCACACAAGTTGTGGGGAGAGTTGGTGGGGAAGGGCATGTAATGAAGGAAGTTTTGGATTCACTTTCCATACCTAGGCACCAGTCAGTTCAGGAGGAGTATCCTGATATCAGTGTGGGTCAGTAACAGCCTGTTTTCTACTTGGAAGAAGTTGGTACCAGGAACTGCAGTTCTTAGAGTCAAAATCCTTCCCAGGACTGTTTGTGGGGCAATATTCCATTTCTTAATATAAACTGTCCTCCATCTAACTCTGCTTAATTGTTTTGAATATTAGGGTGTTAAACTCTAAAATATTCAGCCAAACAATATTACTTGTGTCATGAGAAGTACAGATGACTTCTGGGCAGACCATCATTTAGTCATATTAGTCATGAACATGTGATTTGTATCCCATCATAAACAACTGAAAGGAATGCTGAAGAGATTTAACACCAAATCACTTCAAAATCATAGTAGACATGAAACTCGTCAGTGATGCCTCACTGAGAGTTTCTCTGATCTACCTGATAACATCAATGACATCCAAATCCATTGGGAGGACTTCAAGACCATTATTCACAAGGCAGGTGCTGAATTCACTGAATACTCCATTCACTGCAATTAGGACTGGTTTGAGAACAATGAGGAAATCCTGGCACTTAGTCATCAGAAGAGAAGCTTATTTTACACTTTGCAAAATGAACCATCTAACCAACAAAATGAGACTAATCATTGGCCTAAAACTGGCAAAGGCCACTAAGATTCAGAATGTCACTGATCAATATGTCATGAAGCTTTTTTTTTTAAGCAACAAAAGCCCTCTATGGGCCAAATTCAAATTACACAACTGCTTTATGACCCAGGACAGCTCCACCTTTCTAAAGGACAAGGTAGCCCTCAAGCAACATTAGGAAGAACATTTTGAGGCTCTGAATAGTGAATCTGAAGTCCAAATTGACACCATTGAATTCATTCCTCAATCTATAACCATCTCTTGCTGACTCCCCATCATACCTTGGAATCCACCTCTTCCAGACAGCCAATCTTAATGTGGAGTTTGAGTATAGGATCTTTTGTGCCAGTGTAGCTTTTACAAAATTTCTTACATCATTATTGATAGATCTGTGGATGAAAATTGTAGACCATGGTCTTAATCAGTAGTCATCCCCATTCAATTTCATTCCTGGATATGACATATGGGTGACATTCAGAAGTCATCTTAAGCATCTGGACTGGTGCCAACATCTGCCACTGGAAGCTTCTATATATCAGATGGGGAGAGAGTTACACCAGTGTCAGCATTTTTACTTCATCTAATGAGGCAACAATTATGAAATATCAGCTTGACTACACTAGTGATTGTGTGCAGATGTCTCATAATCTTCTTCCAAAGCAAGCCCCTTTTTTCTAAACTTAGTCATGGCAAGAAGACTCATGGGTATGTTAAACAATTAAGTGCTTATATATGATACTGGATGATTAGTGATCAGTGTGGATACCAGTGACACAAAGTATGCTTCATTTGCAGATCAATATGGCTTCATATGTGAGAGTTTTCTATAAATATACTTGTTAATACAAAGCTTAAAATTAACTACAAAGGTCATGCTCACAAAGCCTGGAGAGGTAATCAGACACTCAGAAGGCTGTATACAGGAATGACCTAGCTGCTGGATGTCTACCAGAGGAACTGGACTAGCCTGCAAATCACAAATTCTTCAAGGACTTGTGTTCTATGGACTATAAATAATGTGTATGTATGTGATTCACTTTGACCCTTCAACATGACTCATTTTGTTTCTTTTATTTTCATATTAAACCATTAGTTGTAGTTATTGAAGGATTGTCTGGCAGCATGGTATTTTGGCTAAGATCTAAGCCTATATTGTTCCGGGTAATGTGATTGGCTCTTTGAGGTCAGGAGAACATATTTCTTTAAGACACATAGTGTCTCAGTGGAGACCAGAGGAGCTGATACACAATAAAGGGGGCTGTTTCTGTTTTGTCATGTTACTTGATGACCAGTGTGAGGAATCACAAGCATGGTGCATTATTGATTGGGAGGCTGGTTTAATACCACTTGTCAGTGTTTGGGGAGTCTGGCTCCTAGTTTTGCAGCTTGCTCTGATTTTTCCACATTCAGGATGTTATACCAGGAGGCCTGGGTCACATTGATAGTAACTGAAATGGTCCGGGAGATTAGAAATGCTACCATTTAAAAAAAATCATCATCAATAACAATAGGGGATTTAATCTATCCTCACATTGACTGAATACTGGTCACCTCAGTATGGGATGCAGAGACAAAACTTTTTCACACCTTAAATGACTGCTTAGAGCAGATAATCCTGAAAACCCCAAGAAGAGAGGCAATTCTTGATTTAGCCCTAAATGGAGCAAAAGATCTGTCCCAAGAGATGAATTATATTGAACTACTTGGCCATAGTGACCATAATATAATAAAATTTAACATCCCTTTTGGGGAGGAGAACACCAAAACAGCTTACCCCAGTAGCGTTTAACTTCAGAAAGGGAAACTACACAAAATGAGGAAGTTAATGAATCAGAAATTAAAACATACTGTGCCAAAAGTAGAATTCCTGCAAACTTCAGGGAAACTTAAAGCTCAAATTAAATGTATACCACATAATAAAAGAAACATAGTAAGAAGACCAAAAAAGTACTACCGTTGTACCCAGAGATTTTGGTCCCAATCAGCTTAAACTGCCAAATAGAATGTTAGGGAAGGAACTGGCAGAAAAGACTCAGAATGGTTTTAATTCCTGAAAGGCTTTAGTGAATTCATTTAACTGGCTATGAGAAGATGACAGTACTAATATCTTGTGATATTAAAAAAAAATAAATAGTGATAAGAGTTAGTAATAAGGAAGTTCAGCTACCAACAATTAACAAATATTGTCATCCCCCAGCTCCTCTTCCCTTTTTAAAGGTCATCCTATGACTTGATTTCATGGCCATTAAGATGTTGTCCCTCACAAACCACCCCTTCCTAGTGCCACCTTACATCATCCCTTACATAGCTTTCAGGTCCCTTTAAACTCCCCAATGACCTTTAGATGACCCCAAGTTGTACATGCAACCCTCCCTGCCACATATACTCTTTGTTACAGTAAATAAATAGCCAGCAGCTGGCAGGCTAAGTTTGTACTGACTGGGAGATGGAAGAAGGACATTAGAAGAAGAAAGCAAGAAGGAAAGAGCCAAGAAGGGAAAGAACAGAACCAGCAAATACAAGATGAAGTAGAGAAGGAGATCACTAAGGCGTTAGACAACTGGGCTAACTGAGTCCCTGCTGTGTGTCTAAATCAGAGGTAATCCTTGTGTCAACAGTGATAGAGCAGAGGGGCCCTCACAGATGAACAGAGGGATAGCAGGAACATTTTGTAAGTTGTAAATTGGTATGTAAGGATATGGCAGTCAACAAAGCTGAAAGTCTTTAGTAAAAGCAAAACCCTTCTCTCTTTTAGCACCTGTTCATCAACCACCTGCTGAATGTTATAGATCAGGACTTTCCAAGCTACAGCATGCGGGTGGGCAGGCAGGTCAGGGAAGGGGGTCAGGGAGCAGGTGCGCGGGTCAGGGAAGGGGGCTGGGTAGCCAGCGGAGGGGACAGATGGATCAGGGATCTGTCCAGCTAGTAATTAAGTAAAAGCAGATTTGGCCCTCAGGTGAAAAAGATTGGGGACCCCTTTTATAAATTGTTAAGGATTTTCATAAATTGTTATAGTATATTTTATAGAGTTTTGAATTTATAATGTTAAAAGTAATTTTAAAAATTATTAAACTGTTTAAACTGCTTACCTTAGCCAAAAGAGACTACAGTATTGTACTGTAGCAGGATTTTTAATGTACTGTATAACTGTCACACTGTGCTATTGTGTCAAGTTACATGTGAAATATAGAACTGTTTGATATATAATGATTTTCAGCCTTGAATCTAACTTTATTTATAATATTTGAAATAAATATATCTGTTTTCAAAGAATAACTGATATGAATATTAATTCTTGATCAGAGGTCTGCACCTAATTTCTTGTAGGTTTATCAAAAATAGGAAAGCTGACAACATTTTTTATCCCAGAGATTTAACAAAAATGGTGTTAGTGATTTTTTGTTTATCTAGGGTAGCACTATGGTTAAACTACAAAATAAAAGATGCATTTGTAAGCAAAAAGGCGACCTTTAAAAAGTTGAACTTAAATCCTATTGAAGAAAATAGAAATTAACAAACTCTGACTAGTGAAGTCTAAACATATAATTAGGAGTACCAAAAAAAAAAGGATTTGAAGAACATTTAGTAACATCCACCTTCTTCAGAACATTTCAGGAGGCAATGAAGTTGTGAGGCGCCGAGTCTACAGAGCTCAGCACTTCATAGGATTTGCTCAGCACTGTGCCAGAACAGGCTTTAGCAGTAGCAGTGGGGTGGGAGTAGGGAATCTAATGGAGAAAGCCTCTCATGACTTAGAAAATTCAACTCTGAGTTAATATTTCATCTACCTAGTTGGCATTATGAGAAAGAGACGCTGGAGGTGCTGCTGTTGGATAAGATATAAAATGGATGTTTTGCCCACTTGTGGATAAAAGAGTTTCCTTCCTATTTGAAGGAAGCATAGGATTAATTATCCCAGTTTTAGTTTTCCTATATAGTTTCTGTCTAGAAGTATGAATTTTTTATAGTATATGTCAGCATCTAGTATTAGACTTTCAACCTGTAGTTTTGATTGATGGAATTTCTTCTCATTCCTTTTCCTACAGTCCATCGTGTATTGCTGTTGGTTCCTTCTGTTGGGGGGGGGAGGAACTAGCGAAAGCTATTATTTAAATTACATATGATCAACATATGGAATTTTGTAGAAAGGTTAATACTTTAATTTACATTCTTTATTCATAAGATAACATGAAATGTCTTTAAGTCTGGGTAAATTAAAAGAAAACACTGGTTTACATGAAAATGATTGAAACATATTCAAATGTGAACTGGGATGTGAAATTTCATGCTCACAGGTTAGAGCTCCCAATCTAAATAACAAAAGTCATTATTCAGAAGCTGTTATTAAAATTGTATCTGTGATAGAAGAAACTAAAAATTCCATTGAAGATAATCATATTTGATTGGAAGCATACAAATTTGGAGGTTGGTGCTGCATAGTAGAAGTCTAGGGTGCTCTGCATACAAATTAAAAGTTGACAAAACAATAGGTACAAGAGAATCCAGTTCTGAATTCGTGAAATTAATGCACCTAACAACATATCCCTGCTTAATAGCCAAAGCGAAAAGAGAATAATTAGCTTCATTAGAATTATGAGGATTACACACATCAATCTGATTTTAACCATGATCACTTTCATCCCAAACCACATTCTATTTAAATTCTGGATTAGATACACAAAGGGCTTGAGACTTAACTTGATATAAATGCAGAGGACAATGACTATTACCAGTTGTATCATGCACATTCATGCACCGTAGGTTATGATTTATGCAACTTTTCTGTTAATTTTTGCAACATAATTTTATGGCATGATGCCAAATATGCAGTGCAAAGTTCCTTTCTGAATGCTCATAACATATTCTACATAATTACTATATCATGTCTCTTGCAGCATACTGTGTGTGTGTACTGATCTGAAGCATGTTACATAGCTCAGACCCTCAGGACTATCTCTCTGAGGCTGGAGAGATGCATGACAAACCCAATGCCAATTGAACTCCCTGATTCAGGTGGGACAAAGGGATTCACACATCAGCACAGAGAGATTGAGGCTGAGGGGGAATTGAAAGCAAATCCTGCCACTTTGAACTGGGAGAGAAGCAAGGCCAACGCAGCATGGTAAACAAAGTAAGCACTGCAGGGGGCGCCGCCATTTGAGGGGCGCCAAAATGCCCTGGGGAGGATGCGTCCTTGGCCTGGCCATCCCATGCTGGTGAGTACTGGGTGATCCAGCCAAAGGGTGGCCCATTTCAGCGCTGCCAGTCTGCTGCTCACTCCATCTGCTCTTGCCCCCACCCTGGGCATGGGCGCTGCTCTTGTCTCTGTGTCAGAGAAGCGGAGAGGGGGCGGGAGGCAGTGCGGAGCAGGTATCGCTCCTTCCCACCCAGCGTGATGCCTCCTGCCCCCTCTCTGCTGCTCCAGAACAGACCCAAGAGCAGCACCGGTGGCCAGGGTGGGGGTGAGGGCAGACAGTGCAGGGGGAGACCAGAAGTGCTGAACTGGGCTACCCTTTTGGCTGGCTCACAGGGTCCCTGCCAGCAGGGGATGCTGGGTGCAGGGGCCAGCCGTCCCCTCCCCCAGTACTGGGATGTGGTGGTGAGTGGGGCCCCGCACCCTTTTGGGGGTGGCCCTGCCCAGTGGAGGGGGAGGGAGGAGCACACCAATTTATAGGTTGCAGGGAGGCGCCAGAAACCTTTGTGCCTGCCCTGGAGAGAAGTTTTTGACTTTCTGCCAGAGAAACACCATCTTGTAAGCAATTCCAAGAAAATGGGCCTATCCACATGACCAGGAGAGCCTAGGCTGGCTGAACACTACCAACAGCCAGTCTTGTGGATTTGGAGAACAGAATGAAGAGTAATCTTGAAATAATGTTATTAGATTAACGTGTTTTATGCCTCTTATTTCCTTGTGGTAAGTCCTGATTCCTTTTTTTTTTTTTTTTTTTTTAATGACTGTACATTGATTTGCTTCATACTAACTTAAAACATATCCTAATATGTCAACTACTCTTTGTTTTAGCTACAGATGTATGAACTTTAGAGGGTACGAATCAGAAAGGCTAGGTGTATCCATTTCAATGTCAAATGGATAGACAAAGGGTCTATCAGATCACAGTGACTGGGGAAGGGTCTCCATCTCTATGAGTATATCTACACTTAGAAGGTTAGTTCCAATTAACCAAATTTCAAATAATCAATTCAAACTAATAATAATTAGTTTGAATTCAGTTTATTCAAATCAACATGGCCACACTAAAAACCCTAATTCGAACTAGCATGTCCATGCATAGGACCTGGTAGTTCAAATTAGGTAGGGAGGCGCTTTTGCATAGGGAAAATCAAGCCATGCCTAATTTGATCTAAAAGTTAGTTCAAATGAACATGGCTACATTGGGTTAATCCGAACTGCAGAGTTCGAATTCACCATCGCTTTAAAGTTGAACGAGGTTTTATCTCTTCAAAGTCAGCTTACATCTGTTCAAACTAAGGAGTTCTTTAGATTGAATTCATGAAAGCCAGTGTGGCCATGCACTTATTTAATTCAAATTGATCCTCATCAATTTGAATTAATTTGTAAGTGTAGACATATCATATACAAGTAAAGTTCCCGACATGGTATTGGGGCTGGAGGTGCTCACTTGGGGTATACCTACACCGGAGACTTAGGTTGACTTAAGGACACTTAAGTCAACTTACAGATCCCTGCAGCTACATTGGAATTTTATTAAATCAACTTAAGCCCTTCCTTAAGTCGACTTAATAACACCACCTCTTAAGCTCAACTTAATGCTTAAGTCAACCTTATTATTCTGACTTAAGCCAATGTAGATGGGGACTAGCCCTCAAGCCAAACTAATTGGCCTCCAGCCCCCCTTCCCAGAGTTCCTGGCCCCCAGGAAGGGTTGACATGTTGCCTGAGTGGCCAGAGGGCATGTACGCACTGCTTGGGACTAATTACATGCAGGAGGCTGGTGTGGACTGACTTAGGAGTGAGTTGTCACCTGGCAAAGCGGGGTAAGTCAGGGTTCAGGAATGGGGATTGGAGGGTCATCGCAGCACACCAGACTGGATCCAGGGAAGGGGATATCACATGCACTGATACTAAAGTATCAGGAGAACAAAAGGAGATGTAAGCTTGAGCCTCAAGACAAGCTGAGTAAAGATGCAAGTGAGGTTAAAATCTAGGTGTAATCTCAAGGGATGGATGTTGGTATAGAAATAAATGTGATTGGTGGACTAAGTACATAGCTGTGATGTGATGCTCAACAAGCAAAAGAGGTTTCCCTCCATGTTTCCCTTCTGTATCTGCTCCAGCAGACAGGCAAGAACACTACGAGCTGGCACTTGTGTAGTACCACTCTCAGGGTATGTTATGTGTACACTAAAATTTTAATCTGAATTAAAGGATTGTGAGTTATCTATGCTTAGCTCACGTGTATATATGCTAGTCAACAAAAGTTTGTGATTCATCTTCAAAGGGTATGCCTAATAAGAATTTGTCTACACTAGACTTTATATAGAGTTAATCTCTTGTCTGTTAATTAGCATTAAAATAGTCTAATATAGACAAGACCATTGTAGCACTGAATTAGGTTACTCTGGGCCCCTTTCTTATCTTGTACATTGTGTGCTTATTCCCAGACCATGGGTGCACCCATAGGGATAAATTATTAGTATTTAGATTTTAAACTCTTTAGGACAGGTATGTCTTTCTTCTATTTCAGTGTACAGTAAACCACCAATCCTTGTTAAGGATCTGATTTTGTTCTGCTTCCCTAATCTCTAGATAAAACTCAATCAAGGGCGTAAAATTTCATCAAGGGCGTAAAAACTATTTTAGTCAAAGTAGGTAATTGACACTAGCTAATGAATCAATGATGCAGTCATTATTATTAGCATAAAGTGTTTCTCAGTCAGTAACTACATGTGAAGAATTGTGGCTAATAGAATGCAAATTAATGGATTGGGGAAAAATATTGAATGCATTTGACAAATACCTAAATTGCCTGATGAGTTTTGTTACACTTGGCTTGCTAAGATTAATTATGGAGATATTTGAAGCTCTTGAGTGATCAAGATCATGCAGTAGTTCTCAGAGACAAATCAAATATAAGTTTTGGGTAGTTCACTTTCAACTTTATCTGTATCACTGATTTTCTAACTCTCTAAAGAGTTGAGAAGAGAATATTTTTGGCAGCATGAAGGTTAATTACTCCTAAAAATGGTAATGATGCCACTATTCATTCTGGGTGTGAGTCTACTTTCCCTCTTTATATTCAGCAGTATTGACAGCAATCCTATTGAAATCAGTGGGGCTATTCAAAGTAAAGTATGAGTCAATGGGTATGTTCACACAGGGCTTTTATTTCGAAACATCACTGGTTGTTTCAAAATAAAAGTCCCTATGTCCAAACGACTTGTTTCAAAAGGAGGGAGCTCCTCGTTTGGAAACCAGAGCCCTCCTTTCAAAACAGCTTAAACCCATTTTGCTTTCAAAAGGAGGGTTATTTTGAAACCTGTGGTTTCGAAATAAGCTGTTTGGACATGTTATTTCGAAACAAAGAGTGTTTGAAATAACTAGGACCTTCCCCCCCCCTCAGCACCCTGGCCAGGGATCAGAACTCTGGTCAGGGTGCTGAGTGGGGTGCAGGGGGTCTGAAGGTGCCCCAGCCGGCTTTCCCCCACTTCCCCTTGCTGGGAGCAGGGATGGGAGCTTCAGCCCCCTTTGCGTCTCTACCCCCAGCAAGGGGAAGGGGGGGAAGCTGGCTGGGGATGCCCCCAAGCCTGGGGCACCCTGCCCCTGGGCTTCCTCTGCCCCCTCGCGGCCCCTGCCCGGTGCAAGGGGGGGTTCCTCTGCCCCCCCACACCAAGCAGCAGCCTTGGGGGGGCAGAGGAAGCCTCTTCCATGCCAGGCAGGGGCCACAGGGGGGCAGAGGAAGCCCCCCCAGCACCGGGCAGGAGGGGGGGCAGGGGAATCCCAGGGGCAGGGCCTCCAGGCCCAGCACAGAGGCTCCCTCCCCCTCCCCTCTCCTATTTCAAAATAGCATGTCACACTGGACATGCTATTTCGATTCCCTCCTTTTCCCTTATTTCGAAAACACTTTTTTTTTTATTTCAAAATAAGGTGTTTCAAAATAAGGCTTTATTTCAAAACAGCTTGTTTCAAAACATCTTGTTTCGAAACAAGCACTTTGTGTGTGAACATAGCCCATGTTAAACAACAAGCTGGAGGGTAATCAAAACAGCCGTTGAACCAAAACAGCCATTTTGCAACAACGCTGTTCGGATGTGTTGTTTCAAAATAGCCATTGTTTTGATTCCAGCTTGGATTGCCCTTCCTCCTCCTAGGGTGCACAGCACCAGAAAGGAGGAAGTGCCAAGCCCTGTTGCTGCCATGTGTCTGGAGGCTCATGCAGCATGGCGAAGCCACAAGCCATCACAGCCCAGGGATGATGCCTGGCACCTGTGTGGGTGCGGGAGGAAGTCCTCTGCCTCCTCAAGATATAGGGCAAGGAGGACAACTGTGCATGGTTCTGCACTAGAAATCGCAACCACAGTGTTTGTGCGGACATCGCTGAGGCATTCACTGGATGGGGGCATGAATGCACCACAAAGCAGGTTCATTTGAAAATTAAAGTCCTGTGTCAGATCTATGCCCATGACCAGGAGACAAGGCAGATCCAGGGGCTAGCTAGCATCACCAGCTGCCCCTTTTTTGAGGAGCTTGATGAATTCCTAAGGGATGAGCCCAGCGATCTCCCATCAAGGACCATCAACTCTGGGGAGCCCACCCCTGTGGCCACATCCTCCGAGGGAGGCCCCTCGGACAGGGAGGCATCCTTCGATGTGGGTGATGTCAGCCAGCCGGGGAATGCCCAACCATCTAAAGGTGCACTGGATAGTCCTGAGCTCTTCCTTGCCCAGGAGGAGGGGACCATCACCCCTGAGGAAGAAGAGCAAGAGGAAGAGACACAGAAGCCATCACCCACATCTGACCTGGAGGAGGGGACATCAAGGCGAACATCAGGACTGCCTGCTGGTGAGTGTTCATGCCCCGTCCAGGCAGGCAGGGCCGAGCCTGTCAATGGCCTGGGCACCTAGGGTGCATGGCGCTGGTACACGCAGGGCACAAGGTCAGGGTGCACAAGGTCCCTCCCATGGATGCTGGTGGCAGAAGGACATGTAATGCCAGGATGGCAGGACCCAGTGGGGCGGAGGGTGCTCAATAGGGGGGTGCCACTAGGCAGGGGTGCCAGCATCCAGGTCAGAGAGTGTGCAAGCCGCACCGTTGGCACATGACATCGGGAAACTTCCCGGCCCACATCCTGCTGAATACCTCTTACAGCTGTGGGCACCATGAGGCCATGTGCCCCCTTGGTGCAGTGTCCCATAGGGCACAGACGGGGAATGCTGCTAACAGTCGAGGTGGAGGGGTTTGCTGCAGACAGGCTGCACACAGGCAAGGCCATCAGGCAAAAGGGGGCTAACCGTTTTCCCACTTCACTCCAGAAGCTCACCCACCCACCCGCCATCCTGCTCCGCAGAGTCCACGGACCCCTGGGAGGCAGAGGAGGAGAGCCTGCCGGACCAGGGAAGACATCCTCAGCAGCTTCCTTGAGCTCAGCCACCGAGCAGAGGAGTCAACCCAGGCCTGGAGGGAACAGCAGGGCAGGCACCAGGAAGCTGCCATCTGCCAGCTCCAGCGCACAGCCAACACAGACGACTGCATCATCACTGTGATGGAGCAGCAGGCTGCAGCAATGGAGTGGCAGGCTGTGGTTCTGGAGCAGCAGGACAACACCCTGCAGACTCTCTGTGGTACTGTGCAGAACGTCACCTTGACCCTGTGGTGAATTGCACAGCACCTTGTGCCCCCAGCACCTGAGGGAGTGCCTCAGAGACAGGGAGCTGTCCCTCACTTCCACCAGCCCTAGACCTGGGACAGCCTCGCCCAAGGCCATGGCACAGAGAGCCATGGGCCTGGAATGTTCTCCCCATACCCTCCCCCATCTTTCAAAGTTCACAACCCCTACCCACTTCCCATCTCCCAGTTCCTGCCCCCCCCACATGTCCCCCTATGCCCCTCCCCACCCCCCGGGCCAGGGCCCCCGGGGCCCCCCCTCCAAAGTTCCCCACCCCATCCCTGCTCCCCAACCCTTTTGTTGCCCCAACCCCCCCCCCATTGTAAATAAAAATCAGAACACTGAAAATAGTGCAATTTGTGCTTTTATTTGGTGGGGTTCTGGGTGTCAGTGGGGCTGGCTGTGTCAGGATGGAGGTGCAGGGGGTGTGAGGTGGCGGTCCTAGCCCTCACAGGTCCTCAGTCATGAACAGGTTCATTAGTGCCTCGTGCACAGTGTTTGCTCTGCAGCATTCACTCCCTTGGGACCAAAATCTCTGACTACTGGAACCAGGCACTGATAAGTTCTGCCTAGGCCTCCCACTTGGTGGCTACTGTCTACCACCAGAGCTTGCAGAGGTTATGCAGTGCCACACTGTGTCCTCGGTGAGGTGCAAGCATGTGAGGAGGCACCTCCAGCAGGCTTTCAGTCTGCCGAATGCCCACTCAACCACCAAGCAGCAGTGGCTGATGTGGCAATTGAAAAGCTACTGTCTTGCATTGAGGGGTCCCATGTACAGGAGAATGAGCCAGGGAAAGAGGGGGTAGGCCGCATTAACGACAATGAGGACGAGCACCTCGACTTCCCCGACAGTGATATTATGGGGTGGGGGGAAGAAGGTGCCCGCCTCCGTTCCCTGGTACAGAGAGGAGTTGTGCAGAAACCTGGCATCATGCGCCCTCCCTGTCCATCCAGTGTAACAAATTTGAAAGATGCCCTGGTGGTCCAAAAGGGCCTGAAGGATGACTGAGTGGTATCCCTTCCTGTTTCGATGCTCGGCTGTACGATGCTCTGGGGCTCATACGGGGATGTGGGTGGTATTGAGTATCTCCCCACAGTTTCGAAACCCCAGGGCAGTGAGGCTGGTGATGGTGTCCTGCAGCATTCCCTGGGTGACAAGGCATGGCAGGACTCTGCTGATGGCGTGGGCAACCTGCAGCAGCACTTCACCAACAGTGGACCTCCCGGCGCTGAAGAGATGGGGAGCGGACCTGTGGGACTTGGAAGTAGCCATCTTCCAGAGAGCAATGGCCATTGTCTTGTCCACAGTGATGGCTGCTCTCATCACCATGTCCCTTTAGTGCAGTACTGGGGTGAGCCCGGCAACCAGGTTAGTGAAAGTCTCACTGCTAACCTGGAGGTTCCCCTCCACTGCTCATTGCTCCAGGTTCACAGGACAACCTGCTCCCACCAGTCTGTGCTGGTGTCCTGTGCTCAGATGCGCTGTTGCACAGAAGGGGAGGCCACTGTGAGGGCCAGCAAAATGATGGTCAGAGGCTCAGGATCATCAGGGTCAGGGAAAAGTGTGTCCCACAGCTGGGGAGCACCCTGCAGGCTACCAGAAAGTGCAGCTGGTGCTTGAACATGGTATGGGAGCTGGGGAGCATCCATAGCCATCACTCTCTTAACCTCCTGCCAGTCACAATGGACAAGGAGCTAAGATCAGTTCCTGCTTTTATACGTTTGGCTGGGAACATGGCCTTACCAGGGGGCCATGTCACCACACCTCCCATGGTGCCTCTCTCCTGATTTGAAATAGCAAGGCCTATGTCCGGACTTGCTATTTTGATTTGGTGGTTTTGCTTAAATTGATTTAAGTTAAATCAATTTAATGATTTTATTTCAAATTAGCTTATTTTGATTTAAGTTAAATTGATTTAAGCGTGTATGTGTGGACATAGCCTTAGTGTAGCTTTATATAGGGGCTATACAGAAGGGGCCCCACAAGTTCACTCAGCTCTGCTATTGTCTTCTACAGATTCTGCAAAGACTCTTTTTTTGTGTTATGACACATCAAGGATCCACTTCTGATCAGAATTTACAATTATACAAAACCCTCAGTAGTGGAGAGCCAGGAACAGAGGGCTATTAAGCAGGATCCATGTTACTGGGGACACACACTTTATTACAAGGTAGGAGCCTTTTTCCTGTGTCTCAAATAAACTCCTAAGGTAATTCTGAGTTTATATATGATTTTGGTGACTCCTGATGTTGGGGCTGGCTCAATATTGTCCTTAAACTCTGTTCCCTTCCCCTCCTACCACACCTTGCCTCAGGACCCACCCTCCCCATAGCAAACTCTACTTTTGCATCCCAGCTGCTCTATGCGTCAACCAACCAAGTACCTTCAGCTAGCCTAGGCATTGCACCAGCTGCCCTAATCACTCCATCACCATTGGCCTGCCAGATTATTCTGATCAAGAACTGATCCACCCCTGATGGTAGGAGTGCTGGATATTTATCCCCTAGGTACCCTCAGACACTGCCCCCTGTATTAGTTGCCAGTTTTCGTGCATCTTTTTGTTCTTGCATATGACCTGAAGACCTTCCATGATCAGTGTTGCTGTTGACTTTTGTTTTATTTTCATCCATGGAGGGCTTGTTATCAATCTGTAATGAAGTGGACAGAGATAATACTTAATCTTCTGCATATTTTAGCAGATATTGCTCATCTTTACTGGAATGGGGGAGAGTCAAGTAAATCATGAGAAGCACTGAACTTTGTCATAGATTCATAGAACCAGAAGGGCTTATTAGAAGTCATCAAGTCTAGTGCCCTGCACACATGGGAGGACCAAGTACCTGTTAGGGTAATTCTTGCCTTGTATTGTTTTTAGAATTTGGTTTGTAGAAAACCTTTCTATTTCATAGTGACATTTGCAAGGAATCGAATTGTGTATCTTGAGACTAAAATAAAACTTGACAGAAAGTACTCTACTGTTGGGGCCAGAAGAGGAGGAAACACTAGAGAAATCACAAGAACATGTACACAAAACAATTGTCCATGATCGGCACAGACTAAATAATCAAACTGACCTTTCCCATCTCTGAGTGATCTTCTTCTGTAGCAGATGTGAGGCAAATCCACGAGAACATGAATAAAACCCACAACAGAGCCTCAGTTTTGCCTGCAGCTATGATGAATGCATCACCACATACTGCATCTTGCAAAATCAGTTGTACCTGCATGTGAGTCCTCAGGAGATCTGCCAACAAGGAGCAACACACGTACTAATAGGAAAATAAATATATTATAAACAGGCCAGCTATCACTTGTGAAATGCATTTAAACAAATAAAAAAAAGTAATGCCCTGTATGGAAGGAGGCCTGTCTATTACAGATAAAACTAATAAAAACAATGTGAAATACCATGTTTTTAAACAGAAGAAACAAACAAAACACAAAAAAAATCTGCTAAAAGAATGCCCACTTAGATCCAGTTGTAGCCTTTACTGCTATGCCATTGTTATTTCATGAGGCGTAATGTTTTGGGTCAAGCTGTTACATTCCCTGTACAGTAATTTTTCAGAGCACACATTTTATCTTTGGCTGTGTTCACACAGCACTCTTATTTTGAAACAACAGAGGTTGTTTTGAAATAAGAAATATCCTGTTCACACGACGCACAGTTGTTTCGAAGCAACGGTAACCGTTGTTTTGAAACAACAGCGTTGTTTCAAAACAAGTTAAACCCCATGCGGGGACGAAAAAACACCGTGTGAACATGTTGGTTTGAAACAACGGTGATTTGTTTAAAAATAACTGTTGCCTGAATCTGCTATTTCGCTTTGAGCTTTTTTCCTTAATTTGAATTAACAAACTGTTAATTTGAATTAAGTTATTTCAAAATAAGGTGTTATTTTGATACAAGTTGTTTCGAAACAACTGTATCGAAATAACCCCCTGTGTGTGAACACAGCCTTTGAGTTTTCCACTTTGGTAGCTGTTATGAGATTTGTATGAGACCATAAACTTGTGAGCATAAGTGACTCCATCTTAGCACTGTTCTCTTAATATTATTTCAACCTCTAGCCTGACTAACAGAAGTACAGGGCCCCTCTCATACTTGAACAGTCTATAAGCAGGAGATTAGGGGAACTGTACCAGTCTCGAGGTCACCTATTAATCAACAATTTCTCCTGTTTATTGTATTCCCAGGCTCTGAGGAGCCAGTCTGACCTTCTTTACTAATTCTCCTATCTTATATGAATATGTATGAAAACTATCCCTATATGGTACTAATAATTGTATTAATCTTGTTTACCTTGAACATATTAACCACTTTTAGATTTCCTTGAATTAAGTTGTTGTACCTTGGTATAAAACCCTTTTAGCACCGGTCCTTCGGGGCCAGCCACACTTAGTAGCTCTGAGTGTCAATAAACTTGTGATTCTTCCTCCTGTTGTCTGGCCCTTTCATTGACCAGAGCAGAGAACGAGCTTTTCTCTCAACAGTAGCACATCTTAAAACATTAAATCAGCATATCAAGAGTGCAGGCTTATAATGGGGAGATGAGGTAAGGTGTGTTTAAGGTAAAAGTTTGAACAGAAAAATTAGATGGGAAAGCAAAAGATTTTGTCTATGGCTATCTCCACACATAAATGTTTGTTTTGAAACAAGCTGTTTTGAAACAAGCCGTTTCGAAATAACATTTTATTTCGAAATGAGTTATTTCAAAATAACAAAAAGTTATTTTGAAATAAGGAAAAAAGCAGGAATTGAAATAGCATGTCCACACTGTGGACTTGCTATTTTGCTTCAGGGCCAGGGCAACATGGGAAGTGTGGCAAAATGGCCGCCTCCCTGGGCCATGTCGGTGGCCATGTTGGTAGTCAATTCCATAAAAGCTGGCCCTGACCTCACTTCCCTGTCCACTCTGGCTAGCAGCACACTGCAAGCAATGGATATTGCTGGGTTGCCTGGACAGCACCGTGCAACAGCAAGCCCCTCTGACCACCTGCAGCGTATCCTGCTCATGTGAGACACCCTGCTCATGGACCCAGAGGGTGCCCAGCCTCTGCCTGAGGCTTTCATCTACCTCATCCACAGGGCAGAGCTACTGCCCCTGCCCCCCTCCATGCCTCACCACATCTAGGCCCGGGAGACCAGCCCAGACTGGTGGGAGTGGGTCGTGCTGCACACCTGGGGGGACAACGACTGGAGGTGGAACTTCTGCATGACCAGGGCCAGCTTCACCCTCCTGGTCATGGAACTCACCCCGCAGCTGCGCTGTAGGGACACCCCCATGAGGCCTGCTATTCCTGTGGACAAAAGTGTGGCCATCGCCCTCTGGAAGACAGGCACTCCGGAGTCCCACAGGTCAGTGGCACACCTCTTTGGTGTCAGGAGGTCCACCACTGGGAACATCCTCGTTGGGGACACCAGGGCCATCAACCAGGTCATGCTGTGACACCTGGTGAGACAAGGGGCGCTGTAGGACACCATCCCAGGCATGAACACCTTTGGCTTCCCCAATTGCATGGGGATCCTCGATGCAACGCACATCCCCGTGCGAGCCCCGGAGCACAGGGCCGGTGAGTACCACAACAAGAAGAGGTACCACTCCATCATTGTGCAGGCCCTTGTGGACCACCGGGGCCGGTTCCAGAACTGTTATGTCAGATGGCCAGGGAGGGCCCATAACGCCAAGGTCCTCCGGAACTCTGCCCTCTACCAGGGCGTGGAGGAGGGCACCTCCTTCCCCCCCCTCACAACATCAATCTTGGAGGAGTAGAGGTGCCCATCCTCATAGTGGTGGATGCGGCCTACCCCCCTGGCCATGGCTCATGTGGCCGTATGCAAGGCCCCTCGATCCCTCCCGGCAGCTCTTCAATCACTGCCTGACCCGCTGCCGCCAAGTGGTGGAGTGGGCATTCAGGCACCTCAAGTCCTGCCAGAGGTGCCTCCTCACCTGCCTCCACCTCACAGAGAGGACACTGCCCCAAGTGATTGCCACATGTGTGGCCCTCCACAATTACTGTGAGCAGCGCGATGAGCCCATTTCTCCTGCATAGGAAGCTGAGGCCTGAGTCCTTGGAAGGGGCTATGAGGAACCCTGACCTGTGCCCACACAGGAGCAGCCATCCCAGTGAGCCCTGTCTGTGCGCCATGCCCTCCGGACCGCCTTTGCCATGGAGGAATTCTGAGGGCCGGGCCTACCCTGCCCCACACCACCCTCTCTCCCATTTGCCCACAGCCAGCCCCCACCCATCCACTGCATTGTCAGCTACCCCCAATAAAACCACTGAAAACCATGAATAGGTGCCAAACTATCTATTTATTTAACAATCAGGGGATGCGGCAGGAACGGGCTGGGGGGGGTGTTACGGTATGGGGCAATGTGGGGGCAGTCCAGGGGAGGGGGCAGAAACTTGGAAGGGGAAGGGGGACTTTTGGGAGTTGGGGGAAGGGCAGCAACTTGGAAGGGGAAGCAGATTTTGGGGAGTTCAGGGAGGGGGCAGCAACTTGACAGGGGGAAAGGGTGAAAGAGTCTGGGGGGGGTAGGGGGCAAAGTCAGGCATGGCCTGTGGGAGGATCTGGGGGGTGGCGTATCCCACCCATGCCCATGGCCGCCCTCCGTGCGATGTTGCCTCTGGGGAGGGCCAGGTGGCAAACCCTCAGCACCACGTGGCAGGGCGATCCTCTCTGCCAGCTCCCAGATGGTGGCAGCGTGGTCGGAGATGGCTGCTGGCAGCTGCTCACTGAGGCGCTCCAGGTCTGTGGCCATCCTGTCCTCCGCCGCTGCGGCCATCCTGCCTTCCGCTGCTGTGACCCACTCGAGGACCTCGAGGAGCTCAGCCCGCAACTGGGGGCCCTCCTCCTCCTCCCGGGTGCCCTGGGGCTGAGGTGTCTGGCAGATGGTGGTGGGTGGCGAGCGGCTGGGTGACCTGCTGGAGGGAAGCAGAAAACACAGTTGGCCCCTGCCGCCTGCTGGCCCTGTCTGTGTGCAGCCTGTCTGCAGCACAAACCTCTGCCCTAACTGTCAGCAGGTCCCAGGATCCCGTGGGACATTGCCCTGGGGTAGGGCTACCGGCCCCCAAAGCCTCGGAAGGAGGCCAGGACAGTACCCAAAGGAGGACATTGGAGGACACTGGGTGAAAATGTTGTCTGGCTGTGGTATTCGTTGGGGTTTAGGGGTCCCTGGAACACTTGCCTGCACAAATGAGTATTCTATGGCATTCCAGGATCCTTCAACCCCTAAAGTAAAAAGCCGGACAAACTCCTGTATTTTAAACTGCCTGCCAGACATATAATGTGAGGGTAAAAGAAGAACAGGACAGTAAAAAGGGGACCATGTTCTCCTTTTGCCAGACATCTGGGAACTGTACCCTGGAGGCACACATGCTAGTGGTGCCCACGAGGGTGAGCTGGACTCAGCAACGCCTTGTTCTAGGGGGTCTCCCAAGGCCCCTTGCCAGTGGTGTGGCTGGCATGCTCTCCAGCCCGTCCAAGATGTGACTGCATCTTTAACAGACAGCCCCTGTTAACCATCCCCTGGAACACAGGGGCCTGTGACCCCAGTGCTACCTGCCTTTGTGGGACCCGTGGCCAAGGGGGTCCTCTGCACCTGCCGACCCTGTGCCCTACCCACCCTGATGCCCAGCCCTGGACCCCCTCGCTGCCCGTGACCTGCTGGACAGGCCCAGCCCTGTGTCTCAGTGGGAGGGGAATACTTACCCAATGGGGCTCCAGAGGTCCAGCACGATGTCCCAGGCTTGGTGTCAGACCCAGGGGCTGAGATGGTGGTGGGCCCCTGGTCCTCTTGTCTGCTCAGTGCCTCCGGGCCTGCAAAGAGGTCTGGGCTGCTCGGGGTGGCCTCTGCTGCTGGCGATGCTGGGGCTGGAGGTGTCCCCTGATGGAGACATCGGAGGTGGTCCTCGTTGACTCTGGGCCCGACGAGGGGCTCCTCTGGACGCCGGTGTCCAGAGCCTCAGTGGGGAGACGGCTGGGCTCTGGACCCAGGAAGGAGTGGAGCTCCTCGCAGTAGGGGCAGATGGCGGAGCTCCCTGCCCCCTGGATGTCACGGGCGTCCCGAGTCTGGGCATGGTCCTGGCACAGTGATTTTATTTTGCTGTGGACCTGCTTGGTGGTCCAGCGGTGACCCGCCTCGGACATTGCCGCCGCAATGTCCGTGTAAATGTCCCATTTCCAGTGCAAGGCCCGCAACCAGGACATGATGTCTGGCCTCTGCCAGATCCTGAGGAGGCAGTGAACCTCCTCAGGGGTCCAAAGAGGGGCCCTGTATCGTCCCCCAGTGGCAGTGCCTGCCTATGCAGCCATGGCTGATAAGGGGTTAGGCCACGCTGTCTGACAGGCATTCCCTGGCAGGATCTTCCTGTTCCCCAGGGTGCTGTGCACCCTGGGAAGAAGGTCAGATGGTTATTTTGAAACAAGCATTGTTTCAAAATAACATGTCCAGACAACGGTTGTTTCGAAATGAGTCGTTTCGAAACAACCATCATTTTGAAACGGCATGTCCCAACGGGGTTGTTTCAAAACAACTCATTTCGAAACAACTGTTGTTTCGAAATGGAAGAGGTTTAAGCTGTTTTGAAACAACAGCTCTTGTTTCGAAACAACGGAACCCATTGTTTTGAAATGGAAGAACATTGTTTGGATGTTCCACTTCTTATTTTGAAACAAGCTCTGTTGTTTCAAAATAAGAAGCTTGTGTGGACATACCCTATGAGGCCATGCTCTCATAAAGGCTGTGACCCCTATGTTTCTGATGCCCTATAAATCGGGCCCTTTTAGCTCCCATGACTAGTCTGGTAGCTTGCTGGTGCATGGCCTTTAGGGAATGAGCTTTCTAGCTGGGGAAAGACCTCAGCTTGGGTTTGCTTCTTCTGCTGCATCTGTTTGTAGAGTCATCAGACATATGTTACTGAATTATGCATTTCTGCTTTTGCATCAAATCTTTCATCATGTCAAAAGCAATGCAGATGCAGTCATGAAGATCAATGATGCACAAAACATTGCTGAAATGAGGAGATGTTTGGTTTTTGCTTTCCACAGTTTGTACCTTCATTTTTGAAACACAGAAAAATGTATCTCCATCATATAGATGAAATACTGTATTTACTTAATGATATTATTTCAGTGTCAAAGCACCTGCATTCAACATGGTACATTAAAAGCCATTAAAATATATTAAGATAATATTAATTGCATTTTATAAACAATTCAGTAAGTAGCACTCTTTTTGCATTTATGACCTATACTCTTCTGTCTTGTGCACATACATTAAGATACAGTCTTTAATGATATAGCCATTTTAGTCTAGTCCAGCAAAAAAAAAAAATTAAAAACAAAAAACAAAAAACAAACAAACAAAAAAAAAAACACCAAGGAGTCATGTGGCACTTTAAGACTAAGAGATTTATTTTTTGCATGAGCTTTGGGATATTCTCCCATGAAAGCTCATGTGAAAAATAAATCTGTTAGTCTTTAAGTGCCAAATGACTCCTTGTTTTTTTTTTTAATGATATAGTCACTGACTAGATGGGACTGTCTTTAAAGGTTAATGTAAAGAATTATATAAGCTGCTCTGTTCCAGGAGTAGCTTCAGATGCTGTTGCATATAGAGAGAGGAAGAGGAATATTCAAGAGCCTAGGTCCATGAAAGACTGTAGGCATTGTAATGGTGAACATTGCAGAATCTACCTTTTAGGTACCTTGAAAACTCATAAAAACAACACTGTGATTTGCAAAGCCTATGTTTGGAGCCTAGATTCTTCTGCAATGACGGGGGAGAGATAAGTATCCTGGACTACAAGTCAGAAGCAAGGTGGGAAGCCATCTAAGATAACTAAGAAAATATGAGGAGGTGTGTATGTTAATCCCAACTTCTCTTGGATACAGGTGCCTAAACCCAGGTTTCTGGGACATAGCTGTCTCTGCTTGAAATTAATGGACTGGAGAAAGATAGGTGCTTGGCCATCTAATTCATGTGTGAGGACCAAAATAAAAGAACCCAGAGGTGGAAGAAGAGTCTCACTATGACTTATAACCTTTAGGTCAGTTGATAGGGTATTCCATCAAGATGTAGGAGGCGACCCAGTTTAAGTTGTCCTCCTGAAGCAGAAAAGAGATTTGAACAAGAAATGGCTACCTCTCAGATGAGTGCATAACTATTAGGCTATAGTCATTCTTACTCTTTCAATGGCCCCAAAAATATTTAATAATGTATTTGAAGTGCAATATCAACAGGAAAAATCAGATTAATCCACAATTTAGCAGTTTGAGCATGCACCTAAAAGATAGAAGCTTCCTGTTCAAATCTCTTCTTTAACACAGGAGTGGGCTTGAAGGTGGAATCTTTCACATCTTGGGGGAGAACCCTAACCAGTAGGCTAAAGATTGTAAAGGAGGTTTTACTTTTTCTCCTGTCCTCTAGATCTTTTGTGTGAAGTTGCATTGGGGGCTGATCCAGTAGGCAGAACCTGAACACATCTACTGGAATGGGCCCCCACATGTGGCTAACTATCTTTTCTAGTCTATTAATTAGATTGGAACCTAGGCACCTGGACGCCTCTCTAGAGGATGCAATTTTCATGATCAGGAAGTGATAGGTACCCAAGCTTCTGATCTTAGGATGCAGTGCTAAAGAAGAATGGAAGGCACCTACTTGGTTCTGTAGCAGCCAAGTGGGAATTTTATGGACCTTACTGGAGATTAAATTAGCATTTAGGCACCAAAAGTACCTTCAAGGATTACTCTCGGAAGGCTGAAGTTTGATTTATTTTTTCTCTTTGATCATGCCCATATACTTGGAGTGCAAGACACACAGCAGAAACTCTGCCACCTCTTCAGCCCCTCTTCCCTTATTTGATTGCAGAGGGAAATATCCAGGGTCTGCACACTGCAGCAGGCTTGTACCCATGCAGAGTGAGGGAAATATTATTCCTCCTTAGTCCCTTTGTTAGCTGGTTAAGATAAGGGCCAGCTGAGCCCTCAGAGTATCAAGCTTCCCATCACACAGAGAAGTTTATTATATCATATTTTTTTTATTATATCCTAAAAATATTTACCACTGGACTGAAGTCAACAGAACAATTGTCCTGATTAAGCTGAAAGGTACAATTCATGTATTTCAGTATTTGAATTACAGTCTGCTCCAGTTCCTTTCTGCTGAAGAACTTAAAGCACTGATGTAGACTTTTGATTTAAAAGCACAATGCTGAAGAATTATGTCTGTATTAGATCAGAAATTCTCATCATTGTTACACAAGAGATAAGTCAGCTGAACCGTGCAATTTTATTTATTTATTTTTGCTGCAATGCTTTATCTATGTTTGTCTTTTCTAATACATACGGAACCCAAGAACTGTGTTCAGAGAGTTCAAAACATATACACACTTCCTTCAGGGATGCTGCATTGCAGACCACTTCAGGGGAAAAAAATAAATCAACTGAATGTCACTCCTTTCCAGAACTCAACAAATGCTAAAGTTTAAATTAAAAAAAAAAAAAATTGGTTAGATAACATCCCTAAGATGACCATGTTAAACCATTTCCTCTGTCATGCATCATTTACTTTGTCATTAAGAGTCGTTGCTGGTATTGCAGTAATTCTGATGGGCGTTAACCATGTTGGGGACCCCATTCTTCTAACTGCTGTACAAACACTTAGTAAATACCATTCCCTTGTTCCCAAAAGTTAAAATTTCCTTTCCCCCCCGATCCTGTATAAACATCCCCCTGTGCCCAGACTTACATACATGCAGCCTTTTGCTGATAATCCAACTGGATTGAATGTCTTTTTTTGTTTGTTTGTTTCTTTTGTTTTTAATCTATTCATGACACCTTACTCATAAATAAAGCCACTTGTATATTTCAGATCTGAACCACAGCTTTCCCAGAGTTCTGGGATATTCTGATCTGAGCTTTCACTTTGAACTCAGCTGTAGAAATAAAGGATGAAATAATGGACTTGTTGAAGTCAGTTAGAATGTTGCCTTTTCTCTAGCAATGCCATTTTACACCATATGAGAATTTAGCAGGTATACTTCACATAAGAAAGCATAAATCTGCTTGAGGATATCCAATTCCTAGTAATAGAGCTCAGCCTCCCTATGGGTTTAAGCACTGAGCAAGTACAGAATGAATTGCTGTTTTATTTTTCATAATGCTCTTGTCCAAATATTGTCTTGAATTTTGAATAATGTTTAGGCATACAGTCTGAATTATCAGGACAATTGGAAAAAATAGTTCTAGCTTTAAGATTCATAAATATTTTAGCAGACATACTACTACAATTTCTGTTCTCTGTTTCTTTTTATTTGTAATAATTTATCTACTAGCTTACATTGTTTGCAGGAGGAAGGTCAGGGAAGCTATTCTGCTGATTATATAGCTTTGAAAGTATTAGCTTTTCTACTGTTACTGCATATGAATTAATATTTTGATATGTGCATCTTGCAAAAAGTGTAATCAAGTAGTGGCAAAAAATTCAAGAATTCTTACACCTGCATGAGATGCCCATTATAAATTTGTATCACACACAACATGGATGTGAATAATAAATAACTCATGTCAACAGTGTGGATGAATAATTACTAAGGTCAAATAAGGTGTTCGTTCAAATATTTGCAGATACTCTAAACCAATTGTATAAAGAATGCCTTTTTTTTTTTTTTTTTTTTTTTTTTTTGGTTTGGTTTGGTTTGGTTTGGTTTGTTTGCTTGCTTGCTTTTTTAATGAAAGCACATAACATTAGGAGTTTGAAATTTCAGAATAAATGCTAACATACAGCCACTTTTTATCACCTGACATGCAGGTCAGAGTGCAGCTTTCAAAAAGTTTATGTATGTTACGTACCGTAAACACTATCAAAGCACTAAGTCTATCTGTCCCTTCCCAAACACGTTAATGTGGTTGCTATGAAAATAAGAAGTTCTGAGAATCAATTCCTGGGTTCCCTAACAACAGATTCCCTAACCACATATAGGAAAGTTCCATGCCTGCCTACCTGATGTCAAGGACTGAGCAGCTGCATAGCCACTTCATGACAGAGTCCACCAATATCCTCTCCAGAACTGCCTTTGCCAGCTATCATTTTCCTTCTTCATACCTTTACATACACTCTAGACAGGGATCAGGGAGGCTGTTGCAAGGCTGAGGCTGCAACAAAATGCATGGAAGAACCTTCAGAGAGGAGGAAAGTGTCTGGCAAAGTTTAGCTCATTGAGTGAGACTTCAAAATAAAAGTGCTATTTTGGAGGATAGGAAGCTTGAATTGAGGGTAGTTGAGCACTGTCCCTAAAGAAATTGCCTGTGGAAAGTGTGTAGCACTGTGATTGGTTCACAGCTAGGTTCTAGGACCGTTATCTGTCTCTAGTGCTGTGGAAGGTGAATACTTGGCTCCCTCATTATTACCACTGCTAGACAACTAAGCACAGATATTTAGGTCCTTATTCCCATTGGGTGTGTCTACACTTACCAATTAATTTGAATTGATGAAGATCAATTTGAATTAAATAAATGCATGGCCACACTGGCTTTCATTAATTCAAACTAAGGAATGCCTTAGTTCAAATTGATGAAAGCTAACTCCGAAGTTATAAAACCTGGTTTACTTTTGAAATGACATTTAATTCAAACTCATTAGTTCGAATTAACACAATGTAGCCATGTTAATTCAAACTAACTTAGTTTGAATTGACCATGACTTTATTTTCCCTATACAGTAGTGCCCCATACCTAATTCAAACTAGAAAGTCCTGTGCACGGGCGCGCTAGTTCGAATCAGGGTTTCTGGTGTGGCTATGTTAATTTGAATTAACTTAATTTGAACTAACCATGATTAGTTCAAATTGATTAGTTCGAATTTAGTTATTTCAAACTAACTTTAGTGTAGACATACCCATTGAGACTTTGTGCCTTAGTTGCCTAATAAACAATACTCTCCAGCAGCCTCACTGCCAGTGGCTTAAGAATTGTAATGCATATCTAGGGCATGGAGAGAAAGTGGGTAAATGTTGAAAAGATACACAGAAAAGAACAAGTTTTCCTAAAGTCCTTACAGCTAAACTTGGGGTAGAGTTTCAAAATAACTCAACCTTGATTTAGGCACCAAAGTCTGTGTATGTTACAGTAGGAGCTGCTGAGTTTTGAGCACTTTTGAAAATATGATCCCCATTATAGTTGCTAAGTACTTGAAAATCTGGCTCTGAACTTTCTTGAAAAGTTGGCTTACATACCTAGAGGATCTCCAAGGATGCCAGTTCTATTCTGTAGATCAGAGTCACAACCAATCTGTGAAACTCTGCCTGGATTCTTGACCCATTGAGCAGAGGCATCAATATTTGACTTGGAAAGTGCTGCAATGCACATGCATCTTTTATCTATGCTAAATTAAATGGACATAGGTTTGCTCAGTTAGCTCTTTATTAACGTTCCTGACATTCTTGCTTTGAAAAATATACTTATGAACATATTATTACACTGATGAAGCATGAATTACGTGGAATTAGCTATGGAAAGATGTCAAAACTTCACTGAAATTTCATGTTCAAGGTAAGCTGATTTAAGAGTTTTAAAGTCCTCCACTTCCTCCTATTTCCTATGTCATCATCTTCTGTTTTCCATGACTGGAACCACCTGTTCTCCTTTTCACCCAATTTTGTTGACATAAGTCTCTAACTCTTTCCCTGACATCAACCTTCAGATCCCAGAAGTACAAAACAGACCTTTGTTTCAAGAGGTTTGAATCCAAGGGTTTTGGTGGGTTGTATCATTTGGGATTCTATTATTAGCCTCCTTTTAGCTGAAGAACATTTATGTCTACCACAATGTATTTTTATTGTTGCTGTTGTGTGTTTACATTTTACAAAATCCAGATTGTCCATATGCTCTAGTTGAAACAAAGTAGTTCAAGAAAGTCTTAGGGGTCACTTTAACTTCATAGTGGTCCCTTCTAGGTTTATTTGTTTTGTTTCTTTGTTTATTTTTAACATTGATTGTATGAAGGACCTCATGAAAACACTATGGGAAAGAGTAGACATGGAAGGGATATAAATGGAATAACAGAGATATGATGGGATAACTTGCATAACTGGAGCTCTACAATGGATGGGTATAAATTGTTCAAGAAGGACAGTCAGGGAAGAAGAGGGGGAGGATTAATGCTATATGTAAAAGAGCTTCATGACTGCTCAGAGCTCCACTATAAAAGTGGAAATGAGCCAGTTGAAAGTCTGTGAGTTAAACTTAGAGGAGAGGGCAAAGGGGGACGTTGTGGTTGGTGTCAGCTATACACCGTCAGACCAGAAGGAGGAGATGGATGAGGCATTCTATGGACAACCAGCAAAAGTTTCCAGATGATAGGCCCTGGTTCTCATGGGGGAAATCAATTATCCTGACATCTACTGGGAGGGCAATGCAGCAGTGCACAGGCAATCCAGGAAGATTCTAGAAAGTGTTGAAGACAACTTCCTGGTAGAAATGCTGGAGGGACCAACTAGGGGCCTTGAACCTCTTGAACTGCTGCTCACAAACAGAGACGATTTGATCAGGGAAGTAGAATTGCATAGCACCCTGGGCAGCAGTGACCATGAGATGGGTGAGTTCAGAATCTTCAGTAAAGGAAGAAAGGAAAGAAGCAAAACACAAAACCTGGACTTCAGAAAAGCTGATTTTGGCTCCCTTAGGGAGCTGATGGGCAGGATCCCTTGGGAGGCTGATCTGAAGGGGAAAAATATCCAAGAGAGCTGGTTGTATTTGAAGGAAACCCTGCTAAGGGCACAGGAAGATACCATTCTGATGAGCAGAAAGAACAGCAAATGTGGAAGCAGCCCCGGGTGGCTTAACAGAGAACTCTGCGGTGAGCTGAAACATAAAAAGGAAGCTTATAAGAGGTGCAAGCTTGGACAGATGAGTAGGGAGGAATACAAAGATATTCCTCGGGACAGCAGGGATAAAATCAGAAAGACCAAAGCAGAATTGGAATTGCAGCTAGCTAGGGATGTGAAGTATAACAGGAAGGGGTTCTACAAGCGTGTCAATAGCAAGAACAGGATCAGGGATGGCATAGGTCCCTTACTGAATGGGCAGGTATCATCATGGTCAAAGATGCAGAAAAGGCTGAAGTGCTCAATGTGTTGGATTTTTTGTTTTTACTTCAGTCTTCAGAGGGAGGGCCAGCCCCCATGCTACTACACTGTACGGCAGATTGGAAAGAAGGAGAGTGGCCCGTAGGATTGGAAGGTCAGGTTAGGGACTACTTAATGAAGTTATATGTGCACAAGTCTATGGGTCCGAATGAACTGCATCCGAGGGTGCTGAGAGAGTCACCCCATGAGATGGCAGAACCACTGGCCACTATGTTTGAAAATTTATGGTGAATGGGAGAGGTGCTAGAGGACTGGAAGAAAGCAAATATAGTACCTATCTTCAAGAAAGGGAAAAAAGGAATATCTGGGAAACTACAGACCTGTCAGCCTCATCTCATTCCCTGGAAAAAATCAGGGAGCAGGTTCTCAAAGAATCCATCCTGAAACACTTGGAGGAAAATAGAGTGATCAGGATCAGTCAGCATGGATTCACCAAGGGTAAACTGTGCCTGACCAACCTGAATGCCTTCTATGATGAGATGACTGGATTTGTGGATGTGGGAAGAGCTGTTGACATGATATACCTCAACTTTAACAAGGCTTTTTATATGGTTTCTCATAGGATTCTCACTGGCAAGTTAAGAAAGTTTGGATTGGATTTGAGGACTGTAAGGTGGATAGAAAGCTTGCTAGATCAATGATTTCAGTGAGTAGGAATCAATGGCTCCATGTCTAGCTGGCAACCAGTAACAAGTGATGTGTCCCAGGGGTCAGTCCTGGGGCTGGCTCTGTTCAACATTTTCATTAATGATCTGGATGATGGAACAGCTTGCACTCTCAGTAAGTTTGTGGATGACAACAAGCTGGAGGGAACAGTAGACATTCTGGAGGGCAGGGATAGGATTCATGGAGACTTAGACAAATTGGAGCAGTGGGCCAAAAGAAATTTCATGAGGTTCAGCAAGGACAAGTGCAAAGTCCTGCACTTGGGTTGGGGAAAACCCCATGCATGGCTACAGGCTGGGGAGTGATCAGCTAAGTAGCAGCACTGTAGAAAAGGACCTGGGGGTTACGGTGGACGGGAAGCTGGATATAAGTCAACAGGGTGCTCTTGTTGCCAAAAGGCAAATTGCATACTAGGCTGCATCAGTAGAAGTGTTGCCAACAGATCAAGGGATGTGATTATTCCCCTCTATTTGACACTGGTAAGACCACATCTGGAATACTGCGTCCATTTTTGGGCACCCCACTACAAAAAGAACATGGACAAATTTGAAAGAAGAGAGAAGTTCCTCGACAGCATCCACGAGGAGAAGTGCAAGATGGAGGGCACTGACCAGGTACCAGAGACTACTGCCACAACACTGGAGCTGGATGGGGAGCCTGTGGCAGGGGGAGGACACTGGCAGCTGGTTACCTCTGGCGGTAGACAGTGCTCCACCCCTGCCCACAACCCACCCTCTGTTGTGGTGAAGAATCGTTATGCGGTGCTAGAGACGGTGAAGGAGGTGGAAGAGGAGAGGCCATGCACCCCCGAGGCTGGGAGGATCACAGCCACCACAGCTAGGAGGAAACGTAGAGTTGTGGTGGTTGGGGACTCACTTCTGAGGGGGACGGAGGCACCCATCTGTCGCCCTGACAAGATCTCTCGAGAGGTATGCTGCCTGCCAGGTGCCCGCATCCGAGACATTACGGAGGGATTGTCGAGAATCATCCGCCCCTCTGACTACTACCCCATGCTTCTCATCCATGTAGGAACCAATGATACTGCGAGAGGTGATCCTCGGCAGATCAAAGGTGACTTCAGGGCTCTGGGAGCGCGGGTGAAGGAGTTTGGAGCACAGGTGGTGTTCTCCTCGATTCTTCCGGTCAAGGGTAGAGGCCTGAGCAGAGACAGATGCATCCTGGAGATGAATGTTTGGCTGCGAAGATGGTGTCGTCAGGAGGGCTTTGGCTTCCTCGACCATGGGTTGCTGTTTCAGGAAGAAGGACTGCTAGGCAGAGATGGACTCCATCTTTCGAGGAAGGGGAAGAGCGTATTTGGACGCAGACTGGCTGACCTAGTGAGGAGGGCTTTAAACTAGGTCTGAAGGGGGAAGGAGACCAAAGCCCACAGGTAAGTGACTATGTGGGAGACCAGGGGGATGGGATGGAACTTGGGGGGTGCCGGGACTGTAACTACAGGGATAGAAGAGAGGATAATTGGAACATGCGGGGGGAATCAAATAACTTTCTTAGATGCTCTAATGAAGCCCTAATGCCTGAGGCAGGTGGGGGAGGTCAACACCAAAAGAAAATCCAGGGAGGTAGATACAATAGAATTGAATGTCAAAATGGGAAAGTAGGGCAATCAGCTGGGTATCTTAGGTGCCTATACACAAATGCAAGGAGCCTGGGAAACAAGCAGGAGGAATTGGTAGCACTAGCGCAGACAAAGAACTATGACATGATTGGGATAACAGAGACGTGGTGGAATAGTTTGCATGACTGGAGCTCTGCAATAGATGGGTATAAACTGTTCAGGAAGGACAGGCAGGGAAGGAAAGGAGGAGGAGTAGCACTATATGTAAAGGAGCTCTATGACTGCTCAGAGCTTCATTATGAAAGTGGAAACAAGCCAGTTGAAAGTCTGTGGGTTAAGTTTAGAGGGGAGAGCAACAAGGGGGATGTTGTGGTAGGTGTCTGCTACAGACCACCACATCAGAAGGAGGAAGTGGATGAGGCATTCTGTGTACAACTAACAGAAGTTTGTAGAGCACAGGCCCTGGTTCTCATGGGGGACTTCAATTACCCTGACATCTGCTGGAAGGCCAATACAGCAGTGCACAGGCAATCCAGGAAGTTTCTGGAGAGTGTTGAGGACAACTTCCTGGTACAAATGCTGGAGCAACCAACGAGGGGCCTTGCGCCTCTCGATCTGCTGCTCACAAATAGAGAAGAATTTATCAGGGAAGTAGAAGTGAATGGCAGCCTGGGTAGCAGTGACCATGAAATGATTGACTTCAAGTTGATGATTAAAGGAAAGAAGGAAAGAAGCAAAACACAGACCCTGGACTTCAGAAAAGCAGATTTTGTCTCCCTCAGGGAACTGATGGGCAGGATCCCTTGGGAGGCTGATCTGAAGGGGAAAGGTGTCCAAGAGAGTTGGGTGCATTTTAAAGAAACCCTGCTAAGGGCACAGGAAGATACAATTCCAATAAGGAGAAAGCACAGCAAATGTGGAAGGCGCCCACTGTGGCTTAACAGAGAGCTCTGCACTGAGCTGAAGCATAAAAAGGACGCTTACAGGAAGTGGAAGCTAGGACAGATGACTAAGGAGGCATATAAAGACATTGCTCGGGACTGCAGGGATAAAATCAGAAAGGCCAAAGGACAAATGGAGTTGCGACTAGCAAGGGATGTGAAGGATAACAGGAAGGGGTTCTACAAGTATATCAATAACAAGAAGAGGATCAGGGATGGTGTAGGTCCCTTACTGAATGGGGCAGGCATCCTCATGACAGAGGATGAGGAAAAAGCTGAAGTGTTCAATGCTTTTTTTAGTTCAGTTTTCACAAGCAAGGTCAGCTCCCAGCCCACTACACTAGGTACGGGGGACTGGGGAGAAGAAGAGAGGCCCTTGGTGACAGAAGGTCAGGTTAGGGACTGCTTAAAGAAACTAGATGTGCACAAGTCCATGGGGCCGGATGAACTGCATCCGAGGGTGCTGAGGGAGCTGGCTGATGAGATAGCAGTACCGTTGGCCATTATCTTTGAAAACTCGTGGCGAACGGGGGAGGTGCCAGAGGACTGGAAAAAAGCAAATATAGTACCTATCTTCAAGAAAGGCAAAAAGGAGGATCCAGGGAATTACAGACCTGTCAGCCTCACCTCAATCCCTGGAAAAATCATGGAGCAGCTTCTCAAAGAATCCATCCTGAAACACTTGGAGGAAAATAGAGTAATCAGGAACAGTCAGCATGGATTTACCAAGGGTAAATCATGCCTGACCAACCTCATCGCCTTCTATGATGAGATGACTGGATTTGTGGATGCGGGAAGAGCCGTTGATGTGATATACCTTGACTTTAGCAAGGCTTTTGATACGGTTTCCCACAGCATTCTCATTGGCAAATTAAGGAAGTATGGGTTAGATGCATGGACTGTAAGGTGGATAGAAAACTGGCTAGAACAATGGTTTCAGCGTGTAGGAATCAATGGCTCCATGTCAAGTTGGCAGGCAGTAACAAGTGGTGTGCCCCAGGGGTCGGTCCTGGGGCCAGTTCTGTTCAATGTTTTCATTAATGATCTGGATGATGGGATAGATTGCACACTTAGTAAGTTTGCAGATGATACCAAACTGGGGGGAACAGTAGACACCCTAGAGGGCAGAGACAGGATTCAGGGAGACCTAGACAAACTGGAGCAGTGGGCCAAGACGAATCTCATGAGGTTCAACAAGGATAAGTGTAAAATCCTGCACTTGGGACGAAAAAACCCCATGTACTGCTACAGGCTGGGGAGTGATCAGCTAAATAGCAGCACTGGAGAAAAGGACCTGGGAGTCATGGTGGATGGGAAGCTGGATATGAGTCAGCAGTGTGCTCTTGCTGCCAAAAAGGCCAATGGCATACTGGGCTGCATCAGAAGAAGTGTTGCCAGCAGATCAAGGGATGTGATCATTCCCCTCTATTCTGCACTAGTGAGGCCACATCTGGAATACTGTGTCCAGTTTTGGGCTCCCCACTACAAAAAGGACATGGACAAATTAGAGAGAGTCCAGAGGAGGGCAACCAAAATGATCAAAGGGCTGGAGCACAAGCCCTATGAAGAAAGACTGTAGGAACTAGGCTTATTTAGCCTACAGAAGAGAAGACTGAGGGGGGATTTGATAGCAACCTTCAACTACTTGAAGGGTTGCTCCAAGGAGGAGGGAGCTCGACTGTTCTCGGTAGTAACAGAGGGCAGAACGAGAAGCAATGGCTTCAAGTTACAGCTGGGGCGGTCCAGGCTGGATATTAGGAAAAACTTCCTTACTAGGCGAGTGGTGAAGCATTGGAATAAGCTGCCTAGGGAGGTGGTGCAATCTCCATCTCTGGAGGTGTTCAAGTCCCAGCTGGACAAAACCCTGAGTGGGATGATCTAATGGGAGTGGTCCTGCTTTTTTTGGCAGGGGGTTGGACTAGATGACCTCGTGGGGTCCCTTCCAACCCTATGATTCTATGAAAGAGTCCAGTGGAGGGCAACAAAAATTATCAAGGAACTAGAGCACAAGACTTACAAAGAGAAACTGAAGGAATTAGGCTTGTTTAGCCTGCAGAAGAGAAAACTGAGGGGAGATTCGATAGCAACCTTCAACTACTTGAAGGGGTGCTCCAAGGAGAAGAGAACTCAGCTGTTCCAGTCGTAACAGAGGACAGAACAAGGAGCAATGGTTTCAAGTTACAGTTGGGGAGGTTGAGGTTGGATATTAGAAAAAAAATTCTTACTAGGAGGGTGGTGAAGCATTGTAATTGATTACCTAGGGAAGTGGTGGAATCTCCATCCTTGGAGATATTTAAGGCTTGGTGAGACAAAACCCTGGCTGGGATGATTTAGTGAGAGTTGTCCTGCTTTTTCATAGGGGGTTGGACTAGATGACCTCATGAGGTCACTTCTAACCCGATGATTTTTTGATTCTATGGTATAATAAATGATATTACCTTACCCCACTTGCCTCTATAATATTTTAGGTATTTGACATTTGGGGGCAGAATATCATTTTGACATTTACACTGTAACCAATAGCAAGGGATAGTGCAATGTTAATTACCTTAGGAGAAGAATGGAAGAGATTGACTTTCATATCATCACAGTATCTTCTGGGACTTCTCTGTGCATGCACATGCAACTGCACACTTTGCTAGCCACTTGGCTGGTTCAGATTGCTTCATCAGATACACTACCCCTGCTCTATTGTCTGCAAAGGACAGCAGGGAGGTAACTGAAACAGATTATGACCTTTCTCCTGCCTGAGTAAACTGCTCAGGGAAAAAGCATATGTGAGGAGTCCCCAAAGCACAGGAGTTGCTGTTGTAGGACGAACTTGCTCAGTTGTGTAAGTGGGAGAGGTTTCTTGCATGGCTTTGCCAGGGGCTTCATAACATGGTCCATTGAGTTTAATCAGCATGGGGGAAAAAAATTGCAGGGTCAAATGAAGTCTCAACATAATAAATCCAGTTCTCTGTGCAGTGCCTATAACACCAGTAGAAAGGAAATACAAGGTAAACTAATTTTAATATTTCTGAAATCTAAGTCTGACAGAGTTCAAGGATCATATTGGATTTATTTATTTATTTATTTATTGATATTCTCTTAAGACATGCAAAGTCTGGATGAATTCACTGGCAGCTTGAAAGGCAACATCTAAAGAGAGATATGTATTTCCTTTTTATATAGTAATATACCAGAAAAATATTGTGAGAGATGGAAGTTTTTTTCAAATTTATTTAGATGTTTTTCATGCTTCAATGTCAGAAGAAAATGTGTTAAAATATAAATAATCTGCTTAAAATCATGGTTATTGAAATTAAACCCCCTTGATGGATAAAGGCAATAGAAGAATGAAGGCCTCTTTGTATGTGTTTTGGTGGCAAACACAAGTGCTCTTGTAATAACTAGATAACATGGCTATTTTGACATACATGGTAAAAATGTATTTTCCATCCTGACAAACTGATGTATTGATTTCATTGTTTCTAAACTATGTTTATCATTAGCACCATCAGGAAACATGAATATTGTTAAGTTTCTTAAGGAGGTGTATGTATGTAATGAAATTAAGGGTAAGGCTAGACTTAGAAGTTAATTCAAAATAAAGAGGCTTATTTCAAAATAAGGGTTTTTTTTCCTGTCCATGCATGTGTTTTGTAATTTTGAATTAAGTGTTTCTTTATTCTGAAATAATGAAACACTATTTTGAAATAATAAAACCTATTTTTATTTCAAAATAGCACTTCAATCAAAATTATTATTTCTAAATAAGCCATTCTAAGTCACAAAATAGGCTTATTTCAAAATAATGGCTCTATTCTTTTGCCTGCCTTCCCATATTTCAAATGAGAGAGTCTAGTGAAGACTCTCTACTTCAAAATAACAACTCCTACCTTATTTTGAATTAGAGAGTTTCCCCTAGACTCCTAATTCGAAATAATAAATTCAAAGTAGTGCTAATTCAAAGTAATTATTTTGATTTGAAATTGAAGCAGTTATTTTGAAATAACTGTTTAAAATTAATTTCCTAAGTGTAGACATAGCAATAAGGGTCTCAATGGAGTGCACATGCACCCCCCCCCCCACATATCTACATATCACCTAGTCCACCTTCTACCTCATTATATGGTTGTTTTGCTATCTCCTTGTATATTTTATTAGCACAGAATGACTATTGCCTAGAATCAGCTAGGTTTTCAGATGATGCAAACTGGTAGCACTGTGCTGGATTACATCAATTGAGAATCTTATGGTCTAATGCCAGAGGAGAAATTTGACCCTTTACCTCTATACTGAATCCCACATATAAGCCCTCAACCTTAATTGTATTCAGGATCATGCAGTTGTGATACATCCAGCTCTCATTAGTCTCTTCATAGTTTGTGATAAATTAAGTTACTGCTAGGCTGAAATATTGGGCTGAAGATCATCTATATGGTAATTGGACAAAAATATGTGTGTTTCCCCTATCAGTTATGATAGGGAATTTAATAAAAGGTGAAAATCAAGGATCTGGACATTTAATTTATCCAAACCTATCTTAAAATAAATGGCTATGATATATGAGTCAGAAAACTTGAGCAGTGAGGTTCAATAACCATAAGCTAAAGTGATGCAAATTCTGTGAACTATATAAATTGACTTGGACATGTTTCAAATTAGCCTTGCTTTCATTCCTTCGTGTATCACCTGTGTCTTATATTTTCACAACTTTGTACTTTATAATCTCCTATTTATGACTAGTTCTGAACAGTTATCAAAACCCCTTACTGACTATTTGGCTCTGAATATTTAACTACTCAATTGCTGGAAGTATATGATGTGCAGATAATAAATATAATTTACCTACTTAACTGCCGGAATTATATGATGTACAGATAATGAATATAACTTAGAGTAAATAAGTAAGGCAATCAGACATACCTCTACACAAAGCTTCATTGGGAAGTGCATCGTATACTATTATTTTGTGGTACTATAGCAAGAGAAAAAAAAATAGAATAGCATAAGGAGCTGCTGCAGCTTAGCTGGCTGCTGTCACTATTTTGGATATGCACATGCCACTTCTGTTCCTCAAGGCAAAGCTGCTGTCCCTCTTCCTTGTCTATTGCTGTAGATACTCAAAAGGAGCAAATAGGTCAAAACAGTCCCATCTGCTTCACTAAGTCTTAAACGCAAAGAGTAATTTCAATTTTAGTGTGATATACAAGATGTTAAAACAGAGGTAAAGAAAACTAAACACAGTATACATTAAAAAAATCTACTAGAAATATACCTTCACAATTTTCACCATGGAGTTAGCCACATACACTGACATGTATTGCATTTTCATCAGAGGGTACCTGCAATATTACATCTTTTATTCTAAGAATCATCTGTATGCCTTTTGTATCTATTCTCTATTTTCCAGATCGTAGCAACATTGTCACATTTTTCACTCCTCCAAATTAACCGTATTATAAAAAGTCATGAATAGCCTGTCTGTGTAAATGTGGTTGTATTTGTATATAAGAACTTGCAACACAAGCTAAGGATTATACATTATTTTCTGTTCAGATTATCTGATTATTTAGTTTAGTTCTAAATAATAGGTACACCAGAAAGTAGGTTTCCTTCCTACCACTTTACAATTGTTTCAGCACTGAGCTGAATAAACATACCAGCATAATGTACTGATTATTTTTTCTGCTCCCATCTCTCTGAATCCTTATTTTTTGTCCAGAAAGTGTATGTTTAATGACACTATGATGAGGTCTTTCTCAGGCAGTGGATATAAGCTTGATGAATCTTGATTTAAATGGTTTCAAACATCAGTAGCAGGGCTGTCTCAAGGGGCTTTGGCACTCTGAGCTGGCTTTCAATTTTGCAACCCCCCCATGGTGTGGGAGTGGTGGCAGGGGGTGGAAACTGCTCAAAGCTGGCTCACCCTGCCCCCACGGTGGGCAACTGCTGGCCCAGGGGTGGAACAGGCCAGCCAAGAGGTGAGGCTCCACACTCTCACCTGTCCCTGGGCTGGTTGTTCCTTCCTTGAGGAGGAGCAAGTTGACCCAGAGGCAGGGCAAGAGAGCACAGCCCACCCCATGGGCCAGCCCTCTCTGCCCCTAGGGGATATTGACTGGTTTGGGGGGCACCGTGGCCAGCCGCCCCCAAGTAAATGACACTCTGAGCCATGTTCTCTTTTGCTTATCAGTCGAGCTAGCCCTGATCAGTAGCCTCAGTTGTGACCAGATTTTTGCATAGGGAGCCAGAAGACACCGTGGCTGAAATCCTGAGCCTATTTAAATTAATGACTTTGTTTTGCTGTTGATTATTTTGGGCCTGGAGTTTAACAAAGAGGTGATCTTCTGGGGACAGTGATTGTGTTCAAAGGCACTCTTTGAACTCCCCAAAGTGCAAAGGCTGTCCCAATGTAGCAAAGCTATTGGTACCAACATCTCCAGAGGAATGGTTAAGTGAAGCTGGCCTTGCCTGTGATGTGTGTATATTGAACCCTCTGCCAGGGTGATATAACAGCTGCTCTTTCCAGAGCATGATATATATTTTTTGTGGAACACTGAGTCTGTTAAATCTAGCATGTTCAAGGCAAAAGGCATGCAGTGTCTGGCATTATAAAGAACTGAGCAATTTGACAGCAACATCTCTGTTGAAGGGAGAATGGCATTTGCAATGGCTGTGAAGTTCATTAGTGTCAGCCATCTACTAAACAAAGATTTCAGCTGTTACATGACATTTTTATACAATTCAGCATTATCACAGCTGTTACTTGAAAACTGTTAAGAGACCCTGTTCTAAACAGCTGTACTAATTGTGGTGTAAAACATACAAAAGAAAATGTGCAACCTGTAAGGATTTTTAATTTACTTTTATTAAGACCTCTAAAACAAACATCTTTTCAAGCAAAATTTCTGAAGAGATAGCCATGTTAATCTGTGTATATCAAAAGCAACAAGAGTCCTGTGGCACCTTAAGAACTAACAGATTTCTTCAGGCATAAGCTTTGTGGGCTTCAACCCACTGCATCGGATGAAGTGGGTTGCAACCCATGAAAGTTTACGTCCAAAGAAATCTGTTAGTCCTTAAGGAGTCATGGGACTTTTGCTGCTTTTTGAGGCAAAGAGACTTCATATTGAAAAGAGAGGGATAAAATGGCAAATGGGGAGAACAGAACACAGATACTGAATATTCCTGCACCAGAAAGACTGACTAATGTTCCAGCATATCCCCTTGTCACTAAACTTGGAATAGAAGTCTATCCTTCTCTGGCAACCCTGCAGCCGCTGCAGACCTGTGGTTGTCTGCTTCTTCTCACAACTTGGTCACTCAGCTGTCCAGCCAGGTGACATTTAGTCCCTGCCTCCAGCGCAACGGCATCCCACAAAACATCAGTCCAGTGACCTTACCACAGCTATTCAGCCCAACTCTAAGCTAGAACCCAGGCACTGCTCCTTTGGGTTCCAGCCTCAGGACTCCACTCCTTGCTGCTTACCTGGAATATTTTCTCCATCAACTTGTTTATAAGTCTTTTTCTCTAGTTCCTTCCTAGACTCACTTTTTTGCAAACCACTTACTCTTCCCAAGCACTGCAGACTTCTTTCTTGATCTTGTATATAGTGAGGTCTTTTGAAAGCTTTCACTCTGAAGATCCTTGTGTCTTTCTCTCCAGCCCTTTTGAGTCCATCTCTCTCACAGAAACCCAGCCTCACGGCTGTTACCCTGTTGTCAAATCTCACAATAGAACTTCCTTTTCAGTCCTGTGCTTTCTTAGTGTTTCTCCAAGCCTTTGCCAGAACTCCAACCTCAGGAGAAAATCCCAAAGCCTGTTCTACCACTCATCCTTCTGCCTGTCTTCTACAGCCATGCAATCACTTTTTCTCTTCTACTGGAAGTCATCCTTGATTCAGATACTCAGGTCCTCCCCAAGTGGGCTTAATCCTAAATTGACCCACTCTTTCAATGCAACACCAGGGATTGCTTGCTGGTTCCAGTTACCTTTTTCTCTACCATTTTAGGGTACACATCCCATCACTCTCACAAATGCAGGTTTTTTGTGTGTACAAATGGATGTTCTTGAAAATATTGTGAATATGGCTGAAGATACATTTTTAAAAATTTCAGCTTCTGGTATCTGTCCTCCTAACACTGACATTTTTGTTGCTCCTTTTTATGAAATTCTAGTCCAGCAAAACACTTGAGCAAATGTTTTAACCTTAAACATGTTTAAGTATTTTGATAAACTGGGATCTAAAGGAAACATGGGTAGGAAAATACAGGACATCTATTTCTCCAATGTTATGATCATATTAAGGCGAGATATCACAAGCTCTTTTCTTCATAATCACACCAAGATTTATAGCAAAATGCCTTTTATCCAAATACTCAGAATTTTTTAAATAAAAGTCTTAATTCTAATCAAATATTTCCATCAGTCAAGCCTTTTTTTTTTTTTTTTTTAACAAGCATAGAAACCTTTTTTGGAGTTACAAAATCTCATTAAAAAAGGCAAACTTATTCTCTTGGAAAGAGTGTTAATTTCATTAAAGACAGCTACTGACACAGCACCACATGCATATGCTTCCCCCATCCCTCCACAGCAGTGTAATATTATGAAAAGTTTTATAATGAAATATGGAAAAAGTGTTTGTCAACATTTGCTCTTAGTAGAAGAACAACATTGATAGCATTTACACCCAGTCACCTTTTCTCTTATAACACCATTCCTCAAACATGTTCCATTAGAGTGTTTTTGTTTCTGTTAAACACAGAGCAAATTATATAAGGCAGCATGCCTGGAACAAATATTTTGTAAAACAAACAAGGAGTCCTGTGGCACTTAAAGACTAACAAATGTGTTTATTGCATGAGCTTTCATAGGAGAAAATCCCACTTTGTCCAATGCTTTGATGGGGAAACTTTCACAACGGGAGGAATTAAATGCAGGGAAGTGTAGGTCATGGGATCAGGCCACACTGTGACAGCAAAACAAAGCAGTTGCTAAGATTCAAACACTGGGGAAAAGGATATAGAAGAAAATGAGGTCAAATCACTTGTAATAAGAAAAATTATCCAAAGTCCCAATTTAGCCATGAAGCAATACAGTCAAATTTGCAAATAAATTTAAACTCTGCAGCTTCTCTGATAATTTCAAGAAGAGATGAAAAACATGGGACATTTTAAGGTCCCCCAAAATATATTTGAGTGCAGAAATGGGACTAGGAGTATTTAAACAAAATTAAAATGTGCAATCATTTTAAGCATACTTAAAAAATAATCTTTTAAAATGGTTCTTACATTTATTTCAGTCACATCTATAAAATGTTATAGTTTATGCACTCTCATATTCTCCCTGTGATAACAGGCATATTACAGATCATTTACTTGTTACGAAGTTAAATCTGAAATGTTCACAGCTTTGCAGATAGTGAGCTGAGTTTAGACAGTCATGAAGTTCAATATGTAGCTACAATATGTTCATGGGGGAAATACTGTCTTCAAGCATGTTTAAAAAAGAGGAAGAGACAATGTTGCTGATAAATAGATAAATCCTTTTAAAATAAATTGCTGTAAACATACGACAGACTACATTAGAAAGATTATGTCATTGCCAGTTTGTAGCTACTCCTAATTTAACATCAGCTTCCTGATCCAACTTTAGACTGTAAAGGTCATAGAGACAGTCAAATAGGAAACGCACATTGAGTGTGATGAAAATCTGGGGGTTGGATTCTGTTACAGGTCTTTTGTATATGATGCTATTCCATATTAAACTTGGCAATAATGTTTCTGATTTGATACTATTCTACCCTTCATTTTTGTCAACCCATACATATCTATGTTTATCTTATTTAGTATGCACTGGACAAACAAATCTTGTTGCTGCTCATAAATAAGTGAAAAGTGAACCCATGTACTGGCTTAATGAAGGTAGTTTGTGTTTGGGGGCGCAGGTGTGGCAGATATTTCATTTGGGGCTCCTGCAAGGGCCAGCTCTACTGTGAGGCGACAGAGAGGAGTGGCTTGGGGTGAAAGTTGCTTAAGTGAGTGTTCATGCAGCCTGTTAGTTGTAATACAGTATCAGCCTTCAATAAAGAACATTGCAACATTAGATTTAACAATCAGGTGCTAATTGTTATTCAAACAACTTCTATGCCTCCTCTCTGAGTCAGTATCACTTTGGGCTTTTATCATTTATATGAAAAAGACTGAGGTCACTGGCAAGCAACCTTTTTTTTTGTTTTGTTTTTTTGTTTTTTTTGTTTTTTTAATCAATAGACCCAATGAAGAGAAGAAAACACTTTGAACACCCACTTATTCTACCATTTCTGGGATTGCACTTATTTTTGCAAATTAGGACTTGCCCCTTTTTTCAGTGGGTTGAGATTTCCCTTGCTTGAAACAAAAGTTATAACTTGTAGAATTTAATCAAAACTCCAGAGGATTGTTTTGACTGATAATTAAAAAGAGAAGAGAAAAGTAAACTGTTCTAGTAAGAGCCTGTGTTAGAAAGTGTGATATTTTTTCTACAGTTAGAAAGCTTAAATAACAGAATGAAATCCAGCTCAGGGATGTATCTACTAGAAGGAGAAGTTATAACAAGGTTCTAATCTGAAGGGGGGAGTGGATAGCCCCATTGTGTTGCTGCCTTATGCACACTGACAGCAACAGGGGTCACCAGACGAAGCAGAGAGGGCTAGCATCCTTTCAATCACAATATTGTGGACCACTGTGTGTTCATGGAAACTCACGCAGACTCAGGAACCAGATGAAGTGCAGAGGTGAAAGTGAAACCCAGGGGGCTGCTTCAGTTCCCGGGGTATGGCAGTAGAGAAGGGAGCATGACTTGGAGGGACTTGGACAGTCTCAGCAACAGACAGGATCCTCGATGACCTTTCTTTAGAGCCTGGCATTGGCTCTCTTCTCCTTCTCCTGTCTCAGCACTTCCATCTCATATCTCCACCTAGTGACACCCCCCCCCATTTGCAAGGAGCTCTCACATGCAGACTCCAAGCTACTACATGCAATTTTAGAGACTTGACGTACTTCCTGATTTCAGACAGGAGTATGGCATGTAGGATCACCATCTGCATGTTCCACGTAGGTGATCTGAGATTAGATGTGTAGATTTCAGAGAAGCAATAGAAGCCTCAAGAGGAAGGCTGATAGCCATGAGGGATTGCGCCCCCCCCCCCCCTGCCACCCCACCAACCATGGTCACTGTTCAATTTTCTGGCAGTGGCCACTTTTTTTCAGTGGAAGGTCACCACATGGCAGAGGGGTCCAGAGGTAGGTCCCAAGGAAAAAAAAGTTTGACAACCACTGGGTTAAGGGCAGCTGAGAAACCAGATTGTGCACTCCTGTTCCACCCCTCCCTACACTGAGCCAGTGGCTCTGGGCTGGGTGGGGGGCTGGGCTCTGCTCTCTCACCCTGCCTCTGACCTGGCCCTTCCCACCCCCCAGTGTGAAGCTGGCACAGAGCGAAGGCCACATTCCACCCTCCGGGGGGGGGGTGCTAAAGCAAAAGCCGGCTTGGAGCGCCACAGCCCCTTGAGCCGGCCCTGGCTCCTGCTTGCCTGAAAGTGGCAAATGAGATTTGGGCTGTATGGAAAATTGGAAAAAAAAGTATTGGGGAGAATGCTGGTCATGATGACATTGAGAATAGTGAAACAGAGGAATGACCTTTGCCTTCTGACTGCATGTAAACACTGAAGAAAAAGAAATGACTTCTTGTGTTAAATTCTTTTTTTTTTTTTTGCGGGGGGAGGGGTTAGAAATCTTACCTGGTAATAAGCTTGTTCTGAAGCCTACTGTAAACAATTAATATATTTCGAACCACAATATTTTTTTTTAGACTTCCTTCTAATAAGTGTGGAATAATTTAATTACTACTCTATACTCACCCCCCCTTTTTAATTGCTGGAATAAGCTCCTGAATACTAATTTTTAATGCTTCATCAATATATTATCTCCAGTCAGTTAACAGTTCATAGTTATCCCAGTAAACCTCTTCCCTCCCCATGAAACTCATTCTTTTGATTATTCATATCACTATTGAGATTTTGGAATATTTTTATTAAAATGTCTGCCTTTCCTAAGCTGGTGAACTGGTTCATTGTTTCTGTAAGTCCAGATGCACATTTACTTTTATTTTTAGTTCTCTGAAAGCTTTGAACCTTTTTTTCCAATTACTCAAAGAAAGTTTCCACCTTTTTTTTTCTTTTTTTTTAAATTTCTGGACAACCTTTTGTGCCTAGGGTTGTCAGGTTTCTGGTATTTCACAAGAAACTTCAGCCAAAAGGGGAACCTGACAGTGACCAGTCAGCACGTCTGACTGAAGAGTAAAATTCTGGTTATCCATAATAACCAGTTTCACCACGAGAGCAGTTGGGGATGGGGGGGGGGGGTTGGGAAGAGCAGCGACTCCTGTTAGAACTTGTAGGAGCTACTCATGACTTAGCTGCTGACAGAGAACCCTTGCTCTAGTGTCTCCGGCAGAGATGTACGTACTGGCACCAGCCACCTGCTGGGAAGGGAATCCTGTCAACTGCACCTTCTGTCATGCTGTTACCTGACTGCCCCTACTCCTTGTTCTAGGAACCAACCTGCCACTCAACTGTGCCTCTGTTTCCATAATCCCTCTGTAGATTGACCCCTCTCTCTGAAACATCATGTCCTGGTTGAGCAGGTAGGTACTCACTATGTCCTGCCCCATGGACCCAGGTCCCACTCCCTGGCCACAATCCAGCTCCTGGGCTTGATCCAGCATCAGGCTCCTGCTGCTGCCAGCCTGGCCCCTGATCCCTAACCAGGGATGGAGCCAGGAAAGGTGAGTGTCACCACAGGCAGTCCAGCCTCAATGCATGCCTGGGATGGGCAGGCACTGCTGCGGGCAGCCCAGCCCTGGACTGGAGACGGGGGCGGGAGAGGTGGGTGTTGCCCTGGGCATTTGGGGTACTGGCATCAGTAGTCAGGGCATGTGCCCCATGTGCCAGTCCCCAGCAGTGCCCCTGGCCAGGGGCTGAGGAAGGACTGGGGGAGAGCATTGACTAGAAAGAGGTTGGGCAGGGGGCTGGGCAGGGGTTTCCAGTTTTCAGCAATTAAAAAGTTGGCAACCTTCTTTGTGCAAATGCTCTACAAATTTTATCATTAAGGATTTAATATGTTACTTGCTTTCTTAACTGTTTGGGTTTCTAAGTCTGGTGCTATTTGATATACTGTAGTTCCCTAGATCAAGTGCTTCTACAATTCCTTTCATTATGTTGCTGTAAAATTGTCTTAGGCTGCCACTTACACAGTTAATGCTGAAATATTTATAGCATTTAATCTTGAAAAGCTTTTTGAAAATCCCAGCAAGAAACTATCTTTCTGTTTTTGACCTCGTACTCAGTAAGCATAAGGAAGTGATTGCTTCCCATTCTGTCTTTTTATAAATTTTTCAGCTGCATCTGTTAGTTCTATCATCTGTTACAGTTCTCCAATCCAGAACAGAAAAGGATCCATCCAGTGATTCAAATCTAGTAGCTGTTGCTTTTAGAAGAGTAAATTTAAGTGGAATGGTTGGATACTATCTGAGCCACTAGGCCTCTGCCTGAGCCACAGTTGTTATGGCAATGGATTCATAGGCGGGAACATAGGCTTTGCTTCTTGCAACCTGAATTTAGTGAAATATATATTATCTTCCCTTTCCCCTCTCCCTTTTCCATAGTTTGAGCAAGAAATGTAACTGAACGGAACTATCTTTTTTCCCTGCATAAGACCCTTGGAAAGAGAATACTTACCAAGTTTCTCACTGCTCTCTTCCCTTGCTAAATGCTTGGTCAGTAATATTATAGGCATTGCTGTAAGAAAAATAACATGTAAAATTAAACACCTGTACACCATTGACTAAAACTGTAAACAACAAGGGGGGGGGGTATAGTTATATTCACCACATAGTTTTTAGTATTCACTGCTTGGGTGTTAATGTAACAAAAAAAGGGTCTTTGGGGAGTTGTTATGAATGTAAGCTTTTACATATTTTGAAGTATAAAAGGATTGTAATTCACCCCCCTCTTGGCTCATTCAAGACATTGAGGGAATGAGTGGTGGGTTACAAAGGGTGCCATTCAACACAAACCTCCTCTGGGACAACTTGTTTGCTTCTTCTTCTAATATCCTATGGTCAATATTATCAGGTGTGCATGACAATAAATTGTTTTAAGTGTTTTCTAATTATCAATTTTCTTACTTCTCATATCTCATTATGATTGCTAAAATCACTACAAATTATAAACAGGTTTATGGTGTGTAACCACTTTAGAGTGCATGGCCACTTTAAATCTTTGTCCTGAGAGGAGAAAATGCTGATTTTTCTAGGGAGAGGAAATACTGAGGTTTTTTTTTTCTTTCTTAAGACAGTAAGAGTGACAGAGCATGTGTCTGAGAGTCTGTATAGAAGAGCTATGCAAGTCCCCCTCTTAGTGAAGCAGCTGAGAAGCTAGCCATAGCCTGGAAGGGATAGAGGGATTAGGTCACCTCATGACAGAAGTCAGGAGGAGCCATGTACCAAGAAGAAATCATATGAGAAAAACAAATGGAGTTGTATGCATTATCACTGCTGTCAAAGCTGTTTGGGAAGATATGGTGCTTGGTGGGGCTGCAGAGGAAGGGGTGAGATAGAAGGTAGGGTAGGCATGTCTGGTTTTCAACAATTTAAAAAGTTGACAACACTATTGTTATGCAGTGTGAGTTTCTAGAAGACATTATTATACTGTGTGGCTATGTCTGCACTAGAAACTATAAGTGGACTGTTACAGCTAATTTATGAAGGTCAATTTAAAGTTTACCTTGTTGACTTGGGGAGTTTAAAAAGACTCCTAAGTTGACTTAAAAATGGCCTATTTAAGTCCACTTAGACAGTTTACACCAGACTTTCTAAGTCAACTGGCTAGCTCAATGGAGAGCCATGGCTCCAAAGGGAGCTGCAGCTCCCGGACTAGGGGAACCTCAGGTCCAGGGGACAAGGGGAGCCCTGACCCTCTGGCAAGCATGGAGTCATGAACAGCTCTCGTATCCCTGGAGAGGGGAGTCCCTTGCTGCCAGGAGCTGTGGCTCCCTTCTTCCCATGAAGCCTTGGGTCCCTTTGTCCCCAAGAAGCCACATGTGACTCCCTCGTCCCCTGAGAGGGAAACCCCTTGTTACTGGGAGCCAGGGCTCCCTTCTTGAGGAAGGGATTTTCATAAAATATAAGGACTGGAGGGCCTCATGAGGTCATCTAGTCCAACCCCATGCTAAAAGCAGGATTACTTCTACTAATTGATCCCAGCCAGGGTGTCATCCATGGGAAATAAATCAGTGCTGAACTTAGTTCACTGTCATTGTCCACAAGTATTATTATTTATATTTCAGTAGCCATGAGATGGCACTGTACAAAACATAGCAAAAAGACTATTCTTCCCCCATTTCAAAGAGGCAGTCATGTTAGTCTAGTTTGTTAAAACGAGCAAAGGCTATATCTATGCTAGGGGCTTAAGTTGACTTAAGCCAATTTAAGCAGCTCCCTGAGCACATCTGGATTTCATTAAGTTGACTTAAGCACTTGCTTAACCCCTTAATTTAATTCCTACCCTTAAAGTCGACTTTATTAAGTAAGCTTAACAAAATGTTCCCATTAAAGTCCACTTAATAAAGTTGACTTAGTGTAATAGACTCTTTTTAAGTCAACTTTATAAAGTCAACTTAAGCAATGGGGCCCATTTAAAGTTGACTTTAAATGTGTCCTTTTGCTTAAGTTGGCCTTATAAAGTTGACTAAACAAATGGGGCTCACTAAGTTGACTTAATAAAGTTGACATTAAGTAGACCTTATTCAGTCAACTTAACTGAGCCCTGTATAGTTAAGGAGTCCTGTGGCACTTAAAAACTAATGAATGTATTTATTGCATGAGCTGTCATGGGAGAAAAGCCCAATTTCTCACTTCAAAACATCTGACAAAGTGGGATTTTGTCTAACAAAAGCTCATGTAATAAATAAATTGTGTTAATCTTTAAATGCCACATGACTTCTTGTTTGTTTTATCCTTCCCCAAAAATCTTTATAATCTAAGTAGTGTAAGGTCTCCGGTCTAGTTTTCTATTTCAGTGCAGCCCTGTAGAACATATTTGATGGACAACATTATTTAATGACAGTAAATATTGAGATTCCAAAACTTAAAGCTTTATAACTATCAAAACACAGTTGAAATAAATTTTTAATGACAATAGTAGGATCTGAAATTTATAGATAGATTTGAAAGAGTTTAATTTTTATCAATATTATTAGGATTCAGTCTTGGACTTTAACTTTAGGTACTTTTTTTTTTTCAGTTTACTCCTTATCTACCAAGTGTGATTGTTCACGATCTTTTAGTTAAGGCAGGGGGAAATCTGCATTCAGTTCCTGGCTATTCCATGGACTTGCAGTGTGACCCTTGGCAAGTAATTCATTCTCTCTGCCTCATTTCCAATGGGCATAATAGAATGTCCTGATCTCACAAGGTTAATGTAAGGAAGTGAACAGTCATATAGTGATAAAAGTAGCCGAAGCATCTAGCAAGATATTTGTTTTGTTTTGTTTTACCATGTCTATGAAGAAAGATAAGGTGGAAACACTTTCAGTTGAAACTCACAGGAGTTTGATTTATAATTTACTGTCTGAGATTTATATATTTTAACCAATAGAACCTCTGACAGAAAACTCTAAGTGTAAAATTAATATCCACTATCACAACTGATCTAAATTCCCTTTATATATTTTCAATGAACAACTGTTAGAGCAGGGTTTTGTTTTGTTTTTGGTTTTGTTTTGTTTTTTTGTTTTTTTGTTTTGTTTTGTTTTGTTTTGTTTTGTTTTGTTTTGTTTTGTTTCTGTTTCCCTTGTAGAAGGGGGTGTTTGTATGTCTTGAATACAAGGAGAGGAATTCAAGTCTAATACACTTAGTTTTTAAACCTAATGTTACTGTCTTTCAGTTTCTTTAAAATACATTTCACATAAATTACAGTCATCTGAATAATAAGTACTTAAGAATAAAATATCTTTGAAGTGTGTCAAGTTGATCACTAAAAGATTTGTTGCCCTTTGTAGATCCTGCTATTACTGCCCAACAACTAACCTTTTTTCTGTCTTTCTTTTACTTACCTTAGCATGCAAAATCACCCAATTTCCTATGAAAGTGTGTAGTTTAGGCTCTAAATAATTAAAGTGCACATTCTGCAATCATTGGCAACACCACATTAATTTGTCAAGAAGATTCTACATGGCAAATCAACTATTTCTTTTAAAAAAAAATAACCAACATTCATTTCCATGCTGAGGTAAAGTAATAATAGTCAAAGTAAAACTCAAGACGAAGTAAATGTTAACATTCTTTTAATGATTAAAAACAGCTGATGTAGCAGAACACACTAAAGAAGCTAAAAAAAGTCTATTCAGGAGGAGAACAGACTTGTATAAGGTGGCTGTTTAAAAGCTTGTAGACTGTACTGTGTTCCATCATGTTGCTATGTGAAAAGGCAAGATTTATGAGCAATCTTCATTTCTTAGATTGATGGATATTTGCTGTATTTAGTAATCATGTTTGCAGTTTACATACAGCAAAATAGTGTTCCTGATATATTGCTCAAACCCCACCTTCTGGGAACTTAACTTCAAGAGAGACATACTTTTCATTATTCCCTAATTATAAGCATTATGTTGGAATATATTAAATATATATGTGCCAACTCTCCCACATATAATGCAGTGCATAGTAAAATAACTCCTTATGCTCTGTAGTATCTCAAAACTATTTAAAAGTAATTCCAAGGACCAAATTGACAAATTCACTGTAGAAAATGAACCAGTAAGGTGCTAAGCAACCACGCCCCCATGGAAGATGGGTAAGTTATATGTACTGAACTTAACTTACTCTAACTTTTAATGGTTTATCATACCTCTACAAGAAGACTAACATAGCTCCTCTTCTTCAAGATGTCATTCTGTTTGCCAGCTTTATACTCCCCTAAGAAGCTTGTCAACTGCAATGGTCTATGGCCCATGCTTTTACATGTTTCTATTACCTGAAGGGAAAAGTGTTCTTCCAGAAGTTCTATGACTTTGGTGAGATTCTGGGAGCGTGTCAGAGTTACTGGGGACAATCTGGAAGACCTGCTTCTAGGCCACAGATGTAGAGGTGCTAGACAGAGGAGCCATACTTTGTTACTGTGCCTAGAACTGAAGCCAGAAACAGTTCCTAGACTCTACACACAGAGAGCCACGAGCGTGGAGGAGTGAGTGAGTGGACAAAATAGTAAGCATCCACTGAAGGAATTCCATAGCACTGCTCATTTTTTGTGTTGTCTTGGCACAGACTATCCAGAACGAGGCAATTTTAGGGCAAAAAACCTGTCTACATAGTTTATTGAAAAGACCACAGGTCTCAGTTAAAGGAGATACTCAAACAGAGAATTTCTTCTTGGGATAGCTTCTTCCTTGAGACCCACAGCTTCCAAAGAGGTAGGCCGTGTAATCTGTGAGCCCAAGTGTCAAAACTTTATTTCAAGTTTATTTATTTTTAATAAAGTCAAATCACAACAGAAGGTTTGGCCTTGCACACTTTTGTGTAGCATTCTTAAGACACTCTGAAGCAAGGCAAATTGAGTAAAAGAATGTCTGAAGCACCACACTAGGTCAGCAGGAGCCATTAGAGTGAAGAGTGATGGAGTAGAATTAGCCTTATCTTGGTTCTCTGTGTATTTTGTAAATATACCCACATGGGGAGACTGAGAGATAATTGATTATGACTTGGTAATTAGCCTGTTTACAAGGGGCTATAACTTGTCATCTAGGAATGCAGATGAAAGAGAGGGACACTGCAAGATGGACAATGAAGCTCACAATTTCAGACTGCCTAGGCCTTCCTTTGTCCTTGTGATGCTGTCTGGGTCTAGGGGACTGTTTATGATTATTTTTCATGTTAATATTTTATATTTGCAATAATCCATATGTGATATACAATGTTTGGTGTCAATAGAAAGGTTGTAACCTGCTAGGAAAGATTATATGGTTTATAGTTAGGTATCATATCTGTATTAGATATTAGAATTATATCAAATCAAGTTGTTTCATTCTAAAGCAATCCCAAACTAGGTGTCTGCAAAACCACTGTCCTCTTGATGGCCCATCAAGGGAGCTCCCAGGTACAGTGAACCTAGGAAGAAACCTGTTTGACCAGTCACCCAGACTGACCATGTTACTCAACTCCATTTTGATTTGTCAAGGACTCTGAGAGCATAGGAGAGCCAAGTGATAAAAGGCAGAGGCCCCAAGTCCATTTTTTCTTCAGTCTTCAGTCTGCGACCTGCAATCAATATCATCCGCTGGAACTAGTCTGCTGCACTGAACAAATGACTAAGACCCACCCAGGTGCTAGGTGCATACCAGAGGAGTTGGACTAACCTGCAAACTGCATATTCTTCAAAGACTTGTTTTCTATGGACTGTAAATCACTTGTATGTATGATTCACTTTGACCCTTTAGCAACTCTTGTATTTGGTTTCTTTCCTTGTTATATTAAACCTTTAGTTGTAGATACTAAAGGATTGGCTGGCAGCGTGGTATTTCGGGTAAGATCCAAGCCTATATTGTTCTTGGTGATGTGGCTGGCCCTTTGGGGTTAGGAGGACCTATTTCTTTACAAGACCCAGGGACTAGATGGGGACTGGACTAGCTGATGTGCAGTAAAGGGGGCTGTTTGTATTTTGTTATGCTTGGTGATGGCCAGAGTAGGGAATCAGAAGCATGTTTTATTACCGACTGGGAGACTGGCTTAAGTACTATCCATCAGTGGTTTGGGGGTTTGACCACTGGTTTTGCAGCTTGCCCTGATTTTGGCACATTCAGAAGATTATCCAAGGAAGCCTGGATCACAGTCCTCACTTCACTTCGTACATATGAAGTAGGTAGAAGTCCGAGAAATGCTTTATGGAGATAGGACTTGAAGTTTTATAAGCAACTATAAGGCAAGTCCACTGTCGTTAAATTATATGAGTATCTGAGGGCTGCTTGAGGATGATGGAGAACAACACTCTGTGATAGGCAGCTCATTGAGGATGGTGATGACAGCACATTGTATGCTCCAACTTCCTCTCAAATCTTCTTACTTTTTGTCCTTACCTCATTCAAGAACAGATAAAAGTGAAGTTTTTGCATGCTACCTTCTATACTCTATCATTTGCAAAATAAGCACTATATAGCCCAGCCATGTTATCAAAGTCATAATCCCAGGGAGACTTGGAATTAAAAATAGTGTTTAAGAAGAAATGTGCCTCAAGCCAATCCCCAAATGTGAACTCTAGCTCCAAACTTGAAGCCTGTTGTTTTTTCCCTACTACTAAGGGTTTTATACCTGTGTAACTTTATTGATTTTAGTGGTGTAAAACTGATGCACCAGAATGAAGACTCTGCTACAATAAAAAGCATGTAGCACTGCAAAGTCAGGCAGAAAGCAGGATGATTTACTTCCCTCTCCAGCCGTTCTAATACGGCAATGAATTTGGGAGAGCTTTCCAAAATTGCTTGGCTGTTTAAACTGAGGGGATAGGAGCATGATGGTTTTTTGGTCAGTCTTTTTCTCAGCTCCCCTTTCTCTGTAAAGAGGAAGGAAGAAGACAGGTGGTGAAGCAGCCTCATAAGCTATGAACTCTAGACAGCTGCTTCCCTGCCTTTTGAGATCCAACACACACTGTACACGTGGCACACACATAGCCACTTTTCAGAGGTATTGTGAGATAGCGTGCTATAGGTGCGGTGTGGCTATGTTTACAGATAGAAGACAGAATGATCTTTCAAAACTCCTACTGAAGTAAGGGGGAGTTTTGCATGAATAAATTCTGGCCTAGAGCTATTAATGGCATTTTAATTAAATCTCCCCTGCTATATCCCTTGATTTTTAGTAGAGAAATGTAATGACAGAACTTGAAAAGTACAGAAGCACTCTTATTGTGTGCCAGTGTGACTTGCTTGTTACATAACTCACATGTTGCAGTATAAAGAAGAGCCCAAACAGGAAAGTCTAGTGAATGGATTTTGTGAAAGCATATAGTATACTTCCTGGCCCATATGGATTCTAATGTGTAGATAAATACAGTGAGTGAGAAAAATCATTGTCTCAGGGTCGTTAAAAGTATTTTTTTTTGTGGTGTTTTGTTTTGTGCTGGAATCCAAAGGAAATGGTCAGAGCTCTATCAGACCGAAAATTGACTTGTGAATAAACACAACATCTTGAAATAAGTTTCCTGGTTTAGAATGTGCCCCTCCCCATGAAGCCCCCAAAGCCCAATAATTTTCTTTTGTTATAATGTAGCTCCTGACTCTTTTTTATGTACAAAGGAGGATTTCAGGATTAAGGGTTATAGAGAAAATAGGTCTATTAATCCCTTATGTATCAGTATTAAATTTACCATTTAGATTAAAAATTGACTAGAATAATTCTACATTTGAATTCAAAACTGAGCTTTCCTTGAGTCGGTTTAATTGTAAAGTGCTTAATTTCTTAGCACATAAAACAGTCTCAAGAATATTCTGAATTCTACCTGCTTTAAATTAATTACTGTGATAAAAGAAAAATGATTTTCTGGGTCAGAGAAATACTAATAGGATACTTCCTCAAGTTTAATAACAAGTGATTTAGGAGATAGTGATTGACAAAAATGCCAATGTAATAAGATATATTGGTCTTAACTTCTCAGAATCTATGCAATTATGTGCAAATGGTATGTTGGCCAAAATGTTAACTATTAGCAGCTTAAAATTATATTGAATATCTAACCAAAAAATAATTTCACAAAACTGAATTACATAACTGCCACTTCAGGTGCCTACATCTAAGTTCTCCTGGCATTCACAAAACTCCACTAATTGGACCAGAGAGTAAGTGAGTGTGATCCTATGACCTTGCTGTTTGACCACTTATGGGAGACCTATGTCCAGTGCCCTTTCTCCTACAGCTTTGTAATGTGTGCTTTTGATTTTTCCTTCCTAAGTTCTCAGTAGTTCACTTTTCTTTATTTAGTTTCATTTGGTTCATTTCAGAGCAATTCTCCAATTTGTCAATGTCATTTTGAATGTTAATCCTATCCTCCAAAGTGTTTACAGCCCTTCAGTTCATGTCAAAATAAAACATTTTGAGGAAAGCAACAAAGTTGACAAAAGGGTCAGAAAACCTGCCCCATGAGGAAAAACCTTTAAAAAGAAAAAGAAAAAAAAAGACTGAAGGGGAACCTAGTAACGGTCATTAAATATGCTAGTGGATTTTATAAAGAAGACAATGATCAATTGTTCTCCTTTCCACTGAATGTAGGACAGATAGCAATGGACTTTAGCAGAAGCAAGGAAAATTTAAGTTAGATATTATGGAAAATAGCTTTATAGCTGTGGGGTTGTTACGCTCTAGAATAGGCTTCTAAGGAAAGTTGTGGAATCTGTTATCAGTGGAAGTTTTTTAAACTGGTTGGACAAACATCAGTCAGGTTTATTTTGTCCTGCAGCAACACGGGGGGCTGGATTAAATAACTTTTCAAGATCTGTTCAATCCCTGCATTTCTATGATTATTAGGTGGATTGCTCTGTTTCCAAAAGCTGTGAACAGACTTATTTTCTCCCTATCTCTCATTCAGTCCCCCCCTCCTGGATTGTCAGAGTATCCTTTTGAACAGATCTTCTTTTTAGAGCATGTTCTGCTGCTGCTAAGGGTACTTTTGTCCCATATCTGTTCCTTCACTCATTATTCTGTGTCTTGGATCTTTAAATCCAGTCATACACCGTCTCCCTCATGCCTCAGTTTATAGTGGTAAGTATCTTTCATCTAATAAGAAGGAGTCTTCATTTTGTATTTTCCCATACACACACACTTAGTGCAACACCTGAAACTTTTATGGTTACAATGAGTGATATCAGTGCATGATCCACTGATTGGTATTTCATGGCATGTAACAAGACAGAGTGGATGGTCTCAGGGGTAAGGGTGGAGGGACTTGATGGCCTACTTCATCTCAGGGTCCTCTTTTTCAGTTATCAAGTATGTAAGTTAATACATTTTTACCTAAGTTAAAAAACTGGATGGTCCTCTCCTTCTGTGATAACACACCTCTCAGGACGACATCAGTCTTTAAGACGAAAGGCTTTGAAAGAGCAGAATGGAACAAGATGAGTTCTTGAGCCAGTTGATGCATCAGTGTTTTGAAAGCCTTAGTGCAATCTTGAGATTTTCTGCTTTTCTTGGGGAGCCATGTTCTTCATCAAATCCATCAACAGGTCAGCAATTACGGCAAAGGGTTGTGATGAACCACCTATAATACCCTGTTAACCCGCCAAAATAACATATCCACTTTTTTTTTTTTTTTTTTTTCTGCAGGGAATTAGAGCACTCTGTAAAGACTTGCATCTTTCCCATTAGCTGCTGAAATGTGAACACTTCTTCCTTTTGAATAGTTTTAGGCTGAATGGCTGGTGTTTTTTATGGGGAAGAGGGTTTGGACTTTTTATGGGGAAGAGGGTCAAGGGATCTGTCATTATGTTCTGATGGGATCAAGGCTAGTGATATGACTGAAGGCCCCCAACCTCTCCATTAATTTGTCAACAGCTGGCTTTTGTATGACTTAAACTTTACTACTGTTAATTATCTTTTTTTCCAGGAGTCGATTCAAAATTTGGTAAATCTACCCTAGTTAGGCCCAAGACCAATGGGGCTCTGCCATTCACTGTGCAATTACTTGAGATTCAAGAGATACTACACAATTGTCTTGAATTTTTTTTCTCCTGCTTGCAGTCTATGTAGTGCATGAAATCATGTGCAATCCCTTTACTTGGAAAGGATTGAGGAACATTTATGGGCGAAGGAGGCCCTGCCCCTTCCCCCTTGCTGAGAATGCTTAGTCTGGAGAAGAGTATCAAAAGCTGGCCAAGCAACTCAGTCTGGGACTGGCAATCTGACAAATACACCTCCCGGGGAGGACCTGGTCTGTGGCAGCACAGAGTCAGTGAATTGAGGGAACCACAACACCCAGCAGCAGAAGCAAGGCCCACAAGCCCTGAAACTATGCTCCATAGAGCTGGGTTGTCATTAAATGGGACATTGATGGGAACAGGAAGTGACCCAGGGAAGCTGATAAGAAGCTGAATGTCAAACAGAGACAGCTGATGATAAATTCAGCCTTACAAGGTCCTGGATCAAAACTTGCTGTAGTTGGCTGAATCCGTGTTCCCTTACTCCTGCTAAAATACTGTTACTAGGAACACTGTCACTCCATGGGAACTCTTGCTACTAGGTGGGACTGCTGCCTTTTTTGTGCTTCAGGCCACTAGGAAGGAGGACCCTGCAACTCAGACCCAGCCACATGGTGGAACACCAGATGACTCTGACATGCCACTGCTTAAAAGATTGTATGGAAGGTCTTGGCAAACTTTGGATCTGTGATTTTTGTTGTGCCAACAGACTTTCTCCCACCAACACTTGATCATAGCTTAGGGATATGGGACATGTGGCCCAGGTTTTAATTCTTGGGGGAAATGGTGTTACCAGGAGTCCTTTATGATCCTTCCATTCGTTTAGCAAGTTGATGCAATACATTTTTACTCTCCTCTTGCTGGGCTGGAAAAAATCTCATTATTACAATGGTAATTCAAGGCTGATTAATCTAATTACTTCAAAAAGGCCTTGCCAACTGGCCAAACAGTTGGATTATGAAGTGGGGAATAATACCTGCTCCTCTGGCTGGAATCCTCTGATGTACCCCCCTTATTGTATGCATCTGCTGCCTCTGTTTCACCTTTATTAGGTTCACCTTTTAAACTTGTCCAAGATCTTTATTTTTCCTATCAGTTTTAGCATGTATCTTGTTAATGGCCTTGGAATTTTGCTTTGCCCATGTCTCATGAGGGAAATCTGGTATTCCCCTCAGCCATATCCTGTTCAATAACCCAAAGTGAGAGAACACTGTGAATGCCTGTGGAATCTCTCAATAATTTATTTTGTTTGATTTGACCCCTTTGGGCCCTGGAGTCTGCCCAATCTTGCCAATAGTTAGAGTCCATATGTGTGCAGCTTCAGTGGCTGTGGTTTGGCTGCTTACACTTGAGGCAAATCTGTCATTGAGGGGATTTATACTTAATTTCTTTCACTCCCTGCCACTTCTGGGAGGAGCTTCTCCTAGGGCCAGCTATCCTTTGTTACCCTGGATCCTGGCAGAAGTGTGCTCCCATAGACCACGATTCTGTAACTTTTACCTTGCCATGGTCAAGTTGTCATGCAACTCACATGTCACCTTTCTGGCTCTGTCTTCTGTGACATGCATCAGGGGGTTGAGTCTTTACTATAGGTTCAGTGGTGGGTAGATAATTTTTGTATAGCCTTGTAGAGGACTTTGGGACAGTACTGAATCAGGCCCTGCTACCCTCTGGCTCAGAAAACTTGGATAAACTGCTCTGAGATTATGCTTTTCAGTTACATACACTCCTAGTTTTTCATCAGGCAGGACCAAGGCCCATAATGCTCTCTCAGTCATTGGATGCTCTCCCATGCTCCAGATGAGAACCTTTCCCACTGGACTGGTTGTAGGTAAGTCTCAGTCAAAATGTCAAAGACATCCCAACTGTCACAATCTAGGACTGAGTGCCGCTGTTTTTATTTCCACTGTTGTTCCTTCCTTAATACCATAGACAATATACTTTCTATCAAAGTCTTTTTGAAGGTCCTCCAACTCCTCTGATATGTTGAAGACAGAAAACTCTATCTATCTATCTATCTATCTATCTATCTATCTATCTATCTATCTATCTAT
>ML681993.1:23416631-23436507 GCA_007922195.1 Podocnemis expansa
TGCTGCTGGGGCCGGAGTGAGCGCCGGCGGGGAATCCCCGCGCCGACACTCCTGCTGGGGGTGTGTGGGGGGGGCAGGGGCTGCCCCGGAGCCCCGCCCCCGGAATCCCCGGCAGGAACGTCATGCCGGGGACTCCGGCCGGCGGTTACTCCGGCCCCGGCAGCCGCGGGCTCCAGCCGCGCTCCGGGGCCGCGCCTCCAGGTTTGGGGGCAGGGGGGGCTTTAAAGCCCCCCGGGGTGAGGTGCACCCCCGCCCCTCTACTAGCCGGTGCCTGCAGGGGCTGCAAGCACTGGCCAGGTGAGGCGCGGGGCCACGCGGCACTCCGCTGGTGCCTTCAGTCCCCTGCAGGCACCGGCGCCGTGCGGTGCAGCCCTGCCCCCCCCCCAGCCCGTGGACACCCCTCAGCACCCTGGCCAGGGTGCTGAGGGGTCAGCCCTTCCTCCCAGGGTGCTTAGCACCCTGGGAGGAGGGGCACATGTTGTCTCGGAACACTTTGTTCCGAAACAACATGTCCGAACAGGGCTGTTTTGAAACCTCTGTTTCGAAACAACTCTGTTTCAACAGGTAACCAGGTTTAAGTTATTTCGCAAAGACCACGGCCATTTCGAAAGAAGCGGTTTGCTTCTTTCGAAATGGCCGTGCGTCGTGTGGCCATGGCACTCCTTATTTCGAAACAACCTCTGTTGTTTCGAAATAAGGAGTGTGTGTGGACATACCCATAGTGACATGAAGTGCATCAAGTCATTTCCTTCTCCATGTGCACATATCAGACTGACCTTCATTTCCCATTATGGTAGCAGATATTTCTGATGTCTGGGTAAGATTCTGTTGTGGTTTATCTCTACAATAGCAAGGTGAAGCCAAGTGTCTGGGCTGTGTGATCTGTAAGCAGGTCTTGATTCTGAACCCTGTTATTTTCCTAGTGACGCTGCCAAGTCTTTCTTCATAATGTTTCCAAGATTCTTAAGAGTTTTAGTCACTCTACTGCATATACTGGCATGCAATATTTAAGTACTGAGAAGATGAAGGTAAAGTCAGTTTTCCACAAGGTATGTCAGCTCCCCCACTGGCCCTAGCTCATTTTTCAGATTATATTGTTCCGATCTTTATCTTGACAGCAGTCTTTGTTAGAATTTGACAATACAAGAGGCTTCAAGCCAATCCAAGATATTTTTGGAAATCTTTGTATGTAAACTGAATGTCATACAAGGAGGCATTCAAGCACTTCTATGCATGGTGGTTGCTTACGTGAATAGGGACAGCTGGATGGTTGAGGGTTTGATCTGAGTCACCATAACCAGTACTTTTCCTCCCTGTGAGGATGCATTCATCATAACTGGCAGCACTGTTCCTGTGAGAATGCATGAAAAAGCATGCTTGGATGGCAAATTTCTGTGACTGATTTGATGGCATGTCACTAACATATATATTAAAAGAGTCGTGGAGCCCATTTTTAAGTAAATGAGTTCTGCTGGTCTCTGCCTTTTACACATACACAAAACTGATGAACTGGTATTTATGACTGTCAACAGGTGCAGTGTTTTGCAGCACATTAGTTTCAACACTTTCAGAAGCAGGACATTCCACCAACCAGTGCTGTATGCTATGGACTGTGCTCTCATTGTGGAATACACCAGATATTTAATCCATATTTAGGGTTTTTTTTTTATTTTATTTATTTATTTATTTATTTATTTATTTATTCTTATAATGGGTGGCCTAAATATTATAGGAACAGAAAAATGCATAACAAACACTTATTACTGCATGCAATTTGAACTAAGTCCTTATCTCTTTTTTGCTAAAGAATTAGGAAAAAATCTAAATTTTATTTTAATATCATAGACTCACAGAATGTTGAGTCAGAAGTGACCACTATGATCATCTAGTTTTGCCTCCTGCACAACATAGGCCACAGAACTTCAACTATCCACTACTATAATTGACCACTAAACTAAGACTGAGTTATTAAAATCCCCAAATAATGATTTGAAGACTGCAGTATAGACAGAAACACTCGGCAAAAGGCCTGTGGCCTGTTCCCCATGCTGCAGAGAAGACCAAAAAACAAAAACAAACAAACAAACAAAAAAAACGGGGTGGTATGCCATTCTGCCCTAAGAGGAAATTCTTTGTTAATAACAAATATGGCAATTGGCTAAATCTTGAACCTGGGGGCAAGATTCACTAGCCAGACACCCAGAAATAATTCTATAGTAACTCAGAACCCATCCCATTTAACACCCCATCATATGCACTTGGCATACTTACTAATAGTAGTTAAAGATCAGTCAGTAGCCAAATGCTTAGAAATCTTCATCTAATTTCAAGTCTAAACTTCCTGATAGCTAGTTGATATCCATTTGTTCTTCTCTCCACTTTGGTGCTGAACTTAAATAAGCCTTCTTACTCCTAGTGTTTATACCTCTGTTATATTTCATGAGCTAATTGATTTAATATCCTTGGATGAAGGTTATCGAGGTCCTCCAATTTAGTCCCATTAAGCTGTTCAAGTTTAACTTCTACCTCAGGTGTGGTAACTTCTACCTGTATCCCTAAGGTCTTCATTAGTCTCATTAAAAACTGAGGCAAAGTATTTATTTAGACATTTTCATATACCTAGATTATCCTTAACATCCACCCCTTCCTCAGTGCTTTGCAGTCCCACTTCTTCTTTTCCATAGAATCATAGAATATTAGGGCTGGAAGGGATCTAATGAGGTCATTTAGTCCAGCTTTTAGCAGGGTGTTGGACTAAATGACCTCATTAGATTCCTTCCAGCCCTAATATTCTATGGGTGTGTTTCCACAGCACTCTTATTTCAAAACAACAGAGGTTGTTTCAAAATAAGAAACACCATGCTCACACGATGTACCGTTGTTGCGAAACAACTTAAACCCCATTTGTTGTCGAAACAACGTTGTTTCGAAATGATTGTTTAGAAACAATCCCGTCTGAACATGTTATTTCAAAATGAAGGTGACTCGTTTTGAAATAACTGTTGTCCGAACATGCTATTTCGCTTTGAGCTTTTTTCCTTAATTCAAATTAACATTTTCTTAATTCAAATTAACTTATTTTGAAATACAGCGTTATTTCGATACAAGTTGTTCCAAAACAAACTTGTATCAAAATAACCCCGTGTGTGAACGTAGCCTATGATTCTATGAAAACGAAGAAGTGGGATTGTAAAGCACTAAGGAAGGGATGGATTTTAAGGATAATCTAGGTATACCCAAATGTCTATACAAATACTTTGCCTCAGTTTTTAATGAGACTAATGAAGACCTTAGGGATACAGGTAGAAGTTACCACACATGAGGTAGAAGCTAAACTTCAACAGCTTAATGGGACTAAATCAGAGGAACTTGATAACCTTCATCCAAGGATATTAAATTAACTAGCAGATTAAATATAACAGCGGTATAAACACTAGGGCTATGTCCACACATACATCATTTTGAAATAACTCATTTACAAATGAGTTATTTTGAAATAAATTCCTTATTTTGAAGTAAGTTAATTCAAATTAACAGTTTGTTAATTCAAATTAAGGGAAAGCCTACTTTCGAAATAGCCATTGTTTCAAAATAGTTATTTTGAAACAAGGCTGTTTGGACAGGTTGGGGATGTTCACACACACTTCTTATTTTGAAACAACAGAGCTTGTTTCAAAATAAGAAATGTCATGTTCATACGACGTACCGTTGTTTCGAAACAGGATCCATTGTTTCGAAGCAACAGCAGTGTTTTGAAACAACTTAAACCCCATTCCCTTTTGAAACAACGTTGTTTCGAAAGGAGTTGTTTCGCAACAACCCCATTGGGACATGTTGTTTCAGAACAAAGTGTTCCAAAACAACATTTGACCCTCAGCCCCAGAAAAGGGGCTGCAGCCCCTGGCAGGGGGGTGAGCCGCTGCGAGGTGGCCCAACCCCCCCACCCAGGCTGCTCCCAAACCCTGCCGTAGGGTCAGGGGCACCCGGCTCAGCCCGCCGCTGCAGGGGCCAGGGTGAGCATGGCCCTGGGATTCCCTGGCACCCCGCTCCTGCTGGGGGCGGGGCCTGGGATACCCGGGGTTTCCCCAGCCCCACTCCTGGCAGTAGCGGCTGCGCCAGGGAATCCCCGGGCCACGCTCACCCCTGCCCCTGCAGTGGCAGGCTGAGCCGTGTGCCCCCAACCCCGCGTCGGGGTTTGGGGGCAGCCCGGGCAGGGGGGTGAGCTGCCCTGCAGCAGCTCACCCATCCCCCGCTGGGGGTTGCAGGGTGAGCCGTGGCAGCAGCTCACCCCCAAGAGGCTGCAGCCCCCTGAAGCAGGTAATGAAATAGCAAGCCCACAGGGTGGACATGCTATTTCTTTTCCTGCTTTTGTGTTATTTCAAGGACGGTGTTTTTTTATTTTGAAATAACTTGTTTCAAAATATGGCGTTATTTTGAAACAGCTTGTTTCGAAACATCTTGTTTCGAAACAAGCCCTCTGTGTGTGAACATAGCCATTATTTCAAAACAGTTGTTTCAAAACAATGGTGGTGTTTCGAAACTACATGTCCGTATGCCATTGTTTTGAAACAACCATTTTGAAACAACGGCTATTTCAATTAGATGTGAGATTTAACGGTTTTGAAATAATGGTGCGTTGTGTGGACATGCCGCTTCTTATTTCAAAACAACCTCTGTTGTTTCAAAATAAGACTGCTGTGTGAACACATCCTAGCAGTTTGCAAGTGTGATTTTTGTCCAGACAGATTATCTTATCCTTTACATCACTTCTAATTTCTTTACAATCGAATTTGTCATTGATATGAAATAATATTCCACTGCCTTTGTCTTTATTTCTCACTTTCCTAAACAGGACAAACCCATCAATACCTTTTATCCAGTCATGACTGTTATTCCACCATGTTTCTGTTATTGCTGTAATATCTGGTTTCACTTCCTGTACCAGTAGCTCTAGTTCTTACATTTTGCTACTCAAGCTCCTCCCATTGGTGTACAAACATCTTATTTTTTGCTGTTTTGGCTTTGCTCACATTCCTTACCTGACTTATTATAGTCATTCCACCAGTAGTTTCACACATTAGATGGATATCTACACCAGCCTTCTTCTTAATATCCATTCTCCTATGCACTACTGTATCCTTTTATATTTCATTTTCTTCCCTCTCAATTTTAAAATCAGGCATGGAAATTGCCTGGGCATCTAAAAACCATCTCCCCAATTTCCTAGTTTAAAGTTCTCTTAATTAGTTATAGCAACCACCATCCTAGAAATCTTTTGCCCTCCCTACTTAGGTAAAGTGCATCATAAGAGAACAGTTCTCTGTCCATGAATGCCTCCCAGCAATCATATATACCAAAGGCCTCTTTATAACACTTTCCTGAGCTATCAGTTCATCATCTTAATCTTGTCACACCTTTTTTGTCCTTCTCTAGGTACAGGTAGAATTCCACTCAAGGTCACCTAAGCCTTGACTACCTAAAGAGACTTCCCTAGCCTGGCTTAGACTTCCTCGATTCGTTCCAGTAAGAATCTAGTCATATCACATTCTTTCCTATGTGAAGGGCAATCAGTGGATTCTTTCCCATTCCTGCTAAGATCCTCAGGTCCACATCTCAGGTTCTAGCACCAAGCAGATACTACATCCTTCTGCTCCCTGGATCAGCTCCAGTTACAGGCCTGTCTATTCTTCTCAGTAGGGAGTCTGCGATCATGTAGACCTACCTTTTCCTGGTGACAAAACAGTTCTCCAGCCTCTCTCTCCCTGTTTTTTTTTTTCTGTGGGGGGGCAGGGGCGGGGGCTGCAAGTCCTATTGTCTTCTGTTCACTTTTTCAATCTACAGCAACTCATCTGGATTATGCTGAGACTATTGTTTGGTGGCATCTCCATTGGCTTATCCACTCCTCTCTTCTTCCTTGCCCTTCCACTGTCAGTTACTGCTTGTTGTACCCCTTCATTTTTCAACTCTGTAAACCTGTTCTTCTGTTTTTTTCTCCTTCACATACCCATCTTTTCCTCTGCCAGGTTCTCAGTCACATGCTTCCAGTGGCCACTTTGCTGACATAGCAGTCTCTGCTCTGAGTTCTTTGTTCCTACTTCCATCTGCAACTCTGGGCTTTTCCCTTTAGCAGCCGCATGCCTTTGTCCTACAGGTAGAATTATGAAAGGGCTTCAGGGACTGCAAAATGAACACTGGCTAAAGTTGGGTCCTGCTGCCCTGCAAAACTCCAACCCCTTCTCAGGCACAGAGTGGGCCTGCACCAGCTGGTCCCCCATGACTGAAGCTCATCTGGCCTGTCTTCCTGGTCCTAGGGAGGGGGACCTGGTGCAGTGGCCTGACAGAACTTCCAGCATGGGTGTGCTGCTGCCACCCTGCATCCCAAACCTCCTTCAAATGATAAATCAGCAGCACGCCAAAGTTGGGAGGACTGTCAGAATATGCCCTCTGGCCCAAGCAGGTGCTCCATGCTGGGCCCCAGGAACCATGCACTGGACCATCATCAGCACTGTGACTGGCTGGTCTGCAGGTCCCACACCTCCTCAAGGATCCAGCAGCAAGTGGTGACCTTCCCTGCTTGGCTAGAAGGTCTGCCAGATGGCTCCAGGGCTGGCATGCCTGAGTGCCACCTTGCTCCACCCTACTATGGCTGCTGCTGCAATAGAAAGTGAACAGGTCCTCCAGGTGCTTTAATATGGCCCTGTTAGTCCACCATCTGCTCAAATCGTCTTCTAAATTTTTCCACTTCATTCCCAATCCTTAGATCTTGTCTTCCACCAGCTATGTCAAGAGGCACTTAACATAAACATATTTTTGTGGTACTCTCTCCAGGATCATTTACATCCTGCAGCTCTCACATCTGCTTAGCTTCCAATGATTGTCACTATCATTGTTGCTTCAGTATTGGGTACAGCTTCCTAAACTACCTCCTGTTACTGAGGGAAAAAAACAAAAGAACACACACATACACAAAGCCTGCCCCCACACACCTAAGAAAACCCCACTGAGCACCACAACAATATCAGAATCCTAAACACTCCTTCCTCAATTTCCCCTTGTAAACTGACACTCAAACTCCCCTGTTTACATCTCTGTTTGCTGGCAATTATCTAGGAAAATAATGGTTTAAGACTCCAGGACTGGCTATAAGGGAATGGATATTTCTTTAAAAAAGAAAAATGAGGTATACAAAAAAATAAAGATTTAGATTTCATAAAGTCTTTCTGTAATTAATGTGTCTTGCTGGTGATAAATAGCAGCTGAAAGTCTATTATAAATGACATGGATGGATGCATGTTTGGGCCAAAGTAAATTGCAGACACCAGGAGAAGTAGGAGAGGATTGTCTGAAGCCCTCTAAAAAGCTCTGGGATATTTTCTTTTCTCAGTGGTAAACATTAAGATTAAGGACTTAAGTAAAGAATATATTTCTTGCATTTGTACTGATATTTGAATGGGCATTCTACTGCCTTAGCCTAAGGTAAATTAAAAGTAGTTCCAATGGAAATTATATCAACACAATAAATTCATTCTATAATTGCTACACAAGAGCCAAGACTAGAATTTATTTCAGTGTGTTTGGAGCAGTGGTAGCCTTTGGGATAAGTACAGTCTCTTGCCATGTATATTTGTACAGCGCCTTGTGCAATGCACTCTAAACTCTGTTGGGCCTCTAAGCATTGCCATAATAAAAATCAATATAAGGCTGGATTTTCAAAAAAGCTCATCTTTTGCACAGCTCTACTCTCATTCAATTAAAAGGGGCTTTTACTACTAACTCAAACAGGTGTAGGCCAATGCAGAGTGCTTTTCAAAAATTCAAGCCAAAATATTAGTAAAAATGCTAAGTATAATAACTAGGTTCAGTAAAAGCACCAATGAACTACATGCTAGTGATCAGAGATCTGCGTTTCTGTAGGACTGCTGAGTGTTCCAGTGCCCTACTGGCTCAATAACAAACAAGAAACTACAGTAAATGCATAAAAACCTAATTTGCTTATTGTGCCTTGAAGGCATGATCTTTTTGCACAAATCAAGCCTTTCATGAGCCAGACATGCCTTATTATTACTGAAGATGTTTGATTAAAAGTACAGATATGAGATTATTACACGGCACAAGTGTTTTAAAATTAGTAAGCAGCTGCTCTGATGCTATAGATCGAAAGCTTACAATTGTAGTGCCTTTGTTAATTTACACTGTATTTAACAGAGTTGATTGATTGTTTCCTGTCCCAAATAAGTTATTGTAATTAGTACAGACCCTTGTTTCTGTAGGTGAGAGAAAGTATTCTGATAAATGTCCTTTTTTTATTTCCTAGATGATATAAAAATCCCTTTTCTCCTATTGTACTAATCTTTTTTGCAAATAGTACTATTACATTCAGTAAAAACATTACCAACCCTCGTACGTTCTCCACCACACTTCATCCTGTCTTTAGATGAGTGTTTCTCAACATATTTTACCATTGTGGGCCCCATATGCTCTGTGCTATGTGGTCTTTATCTATATTATATATACTCCCTAATAATCCTAAGGAAGTCATGTGTGCTGCATCAGTGTACTGACTGGGCTGCCAATTGCCTATAACCCTCAAATTGAGTTGCTTTAGACCAGTGATTCCCAATCTTTTTGGCAATGCGGCATACTTGCAGGAGAAAGATAATTCCACAGTGCACACACTTTTTTCCCTGGTGGCTGGGCCAGATCCTGCTGCCACTAGCAGCCATGACATTGGTTTTCAAATCTTTTTGCTCCAGACCCCATTGAAACGAATAATGTATGCCTGTGACCCAACAATTTCATCTCTGAACAATTCATTCCAGTCTTTCAGCAGCTGCAGCAGGGATCACCACAACATAGTACCTGAGGTCTGTAAGCCAGTAGTGGGTCCCAACCCAGTGCTGGGTCCCAACACATAGTTTGAAAACCATTGCTTTAGATAATTCCTCAGAGCATCCTTTCATATATTCAAAACTACCTCCATTAAGTTCAAATGCCAAAGAATCCACTAATGAGTAGAAAGCTAGCTCTTTGCCTGGAGAATTCAGGAATCAGTGCACTAAGCAATGCTCTGTCAGGATCCAATTTGGCTATGATACCTGGAATGTGATTGAAAATAACCTGATTCTTAGCACTGTTAGAGAATCAGAAACTGTACTATTAAAACAAATTTAATGAAAATTGATTGGAGAAAAGAATTCTAATTTTGATAACTGATTAAAGTAGTCAGGGTTACGTGGCTCCTTTATAATCTCAGCACTGACTGTTTATTTTCATGAAATGGTATTTGTGCAGTGATTTCTATCACTGCTTTCCAAAAGATTCTGAACTGGGAATATGCAAAAATCACCTTTGAGAAGAAATAATATAGTTTCTACACTACATGCTATTTTTGAGATTTGAATTACCCCTTGACCCCTTCACATCAGTGGCATAGTAAGTTATTTAAAAATCGCAAAAGCAGTGCAGGTGGAAATATTCAGAAGTAAGTATGCAAAGTGTTAATATTATTTAGCAGTTTGATTTGGCTCTTTTACTATAATAATTTTGAACCTGTTCTTCTCTACTAGTGGTACACCAGGAAGTAATCAGCTTAATCTGTAGCAAGGGAAATTTAGGATATATATTAGGAAAATCTTTCTAACTACAAGGATAATTAACTAATGGAATAGATTATCAAGGACCTTTATAGAATTCCCATCATTGGAAGTTTTTAAGAACAATTAAAACACTGGAGTAGGATGGTTTACATATACTTAGTCCTGTTTCAGCAGAGGCGGCTGGAATAATGACATATCAAAGTTCCTTCTAGTCAAACATTTTATAGGAGTCTATGTATTTCAATTCATTTGCTAGAGGATAACAAGTGCATGCTCAATTAACCTTTGGGGGGCAGGACCTGTCTTAGTTTGAAACACCAAAGATGATATTTGTGCTCAACAAATAATATAAAAAACAATTAAGACATTAAGATCAAGTCCCTGTATTTGTCAATCGATACGTGTGCTTAATAGGGCCAACATCTCACTTTAAAACAAAAAAACCAAACCGAAACCAAAAAACAAAAAAAAAAAAAGGTTGTTGGATTATTATTGAATGACTTGGCAGTCTTGTAAAGCAAGCTATTTGTGTTCAATCAATACCTTCCACCCATTATTACCCATTTTTTATTTTAATTATTGTTAATAAAATTGCCTAGATTTATGAATGAGGTAATATTTTACCTTTGGGGTAGAAGAGAAATGGAGAGACCTTTTTTTTCTATTTTATCTTTTGTTTGAATCCTTAATGAAGACATAGAAAATTATTAGCAATTATGACTCCCATCAGGTTTTTACAGTTCATTATCCATGGGATTTTGCAGGGCAAAGTAATTAGGAGAGAAAAGATCAAGGGTAAGCATTTTTTTAAATTAAAAATGTCCTTGGTGCAAAAGACCATTTTTTTTTCACCCTAATGGAAGAACTTGGTGGCAGGGAATGCTTTTTTAGTCAAAACAACTAAACAACATCATAGGTATTACTAAATTAATTCAGCTATAAATGGACAGTAGACAGAAATTAAATATACATTGTTGTTTTATCATAATTATGTCAAATTGTTAAGACTCATGTATGCTGCATGAAAATTTGAGGATAAACAGCCTATTTGACAAAACATGTTGTTTCCATCAACTTGAAATTATATTTGTGAATTTGACACTAATAATTTGGCCACTTGCAATAATGAGCACAGGAGGAAGTGCTAATGTTGCTACTAGGTCCATCCTCAGTCCTGTGTTACAACATTTTGGCTCAGTGATTTAAGCCAGTGGTTCTCAGCCTTTTGTCAGTTGTGACACACATGGCAGCATATTGTGACTCTACAGGACACACTAGGCCACTCCCTTGAGGTCAAATGCAGTTATTTCTCCGTCTCTCTGTGGCACACTTACCACCATGTGGTGACACAGTAATGTGCCCCAACATAGTGGTTGAGAACTACAGTGTATTCAAGCTGGGAGATGGAAGATTCATATTAAACTTACTGCCTTAGAACACACGCAAACAGATGTTTTCAATTTAACAAAAATTGAGAAGGATTTCAGATCTAGTTTGATCCAAACTGATTTTTTTCCAGAACTGTCATCAAACTTTGAACAGGTGATTTTTTTTTTTAATCTCAATTTCCATATACTAAAGGACCCTGGACATTCAAAATCACTTCAGTTGTATCACTATCAGTATTTAAAATATATGAAAAGTTGATTCTAAAACTCATTACTGATTATTAAAATCTTAATTAATTCTATTTGTTTTTAAAAGCAGCAATTGTTTTAAAATTGTTACCTCTTCTATGTTTACACTCCACCTTGCCACTTAATTATACCATCTGGAGGCTAAAATACTCTCAGACCAAGAAATTATTGTAGCCTTAAATAGGACTGGCATCCTATCCCAAGAATAGTTTTGAACTATATACAAGTATAAGACCCACTGCTCCTGCAAAAACAATACCACAGTCACAACTCTAAGATGTTTTATAAAACATCACATGCTTTAAATGTTCCCTGCACTTACACAAAGTAGTCTAATTAATATAAACTTTCTTAATGTAGGCATCAGCAATCTATAATTTTTTGGAATATGCTTCATTTTCCAACATACATAGGTATCCTTCCCTAAACTTGAAGCATAAAGTGAAATAAATATTTTTAAAATGTATGAAACCAAATTCAAGCCCAAACCACAAAAGGAGAGATTGAGTATGGTTAAGTGTGAATGATTTTTATCTTGCTAAGACTTTTAACCTTACAATGGCTTCTCTGTGGTCATTCAAAGATGCTATAAAAATAGGTGTAGAAGCCAATACTGTCCTCAATCAAAGGAAAGGTAAAGTACTTTGTTATTGCACTGTCCTTGCTAAAACAAAAATGCCTGAAGAAACAGTGTGGCTAATACTATTTTTTTTTAAAGGATAGAGGAAATTCTGGGATACTTTCATTATTTCCCCATTTTCCCCCCATTGAAACTGTTGTTAAAATTTGTGGGAAAAAATGACCAGCATTGATAGTAATATTAATTGTCCTCTGATATGCAGAAGTAATCTCTTTCTCCTACTCAAGAAAAAATTATATCACAAGACCCATGTGTAAAGCTCCCATCTTATACTGAGGTCCACAGTGTATTCACATTGGGCACATCTACATTGCCCAGCATTTTTAAAACAACTTTTTTTGGGATAAGTATTTTGAAATAAAAACCTTTTTTTTTTTTCCAAAAATGCTATTTTGGGACAGTCCATTGTCCCGAAATACCGCATCTTCTTTTTTTTTTTACACTGGACTTTCTTTTTTTTTTTCTTTTTAAAGCAAGACAATGGATGAGATAGCGAGGCTTTTTCAAAAAAAAAACAACAACAAAAAACCTTTGCTATCTCCAGGGATGGCTTTTTTCAAAAAGCTAGCTCAAAAAAGGCTTTTTATTTCAATACAATTGGTTGGTTTAGCTTTTTTGAAAAAGCACTTCGGTCAATACTTATCCCGAAATAAGTTTTCAAAATTGCAGGGCAATGGAGTCATAACCATTAAGATTAAAAACTCAACTTCACCTTGTAAATATTAGTCCATTAGTCAGAAAGGAACTTAGAAAGCAATTTGTCTTCAACTCTTCAAATTGTTTTTAGAAGTATAATTAGCTTAACCAGAACTTCTGCAATTATTGCAGTAAGATAAATATTTTTTCATTCTTCCAGGAGAGTGAAAATTCCCAAACTGCTGAGCAGGATGTGTATAAAATGCTAAAGCCCATAGCTGTGTTCTGGTTAAACATTAAATGAATAGACAATTCCAACCCACTACTGGAGGCCTCTTATATCTGTAGCGTGCAATAAATATAGAAAGGGATATTAATCATCATTTTGGGAGACTTTCAAAAGTAATTCCAAGCCTTTCTTCATAATTTTCTCTCAAGCATGTTGTACTGTAAATCTCATTCACTTAACCTTTAGGTTGTGAATGCCAAAAAAAAAATATTTACTAAATGTTTTACCTTATTTATTGAGTTACTTATATGGCTAAATTAAATAGCTTGGAATGTGTCAACATAAACTAAAGACATTTTTGGGTTTTTTTTAGAAACAAGAGAGTACAGAGTTTGTAATAGAAAGGTTCTCCATTACACATGAACTACAAAACGGTTGCCAATATTTACTGTGTATATAGCACCACATTCATACAAAGTTGCATGATACGTAAGGCATACGAAATTTAGAATGAAATTTCTGTTTTAACTACTTCCAATAATATATGACATTACTATCTAGCTTTTCAGTACTCTCATGAAACTTCTTGCTCACTTTCAAATGGACTGTTTGTTCTCCCTTCATTTCATCTTCTTTTCTATATTCTCTCTATGGAATTATTTCACTTGTCAAATTTGTGCTTACAGTGTCTTATTAGTGTGTTTGCATTCCATTATTTTTGACATGCTTTTGCATTGGAATTGTCAAAACTCCAAGACATGTATTATTCATGTAATCTCATCAAAAGTTTCATGTTGTCTTTCTATTTTTAAAGAGTAAACAATAGTTAATGTAGGTTAAATTGAAATAGAAGGATCTGCTTTGAGAAAAAATAGTAAAACCAATCCTTTCTGGCACAGAGTAAATGGCTGTAAGGTTCAACATAGCCTCTGTCATGCCTCCCTCTAGTAGTTGTTTCACAACAGGTAAAAGCCTAACACTGATACCAGCTCATAAAGCAAATCCTTTGCCTCAGGTGTTAGGGGTCTGTATTTCTGATGCTGCAGCTCCTGAGTTCACTTTCCACTGATCCGTAGTGGAGGTGTTGCTAAAAATTGTATCCTTTGTAGATATTTAAATTCTTGTGGATCTGAGATCCCCATGAAAAGGGGAACCTCATAGTTCCTATGTTCATTCCTCTAAACATGTTATGTCCTCTTCTGGTAATTGACTCACAAAAAGATCCAGCTAGTATTGCTTCTAGATAATAAGATTATTCCTTTATTTCAGTTGGTAGGGGCTTGCATTTTTGATACTGATGAACCTGATGAACTTGAAAATAGCTCAGGGAAAAAAAGCTGCAAAATGTGCACCTCTACTGAGCAAGAATCAGACATAGGGCAACTCACCAAGCTTGAGGAAGGACCTATAAAACTATCCAATGTTACCTCTGTTTCAAAGAGCTTTAAAGTCTATTTCTAGTCTAGTCTAGTCTAAGTCTAGGCTATTCCTGTGGCCAGCAAGTGGAGTGCTCAACCCCCTGGACAACTGGTCTTAAGAAGGGAGGCACTTTCTGACTGCCCTCCCTCCTACACCTCTATTTCTATTTGTGTGAGAAAGAAGCCGTTGAGCTTTTCTTGAGGTCTGGAAATAGTACTGCCAGCATGAGATCAACATGCAAGGGAGAACAGATTGTTTAGCATAGATATTTAGCACAGATTATGAGGGACCATTAAAGCCAGTCAATGCCTCTGCTGTCATAGAACAAAAAAAAAATGTTAATAACCCATAAATCCATTGTCTCTGTTCAGTCATTTTTAGTGTCTAGCAAAGTCATGACTTTAAGCTCCCAGGCTCATCTTTTGAAAGTGTTTTGCAGGTTTTATTAGAGGTTGAAGACCAATAGCTCAGATATGTTGATTGTTTTGTAGAAAGTTTTCACCCAGTGGTGGCAGGGTATTTTTTATCACTTTCTTCTATGCACTCATATGAGAGTATAACAGTATTTGTGTGGTATCACTCGCATAGTTTTTTTTGAGGGATTTAGTTCACTATATGAGGTATACCATATCTTGTGATAGTTGTGAGTTGAGTCCATGAATCTTAAAAAGTATATTGTCAAAGAATTTGAGTAGCAATGGTGGACAGCTATACAGTCCCTGAAGTCTAACTACAAGAGCACAACGAAAGTAACAGACAATGGGGACACCATGGTAGTCCTCAAAATGATGAACGCATTAATGAAGACAACCAACAACTCTCTAATACCACTGACTATAAAAAAATCAAAGAAAACACCACACCATAGTTTACCCAGAAACCTGGGCTGCTGTATGACAAGGAGGCTGGTTCCAGTCCTGGAAGATAGCAGGGTGAGACATCAGGAAATTTCTTCACTTGCTCCCTGCTGGGGCAGCTTTCTCAATTAGATGGATAAGTTGTGAATTGATGTGGCTTCCTCTGCCAGTCAGGATAAAGAACTAACCACCTGGGCTTGCCGCAGCCCATGCTTCTTACCCTGCTCCCAGCTGGCACTGGAAATCAGTCATCCACGTCTGCTTAACCTATCAATTTCACCACTACAGCAACACAATGAAATGGACAAGAGTGACAGCACCAGTGCTTCTGTAAGAGGAGACACAATATCAATGTATGTTTAAAAAAAAATGTAAAGGTGGTTTTATTTTTCTGGTGGGAAGTCACTTGTGTCAGAAGGAAAAGGGGGGGTGACTTCAGAGTTTACACTTTGCACTTTTTTTTTTAAGCTGGTGTTTCAACCAATCACTCTAACGTGGACCTTAGTAGTGTATGTATAGTCAGTGAAGAACTGGGAATAAGTCAATCCCAAAATGTCTGATGCCAAGTTAATGTAACGTATATAAAAAAAGAGATTCCTTGTGTCATTTGCATTTGTGGTATGTCTTATACTCACGAGCATGCTTGAAACTAAACAACTCATTATAGTTTTGCTGTATGCCAAATAAAAGAACCTGAGTTATGAGAATGAAGTTGAAATGAGTTCTTGGCAGAATCAATCGATGAAATCTGGGAGGAAAACCAACATTCATCAATTCTGATATAGTCCTCTGTAGTAAGACTAATAATTGGTAGGTTTTGTTATTACATTTTGTGGTGTATGCTCATAATTTGTTATTAAATAGTAGGAGAAAGACAAACTCTGAGAACTCCATGGTATGACATTGATCACTTTATTACTTTGTGTTTCCTACTATAATAGAATATAAACCTTGTTATACAACACAAACAACATATCAGTATTTTAAATTTCTGTCATATAATGTTTTGTCTTCTCTATCAGCCTTCATTTTGTTTCATTTGATGATGTTTTAATATGACTTTGAGTTTTCTGAGAAACCTGATCAGATAGATAAAATAATAACATGTATAGGAAAACAGTTAGGAGAAAGAACACCAAACATGTGAGGCAGCCAGAATAGCTTAGCAGAGAACTCTGCTCTGAGCTTAAACATAAAAAGGAAGCTTACAGGAAGTGGAAGCTTGGTCAGATGACCAAGGAGGCATATAAAGATATTGCTAGGGACTGCAGGGATAAAATCAGAAAGGCCAAAGGACAAATGGAGTTGCGGCTAGCAAGAGATGTAAAGGATAACAAGAACGGGTTCTACAAGTATGTTAATAACGAGAAGAGGATCAGGGATGGTGCTTGGTCCCTTGCTGAATGGGGCAGGCATCCTCATGACAGAGGATGAGGGAAAAGCTGAAGTGCTCAATGCTTTTTTTGCTTCAGTGTTCACGGGCAGGGTCAGCTGGGTATGGCAGGCTGGAGAGAAGAAAAGAGGCCCTTGGTGACAGAAGGTCAGGTTAGGGACTGCTTAAGGAAGCTGGATGTGCACAAGTCCATGGGGCCGGATGAACTGCATCCAAGGGTGCTAAGCGAATTGGCTGATGAGATAGCAGCACTGCTGGCCATTATCTTTCAAAACTCAGGTAGAACGCGGGAGGTGCCAGAGGATTGGAAAAAAAGCAAATATAGTACCTATTTTCAAGAAAGGGAAAAAGGAGAATCCGGGGAATTACAGACCTGTCAGCCTCACCTCAATCCCTGGAAAAATTATGGAGCAGGTTCTCAAAGAATCCATCCTAAAACACTTAGAGGAAAATAAAGTGATCAGGAACAGTCAGCATGGATTTACCAAGGGTAAATCATGCTTGCCTCCAATCTCATTTCCTTCTATGATCAGATGACTGGTTTTCTAGATGCAGGAAGAACCGTTGATGTGACATACTTTGATTTTAGCAAGGCTTTTGATACAGTTTCCCACAGCATTCTCACTGGCAAATTAAGGAAAAATGGGTTGGATAGGTGGACTATAAGGCGGATAGAAAACTGGTTAGCTCAACGGTTTCAGCGTGTAGGAATCAATGGTTCCATGTCTAGCTGGCAACCAGCCACAAGTGGTGTGCCCAAGAGGTCAGTCCTGGGGCGGGTTCTGTTCAACATTTTCATCAATGATCTGGATGATGGAATAGACTGCACTCTCAGTAAATTTGTGGATGACACCAAGCTGGGGAGAACAGTAGACACATTGGAGGGCAAGGACAGGATTCAGGGAGACCTAGATAAATTGGAACAGTGGGCCAATAGAAATCTTATGAGGTTCAATAAGGACAAGTGTAAAATCCTGCACTTGGGACAGAAAAACCCCATGCACTGCTACAGGCTAGGGAAGATTGAGCTAAGTAGCAGCACTGTAGAAAAGGACCTCAGGGTCATGGTGGATGGGAAGCTGGATATGAGTCAGCAGTGTGCTCTTGTGGCCAAAAAGGCCAATGGCATACTGGGCTGCATCAAATGAAGTGTTACCAGCAGATCAAGGGATGTGATCATTCCCCTCTATTCTGCACTGGTGAGGCCACATCTAGAATACTGTGTTCAGTTTTGGGCTCCCCACTACAAAAAGGACAGGGACATGCTAGAGAGAGTTCAGCGGAGGGCAACCAAAATGCTTAAAAAGCTGGAGCACAAGCCCTGTGAGGAAACACTGAAAGCATTAGGCTTATTTAGTCTGCAGAAGAGAAGATTGAGGGGGGATTTGATAGCAACCTTCAACTACTTGAAGGGATGCTCCAAGGAAGATGGAGCTCGACTATTCTCGGTAGTAAAGGAGAACAGAACAAGGAACAATGGTCTCAAGTTACAGTTAGGGAGGTCGAGGCTGGATTTAAAAAAAAAAAATCTTTTTTACCAGGCGAGTGGTGAAGCATTGGAATGAGCTGCCTAGGGAGGTGGTGGAGTCTCCATCTTTGGAGGTGTTTAAGGCCCGGCTGGACAAAACAATGATTGGGATGGTTTAGTGGGTGTGGTCCTGCCTCTGGCAGGGGGTTGGACTAGATGACCTATGAGGTCCCTTCCAACCCTATGATTCTATGATTCTAATTTCTTAGATGTTCAAGGGACCAATACACTTATACTCCACAGGTGATCAGTACCCACCTTGACACCCTACATTAAGCCCAAATCCTTTAGTGTGCACTTTTGTATGCAGAAGTATTTTAAAACAGAGGAGCCTGAGAGGCAGATTTAGTGCTTGGGTTCTTGTCACACTATGTCAGGGGTCTCAAATACGCAGCCTGTTGGCCACATGCAGCCCCTAAAGCTATTTCCTGTGGCCCGCAATGACACCATTGTTACCAGTATTTGCAAAATTGCTGTATGAAAAGGTTTTAGTGGTGAAACAAACAAACAAACAAACAAACAAACAAACAAACAAACAAACAAACAAACAAAAAACAGGGAGTCATGTGGCACTTTAAGACTTAACAGATTTATTTTTATTTTTTTTTATTTTTCTGTTAGTCTTAAAGTGCCACACGACTCCTTGGTTTTTTTTTTGCTGAACTAGACTAACATGGCTATCCATTTGGAAAATCAGTGGTGCAGCCCTCGGGCTAGTGCACTGGTCCTCATGCAGCCATCATGGTGATTTGAGTTTGAGACTCCTGCACTATGTCAAACATTAGCCAAATAAAAACTAGCATGCAGTTTAGTCAGAACCAGACAGTAATCCTCAATTAAACATACTTCTTAATTAAGAATTTCTCCTGATCCTATGATTTAACACTTCCTGAAATTGTAGAGCCTTTTATCAACAGAGAACTTATTGATATCCCTGTCTTTACTGTACAGTTATTAATTGTGTTGCCTATATGACCAGTTTAGTAGAGTTTGGAAATTCAGGCTGCCATTTACTAGAAGAACTAGTTTGCCTTCTTTTGCTGACAAAGTCCATAATAGAATAATCAAAAAGGAGGGGTACAATTGTACAATGTTGTGAATAGAAAGAGAAAAATAAACTGAAAGAACAGAATTTCTGGATACGTTTTTCTGCTATGTTGTTGCTACTTTATTGCAATGGATTCTGCTTACAACCCTACAAAGAGAACATTGTTGCACTTCCTGAAGTTATGAACCAGAATGTTTACACATAATATTAAGCAATCTGTCATGAAAGAAACGAAGATGCATTCGCATGAACTTGAGTGCAACATATTATGTGTATTCACACTACGATGTTCATCTATTTCAGGAATGAAGAGGTTTAAAAAACTTGGGTAGGTGGAATAAAACATCCTTTCAAGATCCAAAGGGGCAGCTGTGTTAGTCTAGTTCAGTAAAACAAAGAAGGATCCTGTGGCATTTAAAGACTAACAATTATATTTATTGCATGAACCTTTGTGGGAGAAAATACAGTTCATCCGATGCTTTGAAGATGGAGGAACTTAGGATGCAAGTCTGATGACATTGCATTTTCTCCCACAAAAGTTCATGCAATAAATACAATTGTTAGTCTTTTTAAGTGCCACAGGACTCCTTGTTCGTTATATTACATACTGGGTGCAAGCCAAGGTGCTGCATTGCAAGCTGAGTTGCAATGCTGACATCGCTTACTGCTTGCATGAATGGTTGTGTGTCTGTCTGTCTGTCTGTCTGTCTGTCTGGGGTTGGCTCTGTGTGTCTGTCTGTCTCTATCTAGGGTTAGCTCTGTGTGTCTGTTTGGGATTGTGTCTGTGTCTGTGTGTGTGTCTGTCTGGGGATTGGCTTGGTGTGTGTCTGTAAGTCTGGGGTTGGCTGTGTGTGTGTGTGTGTGTGTGTGTGTGTGTGTGTGTGTGTGTGTGT
>ML681993.1:23436517-23507797 GCA_007922195.1 Podocnemis expansa
GTGTGTGTGTGTGTGTGTGTGTGTGTGTGTGTGTGTGTGTGTGTGTGGGTTGGTTTTGTGTGTCTGTGTGTCTGGGGGATTTGTTGGGGGGTACTCCCGTGCAGGTGGGCACCTGTGCTGGAGGGGTCCGAGGCCAGCACCTACACTCTAACCCCTGCAGCAGGGGTAGTTTATGCAACCCCTGGCCAAGACCCTTCCCCGCCCATCCGCCGGTTTCTCTGGCCAGCCCCCACTCAGGCTGCTTCCCCACCCACTTCCCCGAGCCCTGGCAACCCCCCTTTGCCCTGCTCCCCACTCTGACCCAACAAAAGCCTCCCCTTCCTCCTTGCCTGGCCTCTGGAGCCGCTCCTTGGCCACAGGCTGCTGCCGCCCCCAGCATGATGAGGGCGGGAAATTTCAAACTGCCATAAGACTGTTATCTTCTAGCTGGCTAAGGTCCATGGCTGTCAGTGGTGCTGTGCTGCTGGCAGTGATTGCTGCACCATTGAGTGATTCCTGCTGTGTGCGGGTGCACGTGCACAGCTTACAGGGGACATTGCTGGGAACCCTATCTGGCCCCCAGCCCCTTGCCAGCTGCAAAGGCTAAGACCTGGCTTGGAGCTTGATCTGGCCCCAAGCAGCTTGCTACCAAAGGAAGGTGTGTCAGAGTCTAGTCAATTTCACAGGCTCTGAGCCTCCTGCAGATGGCAGAAAACAGCTCAGGGTCTGGTTTAGCCTTGAGCCCTTTGGTACATGAGGTTCGGAAGCAGATCAAGCTCCCAGACCATTTCCATGGGTGATGGGGGACAGGAAGCACCCCATAGCCTCCTTCAAGGGGTCAGGAGCCAGATCAGGCTCCCAACGGCCTGCTGCAAGGGGCTTGGAGCCAGATCAGGACCCAGACCCTCTCTGCAGCCTTGGAATTCGAGTTAACAAGGTAATCTTTACATCAATCTTGTTAAGTCAGCTTCAGGGTATGTCTGCCCTGGACACAGTGTACACATACCTGGGGCCACCCTGCTTCTGACCCCAATCAGCTCCAGAGCCCAATGTAGCTCTGGGGGCCAGATCCGTCCCTGGCTGCCACTAGCAAGTGACTGGCAATCAGATCCAGCTCCCAGTCCCTCGCATCAGGTGGTTCTGGGGGCCCTGGCTGCCACCTGATGCGAGGGACTGGGAGATGGATCTGATTGCCAGCCACTTGCTAGTGGCAGCCAGGGACGGATCTGGCCCCCAGAACTACATTGAGCTCTGGAGCTGATTGGTGCCAGAGGCAGGGTGGCCCCAGGTATGTGTACACTGTGTCCAGTGCAGACATACTCTGAAGTTGACTTAACAAAGACAATGTAAAGATCACCTTGTTAAGTCGACTTCCAAGGTCCCATCCCCCTCCAGATAGACAAAACCTATGATTCTATGGTTCCAGGTGATCTGATATGGAAGAAAATTCTTCCTGAGCCCTACGTGGAGTATGAGCATATGACCAAAGGCATAACCTTGACCATTTGACCAAGAGCCCCAGCAAGGCAGCTGGTAATAAGATTGTCTGTACCAGTGGTTCTCAACCTTTTGCAGGTTGTGACACATTTGTGGCTTTACAGGACACATGAGCCCCCAGCCCCCATGTCCAATCCAGTCATCTCCCTAGTTCTCTGCAATACACTTAACACTGAGTAGCAACACAGTGATGTGTCCTGACACAGTGGTTAAGAACCACTGCTCTACACCTTTTCAGAGCAGCAATTCACCCTATGTGCTCTCCTGTCTCTGGCACTGGCTATAATCTGGTGCATCAGAGAAAGGTGAACTATCAAAATACTGCTGGTCAATTATATGATGGATGAAAAATTTCTTTGCTAATCCTACAGGAGACTGGATGAAAATATGAAGCATTTGATTTGCTTATAGCCATTGTCTTAAAACATAGTATGAGCCTGAGGGTATTGCAGGGAATACTGTCCCCCTTCTGTCCCATGAAGAAAGATAATGAATAGGGGAACTTATGAATTCACAGGTTCCAAGGCCAAAAGGAACCACCATGACCATTCAACATGACACCCTTCATGCAGAAGTAATAATATTTCTCCCAGTAACTTGATGAAAGTGTATTTTTAAAAATATATCTAATTAAGTCTATGCAAAGAAGTCTTTACTATGACACAAGTAAATCCTATTGAGATTGTCTATGGACAGAGTTATTGCATGCATAAAAGCAATGCAGCATTCTTATATTCCAGTAATTAGAATATAAATGCTAGAGGTTTTTGTCACAGTCCTGACATGCATCATAATTCATTGTTTCAGTCCATCATCCACAGTTACTGCTATGAGATGAAAATTTCAGAAACATCCTGGTTCAACAGAAAGTTATGAAGAAATAATTTTTTTGTCTTCTGATAGATATCCCTATTGAAGTCTTTGGAAGCATATGTATCAATTTTTAAAGAAAGCAAGTCACAATAAAAAGTGAAAGTGATAGCAAAGCTACCAATTAAAAGAAAAAAAAAATCTGTGTAGAAAACACTCAAGCAATCAGTCAGGCAAAAGTTTTGGCAAATAAATACAATACTATAAAGGCCAAAAAACCTGTGTTTTCTGTTAGATGATTGAGAGAAGCCAATTCCAAAATGGAGGAGTCCTTTGCCATGCTCCCCACTAGAGCCAACGGGAAAGGAGTGTTGATCTTCAATCCCCTTGGCTACAGCAAGGCACCAGCACCATTTTTTTAGACCTGTAGATGTCTGTGGAGGGAGGACAGTGCCTCTCATCACACAGTAGGAAAGTGAGTCTATCAGTATAACAAAGGATATTTCTCTGACTAAAACCCATAGATGTTGCCAAGTTTCAATCATCATATGAAAGCTCATTGAAGAAACATGTATCCAAATTAGCCCTGCCTGGTGGTAGCATAGTAACTTCTTACAATCAAAAAATACCCTTGTATTGTTATATTTAAATTTCCTTTCCCAAAAGTGACTCCATACAATAAAACAATTTTATGCCATGCATATTTTGTTCAATACAGTTATCAGAACATTTGCCCTGGTCAGTGAATATTTGCTGCCATCTACTGAAAAACATGGAGAATTATTTTCTGTTTCATAAAAATTACAATGTTGTTGTGTATTTTTCTTTCGTAAAAGAACAGTGTCTATTATACTTCAGTAATCAAATAAACTACCAAATAGAATCCAACTTGCTACAATAAGTTAATGTACATTTACTAAAGAATCAACTATAATGGAAAAAAGTGTAAAGATTTTGACAGCAAAACCTTTTTAAAATTATTTGATATATTCTTAAAGTTAACATGCGTATAAAAAGTAATAATACTAGTTTAATAAAAAATATAACTGGCAGGTTCTGTTGCAGGAGTTTTCATCCTGTGAGGTTTGCTTGGTCTTTTGGATACATCAGAAGTCCTACTGAAACATAAGCAACCTTTAGCGACACTATACTCTTTTCCTCTTTCCAAAGGCTTTTCCCACCCTTTCCTAACCTGGCACATTTTTGATGGCACAATGTCTTTTTTTTCTCCACCTGCTGATGTCTTTGCAATTAGCTAACTACTTAACATTTTGATTTTTCAAGGAGTGTTTTACTGTCCTTCCTCTTCCCTAAATCTATCTGAAGCCATCATGGTAGACACACTCTGCCACACAACAATTATATTTTATTGGAATGGAAGACGTTATAGTTCCCTCCTTATGAAAACATCTTAACATTTAACAGGAAATAAATCAATAGGGAGCTAAAGAAATTGAATGAGATTTCTCAGATGTTACTCAAATAATCACTACAATTTAATACAGAATATCTTTACCTGTATTGTTTTGAATCATCTAATAGAATTTAGCTGAACAAATACATTTATCTACAGATGACTTTGGCTAAAAACCTATAGAAAATGTGTATAATTATGTATTAAATCCCTGAGAACTCAATTATCTCAAAAACTTCTTGCTCCCACCTCATAGAATCATAGGGTTGGAAGGGACCTTATGAGGTCTTCTAGTCCAAACTACTAAAAAGCAGGACCATTCCCACTAAATCATCTCAGCCATGGTTTTGTCTAACTGAGCCTTAAATGTTTCCAAAGATAGGGATTCCACCGGCTCACTAGTTAACCCATTCCAATGTTTCACTGCCCACCTAGTGAGAAAGATTTTCTTAATATCCAACCTTGACTGCCCCAGCTATAGCTTGAAACCATTGCTCCTTGTTCTGCCCTCTGTTACTACTAGAACAACTGAGGTCCTTCCTCTTTGGAGTATCCCTTTAAGTAGTTGAAGATTGCTATCAAATCCCCTCTCAGTTTTCTCCCTTCTGCAGGCTAAATAAGCCTAGTCCCTTCAGTCTCCTCATAAGTCATGTGCCCCAACCCCCAAATCATTTTTGCTGCCTTCCACTGCCCTCGTTCTAATTTGTTAACAACCTTTGAAAGTGTGGAGCCCAAAACTGGACAAGCATTCCAGATGTGGCCTCACCAGCACCAAAAAGAGTGGAATAATCACATCCCTCGATCTGATGGCAACACTCCTACTGATGCAGCCCAATATACCATTGGCCTTTTGGGCAACAAGAGCACATGTTGACTCATATCTAGCTTTAATCCACCATAATGCCAAGGTCCTTTTCTACAACACTGCTACTAAGCTGATTGGTCCCCAGTCTGTAGCAGTACATGGGATTTTTTCATCCTCAGTGCAGGACTTTGTACTTTTCCTGGTTGAACCTCATGAGATTTTGTTTGACCCAATGCTCCAATTTGTTTAGGTCTCCCTGAATCCTATTCCTGCCCTCCAGGGCATTTACTATTCTCCCCAGCTTGGTGTCATCCACAAATTTACTGAGCATGCAATCAATCCAATCATTCCACAGCCTCAAAAACAACTCTGACATTATCATTAAGGAGGCTGACAAAGGAGGTGCAGTTGTCATCATGAATAAATCAGATTATGACCAGGAGGCTTATAAACAACTCTCCAACACAACCTTCTACAGACCACTTTCCTCTGACCCCACTGAGGAATACCAAAAGGAATTAAAACGCCTACTCAGGAAACTCCCTAAGACAGCACAAGAATGTATAGAGACAGAAACACCACCAGAACCACGGCCAGGGATGTTCTATCTACTACCCAAAATCCATAAAAAAGGAAACCCTGGACGCCCCATCATCTCAGGCATTGGCACTCTTACTGCCGGCCTATCTGGCTATGTGGACTCCCTCCTCAGACCCTATGTTATCAACATCCCCAGCTATCTTCAAGACACCACGGACTTCCTGAGGAAAATACAGTCCATTGGAGAACTTCCAGAAAACACCATTCTGGCCACTATGGATGTAGAAGCTCTTTACACCAACATCCCACACAAGGATGGATTACAAGCTATTAGAAGAACCATCCCAGATGACGACAAAGCGCAGCTCGTGACTGAACTTTGCAACTTTGTACTCACCCACAACCACTTCAGATTTGAGGATCATTTATATCTCCAAATCAGTGGCACTGCTATGGGTACCCGCATGGCCCCACAATATGCCAACATCTTTATGGGCAACTTAGAACAACGTTTCCTCAAGTCTCATCCCAAGACACCTCTTCTTTACCTGCGCTACATCAATGACATCTTTATCATCTGGACACACGGCAGGGATGCTCTTGAAGATTTTCACAGAGATTTCAATAATTTCCATGACACCATCAAATTGAGCCTGGAACACTCCACACAGGAGATCCACTTTCTTGACACTACAGTACAAATCAGGGATAGACGCATCACCCACCACCCTATACTGAAAACCTACTGATCGGTATAGTTACCTACATCCTTCGAGCTTCCATCCTAAACACACCACACGATCCATTGTCTACAGCCAAGCCCTAAGATATAACCACATCTGCTCTGATCCCTCAGACCGAGACAGACATCTTGAGGATCTCTATCAAGCATTCTTGAAACTACAGTACCCACCTGGGGAAGTAAGAAAACAAATTGACAGAGCTAGACGGGTTCCCCGAAGTCATCTACTACAGGAGAGACCCAAGAAAGAAAGCAACAGAACACCACTAGTCACCACATATAATCCTCAAGTCAGACCTCTGCAAAAGATCATTAAGGACCTACAGCCTATTCTAAAAGATGATCCCTCTCTCTCTCAAGCATTAGGAGACAGACCACTCCTTGCCTATAGGCAGCCCCCTAATCTTAAACAGATACTCACCAGCAACTACAGATCTAACAACAAGAACATTGAAGCAGGCACACACCCTTGCAAAAAACCACGCTGCCAAGTCTGCCCACATATCTACACAACAAACACCATCATAGGTCCTAATCAAGCCTGCTACTCCATCAAAGGCTCATTTACCTGCTCGTCTACTAATGTGGTCTATGCCATCATGTGCAAGAAATGCCCCAACACCTTATATATTGGACAAACAGGACGATCGCTCCGTAAGAGATTGAATGAGCACAGAGCTGATATCAGAAATCAAAGAACAAAGAAACCAGTTGCTGAGCACTTCCATCTTCCTAATCACTCGATGATGGATTTGTTAACGACTGTCGTTAGAGATTTACCTGGGACATCAAGACTCCAAAGAGAAACAGCTGAACTCGAATTAATATGCAAACTAAATTCTGTGAAAGCAGGACTCAATCGAGATTATGGGTTCTTTTCACATTACAAAGGGTAATTTGACTTCAGGCTTCCCATTCTTTAAGCCTGTAAACTGCTCTGATTTGCTGTTACTTTATGACCTGATCCTATGTTTTACACCCCCTTGCATTTAGTTTCATTCCCTTCTGTAAGTTCACCCATCTTTGAAGTATCTGAGGAAGTGGGATCTTCTCCCACGAAAGCTCATGCAAAAAATAAATCTGTTAGTCTGTAAATCATTTCAGCCAACTCCCTCAGCACCCTCTGATGCTGCTCAGCTGGCCTCATAGACTTGTGCACATGCAAGTTCTCTAAGTAGTCCCTAACCTGACCTTTCATCACTGAGGACCACTCTCCTTCTCTGCATTCTGTGTTACCCAGTGTAGTGGCCTGGGAGCTGACCCTGCCTGTGAAGCCTGAAGTAAAAAAAAAAAAAAAAGCAAGAAAGAAAGAAAAAGAAAAGAGTACTTCAGCATTTTCTGCATCATCCATCATGAGGGTACCTGCCTCATTCAGTAAGGGGCCAACACTATACCTCTGATGTACTTGAGGAATCCCTTCCTGTTAACCTTCACATTGTTTGCCAGCTGTGGGTCCAATTGCTCTTTGGCTCTTCTGATTTTATCCCTGCAGGCCCAAGCAATAACTTTATATGCCTCCCTAGTCATCTGTCCAAACTTCTACTTCTTGTAAGCTTCCCTTTTGTGTTTCATCTCACTGTAGAGTTCTCTGTGAAGCCCATGTTGGGCACCTTCCATATTTGCTCTTCTTTCTGCACATAGCAATGGTATCTTTCTGTGCCCTTAGTAAAGTTTCTTTAAAGTACACCCAGCTCTCTAGCACACCTTTCTCCTTCAGATCAGCCTTCCAGGGAATCCAGCCCACCAGTTCCCTGAGGGAGCCAAAATCTTCTTTTCTGAAGTCCAAGGTCTGTGATCTGCTTCTTTTGTTTCTTCCCTTGATCAGGATCCTGAACTCTACCATCTCATGCTCACTGGTACTCAGTATGCCATTCACTTCTACTTCCCTGATCAATTCTTCTCTGTTTGTGAGCAGCAGGTCAAGAGGTAGAAGGCCCCTACTTGGTTCCTCCAGCATTTGTATCAGGAAGTTGTCCTCAACCCTCTCCAAAAACTTTATGGATTGTCTGTGCACTGTTGATAGTGTAGCAGCAGAATTGAGTTATTATCCTTCAGCTGTTTCTCCTTTGCATCTCCTTCTTCAGGTTCCCCCCTCTAGTCTGCCGTATACCCTGGGGTATTTGTCAGACCCAAAGAGAGACATTGTACAAACATAAGGTAGGTCATACTGGGTCAGATCAATGGCCCATGTTGTCCAGTGTTCAGTTTTCTGACAGAGGTCAGTGTGAAGTTCTTCAGAGGAAGTGAATGGAATAGATAATTGTCAAGAGATCCATCCCATTGACCACTCCAGCGTCTGACAAACAGTTATCCCTTCTTATTCTGGCTAATAGCCATTGATGGAACTATCTTTCATGAAATCAGCTAGTTCTTTTGTGAACCTCAGTACCCTCGGCTTTCACAACATCATCTGACAAGGAGTTCCACAGGTTGACTATGCATTGTATGAAGAAATTTTTCCTTTAGTTTATTTTAAACCTGTCACTTACTAATTTTATTTGGTGAGCCCTGTTTTTGTGTTATGAGGCGTGAATAACATCTACTTATTTACTTTCCCCCACCAGTCATGACTTCATAGACCTCCATGGCTATGTCTACATTAGAAAGCATAGTTTGGACTTGCTTAGTCGAAAGTAAACTGTTCTAGGTTAGTTCAAACTTACCTGAGTTTGGAACTAGCCACACTGTTTTACTTCAAACTAACTTTTCAGTTTGAACTAAGAAAGTGTGGCTAGTTTGAACTAAAAGTTAGTTCAAACTAAAAAGCATGGCTAGTTCAAACTAACCACATAGTTTGAATTTATTTAGTTCACACTAGCAGGGCTACATGGTACTAGTTCAAACTAAAGTTCGAACCACTTAAATTTGAACTAAGCTTAGGATAGATAGGGACCAAATTAGTCCAGATTAAACCTCCTTAAAGGGCAATGGGAAAATGCTGCCCAGAACAAGTGCTGTGCAGGAGGCAATGAGAGACCTGTTTGTCCAGGAGGACATTTGAGGGCCGGGCCTGCCCCACCATACCACCCGCTCCCCCTTTCTGCCACAGCCAGCCCCAACCCAAACCACCCACACCCTGAACCCAACCCAATAAAATACCCCACTTCAACTGCTAACATAGGTGAACTTGTTTTATTTATACAAAGAAGGGGGTCGGGGAAGGCAGAGCTTTGGAGGTTGTAAGGTTCGGGTGGGGGCAGAACTGGGGGGACTTAAGTGGGAGAAGGGATGTTGGGTGGGGGCCAGGGGCGTCGCTGGTGCTGGGCACTCCGGGGCATGTGCCTTGAACCCCAGTGGCAGTGCCCCATATTTCCGGCCCAATCACGCCAGAGATCTGGGGCCTGGTCGCCCATGGCCATGGCGGCCCCCTTCCCCACTTGGGATTCGGGGCCTAGTTGCCTGCAGCTGCAGCAGCCCCATCCCCGACTGGGGATGGGGGGCCCAGCCTCCTGCGGCTATGGCGGCCCCCTCCCCGGCTGGGGATGCAGGGCTTAGCCACCTGCGGCAGCACGGTGGCACCTGGCCCCGCCACTCGAGAGCCATCGCCTGCCACTCCAGAGCTGCTGCCTGCCGCTCGGGGGGCACCACAACACAGTCGTCGGCATTTGCAGCACACTGGAGATGCTGGAGGGCGGTGTCCTGCCCCCCCCCCCGCTCCACTCACCAGGCCCAGGATGAGTCTTCTGCTCACTAGCTGAGCTGTAGCAGGCTGATGAGGATCTCGTCCCGGGTCTGGTGGGCTCTCCTCCTGGGCCTTGCAGTGGTCAGCAGGCTCGCAGGAGTAGGCCGGCAGGTGGGCGCACAAGCTGGAGGACAGAAGTGAGAACAGTTACTCCCAGCCTACTGGCCTTAGGTGTTTGCAGCCTGTGAGCTGTGCCAGCAGGATTCCCAATCTGTGTGCTGTATACACTGCACTCATGGGGCACGTGGCCTCGTGGCCCACAGTACTGAGCTGTACTCCGCAGCACGTGGCCCAGGAAGACCATGTGACAGCAGTGCTGGCTGCAGGCTCTCTGCCCTGAATGTACCATGTCTGCCTATTGCCACCCCCATTTTGAGGGACCCCCATCCTGCTTGAACCCAGAACCCTGTCTCCACATGCCTCCTTGCCACCTGCATCCATGGGAGAGCCTGTGCACCCCACCCTGGGCCCGAACCCCACTGCCCCAGGGCCGTGTCCCCCTCGGGATCCATGCTTTGCACTCCTGGGCCTCCCTGCCTGGTGAGGGGGGAACACTCACTGACCGGCATGCCTGACATGGCTGCCTCCCCCTCTGGCTCCTTCTCAGGGCTTCTGGTCTCTCCTTCCCTGCAGGGATCAGCTCCGGGCTGCCAGGTGGTGCACTGCTGGGCTGGCTGATCTCACCCACATTGAACACAGCCTGAGCCTCTGAGGGGGCTCCCCCAGATGATGCAGCCAGGGCGCAGGGCTCCCTGGAGTTCACTGGCCGAGAAGGGAGGCTGCTGGGCTCCTGGCCCAAAAAAGCTTCCAGTTCGGCAAAGAAGGGGCAGCTGGTAGCAGCTGCTGGCCCCTGGAGTTGCCTGGCCTCGGTGTACTCCTGGCAGAGGGTTTTGACTTTGGAGTGCACCTGCGCTGTGGTCCGTTCATAGCCATCAACTGACAGGGCTTCAGTGGTGTCCCCGTATACGTCAACATTTCTGTGACATGCCCAGAACCTGGTCCTGATGTCCTCCCTGCCCCAGATCCACAGGAGGGACAGGGTCTCATCCTGTGACCACACGGGTGCCCGCCGTTGTGTCTGTGCCCCAGCGCCTCAAGCCTGGTCCATGCTGGTCTCAGCATGCAGGCATGAGGCACCAGGCTGGCAGGGCACTTCAAGGTCCCTGAGCACCCTGAGAGGAAGAAGGTCAAGCCACGCTGGAATCGAAATAGCCGTTGTTTTGAAACAATGTGTCCAAAAGCTGTTGTTTTGAAACAACTGTTTCAAAACAATGGCTATTTCAATTGCATGCAAGGTTTTACTGTTTCAAAACAACAACCATTATTTCGAAACGACGGGGTCGCATCATTTTGAAATAACAAAATGTTGTTCAGACATACACGGTTTTATTTTGAAACAACAACTGTTGTTTCAAAATAAAACCCTGGTGTGGACACAGCCGTAAAGTACAAGCCTTTCTAAGGTCTGAAATCTTTTCTATTCCCTAATCATTTTAGTTGCTGTTTTTGGTAACTTTTCCAATTTTAATGTATCTTTTTTAGAGAGGGGGTGACCAGATCTGCATGCAATATTGAAGATATGAGCATACAATGGTCCAGTGTGCATTAGTTTTGTGTTTATCATCATTGAATTTCATCTAACATGTTGTCCAGTCTCCCAGTTTTGTGTGATCCTATTGCAACTCTTCTTCATGAATATGTTGAACTTAATGTTCCAAGTACAGACTCCTGGAGGATACCCTTATTTACCTCTCCCTATTACGAAAACTAATAGTTTATTCTTACCCTTTGTTTGCTATCTTTTAACCAACTATTGATCAATGAGAGGATCTGACCTCTTATTCCCTGACAGTTTAAGAACAAGGAGCAGGAACCTTGGAATTGACTTGAGTTGTAACTAACTGGTTTGTTTTGCGGTGTTAAGATAACTGGTTGATTTTCCTACATGGATAATAACCAAGGACCCTTCTCCACTTTCTTTCATTTTGTATTTTCATTTGTACCTCACAGGCTTTTGGAAAGCAAATGAAAAATAAGTGTAAAATTTTACAGTCTTGAGTTGGTAACTTCCAACATCCATTTTGCACAGCTACCAATAACCGTACAAGATGTTTGATAATGCGAATTAGGAACCATGGCATTATTATATGAGGTGCAGGAAAAAAATTGTATTTGGTACAAAAAAAGGTCAAGATTTGGTGTTCTTTCAAAGTAAGTCCTAATATCTGCAAGTTATTGTTCCTGATACAGGAATGACTGAGTAAAACACTAAGGACCCTGTTTCTGTGGGCTGTCAGAGTAGATGATCAGAATGGTCCCTTGGGCTTTAAAAAATTTGAATTTGTGTAAGCCTGAGAAAATAGCACTCATTTTCTACTCCTAAGAGCTCCAGAATATCCATAGATTTAGCTAGCTGCATGGTGAAGCCCAGAAACAGATTCAAACACCATCAGCTCTTACAAATGCAAACCCTAAAGGAGCAGTCACATGGGACAGCCCTCTCAGACCATGTGTTAGTGAAGTCCAGTTAGCAATTGCAAGTTCCAGTTTCATTGTGACAATTTTCTGTCAGTCCTTTGGTAAATGTGATCCAAACAAGTAAAATTTAAAGACTGTGACATGCCTGGCTTCTCACTCTGATGCAAACAGCTTGATAGGTGGGCTAGCTTGGTGCTTGAGCCTGCAAATTACTGATTCAAATATGCTTAAGGGTTTTGCTGGACTGTGCTAGAATCCTCAGCACCTTACAAGTATTGATCTCTTGAATAACAATTCAACAGGGTTGGGATTATAACTGTGTAAATTATTTGTAGAATATTGTCTCCCTTCACTGATTTAGCCCCTTTTATTCTGCAAACTATTGACAGACTATTAATTTAGCCTCTTTTTTTCTGCAAACTATTGCAAGTTGGACCTTGGTTTTAGCAAATGTATTAGATATAGAAACTAATTTTAAAATAATTTACATAAATTTCTAGTCACACATTGTTCATGAGCTACTCACTGTGACCATTCCTTTGAGGTTTTAACACTGGAATTGTGTCCCCCCTAAATCATAGGCTATCGTATCTTATTTGCTGGTTAGATGAATCCCAACCTCCAAAAGGCACTTTCCAAATGAAAGGCACCAACTCTTTGTCATGTGATAATGCATATATTCATGGATATTTGCAGATGAATATGTAGTCTCAGCTACTTTTATCAAAAGCCAGTTGAAGGCGTTATAACCTTTAATAACATGAAGGCCAAGTTCCAAAGAGTAGCCGTGTTAGCCTAGTTCAGTAAAACAAACACAGAGTCCTGTGACACTTAAAGACTAACAAATTTATAAGCATCTGACAAAAGCTGGATTTTCTCCCATGAAAGCTCATGCAATAAAAAAATGTGTTAGTCTAAGTGCCACAGGATTCCTTGTTTATTTTAATAACATGACTGCACAGATATTCAAATAAATATGGTTGAGGATTTTATGATGTGGGGTGAAAGGTTCAGCATTTTTTGGCTTTAATGGAAATGTTACAAACATAGATAAGGTATGTCACATTTTGACTCATCACTGCATGCATGTACTGTGCCACCAAATGTAATCTTAAACACAAGTTGACATTTTAGCAATAGAGTTAATTATCATTTTTTCTTTCCTGTTTTTTTAAAGATATTTATTAATTGATACTAAATCAAATCTCATTTAAATTCTCACTTAAAATGTTATAATATTTTCTTAGGATAATGTTAGTGCAATATACAAAATATGTTACCAAATTTCCAAAATTTACTGAAAGTATTATCTTATTTTAGGGGGGGAAATACACTTTTGGTAGATTATTTCACTTTTGTTTCAGAGTAAAATTTCAACACTTTAGATATAATATAAGATTATGGAAAAAATAAAAGTAGGAAATCAAAATACTAAAAATAAAGTACCAAACACAGTCTGTTCATTGCTTAGTAATGGGAGATCATTATTTACTCTGATAATTTTTACTGTTATATTGACTTCAGTATTTTATGCCCTATTCTGTATAAGTTCCCACCCTACCTTGATCACTGTAGTAGCTGATCTGGCTTTTTAGTTTGACCTGAGTAGTATGGAAGGTCCTGGAAAAATATGGAAAGAGAAAGATATTAAGGATATTGAGATTAATGATAATTGGGAATAAAATACAACATGGCTTCACAAAAGATAGGTCATGCCAGACCAATCTTTTTTGGGAGGTGGGGGACTGATTGAGAAAGGAAATGCAGTGGATCTAATTTTAGTAAGGAATTTGATACAGCTGTACATATAGAATCATTAGTTAAATTGGAAAAAATGGTGATTAATATGAAAATAGAAAGATGGATGAGGAACTGATTAGAGTGGAGATAATATAATGGGTCATACTGAAAGGTGAACTGTCAGGCTGGAAGGAGGTTAGTAGTGGAGTTGCTTAGTGATCAGTCTTGGGGACAATCTCATTTAAACTTTTTTATGACTTACTTTGGTACATAAAGTGGGAATGTGCTAATAAAATCTGTGGATGACACAAAGTTGGGAGATCTTACCAAAATAGAAAATAATTGGATATTATACTGGAAGATCTGGATGACCTTGTTAACTCGAGTAATAGGAATAGGATTAAATTTAATAACGGCAAGTGCAAGGTCATTCATTCAGGGACTAATAACAAGAATGTTTGCTATAAACTGGGGATGCATCCATTGGAAGTCATGGAGGAGGAGAAGGACCTGAGTGTACTGGTTCATCACAGAATGACTGTGAGCTGCCTATGTGATGTGTTTATGGAGAGGGTATTGTGATGGAACAGTCTAGTTTGTCTATTGATTGATCTTAAACTACTGGTAGCAGATATGAGAATGGCCTGAGATGGGGCATTTGATGGGGCAATTCCTGAGTTATCACAGAGAATTCTTTCTTGGGCATCTGGCTAGTGAGTGTTGCTATATGCTCAGGATTTAAATTATCACCATATTGTTGTCAGGAGGGAAATTTCTTTCCTCTGGGGCAGATTGGAAAAAGCTCTGAGGGTTTTCAACTTCCTCTATATCATGGAGCATGCCTCACTTTGCTGGTGCATTCTCTGTACCTTAAATCATGTTTTAAAGACTTTGAGGAATTTATTTATTCAGTTATAGATTAGAGATTTATTACAGGAATGGACGGGTGAAGTTCTGTGACCTTTATTGCACAGGAGGTCAGAATAAATGATCATATTGGTCCCTTCTGATCTTTGAGTCTATGAAAACTCTATTAAAATTAAAGCTAATATAGTAAAGGAACTAATGATATATTCTAATGCATAATTTATTAGCCTTTTATTTCAGGTTCTGTGTATCTCTGGTGTGAAATAGCATCTCAAGGTGTCTGCTGAGTCTTTCATCTGTGTATTGCTTTCTACACTAGTATATCTTCCATGAAAGCAAACTACGATGCTTCCTGGTGACTATGTATAGTGTTATTAATATCAATATTGCAGAATTCCAATCTATCTTGCAAAATATACCATATATTCAAAATGTTATGATATACTGAACATGATAAGCCCCTCTATATGTGTGTATTATTTTTGTATTGTAAACTATGAATATGTATGATATTTCCGTATATAAATCTTTTGTTATGTTACTGACTGACACCCTCAGCAGATTAGCACTGGCACTATCCAACCTGACAGAGGGCCAATCAAGGGTAGTCAACTCTGCAGTGAGCTGAGGGAGAGAAATGTGTGTGTGCGGTTACATTTGTGAGTCATTAGGGCATGTAAGATCATGCCTCTGGACAGGAATGCTAAGAGCTTTTCCCTGTTCATGTGCTATGAGCTTGTGTTTGAAAAATGGGATGTACAAACCACATGTCAGAAACTATAAAATGCAGCTTCATTTTGTCTTCCTTCCTTCTTCCTACCTCTCGCTTAATTAATCTATATGTGAAGCTGTGAAACAAATAACTGACACCAATCCAGGTACTCAATGTACACCAGTTCTTCTGAGAACTCCACAATTCATTGGAGAATCTGAAGTATATGGAGTTTAAAGTCATTTGTATATATCAAATTGTTTTGACCATTTAACATGTCTCTTTTTGTCTGTTTCTTTTTGACCTTTGTCCATGGGAGAATTGAAGGGGTGGGTCCTGGTTTACTACAGAGAATTCTTTTGGGGGTGTATTACTAATGAATATTGCCCACCTACTCAGTGTTTAACTGATTGCTGTATTGATGTCAGGAAAAAAAAAATCCCACAGGACAGATTGAGAAAGGCTCTGTCTTTTTCTTCCTTTTTTTTTAAACCTTCTTCTGTAGCATGGGGCATGACACAATTGCTGGTAGATTCTCTCTGTTAAAATCTTTAAAACATGATTTGAGCACTTTAATAGTTCAGTCATAGCTTAAAGGTTTATTACAGAAGGAGGTGGGTAAGATTCTGCATTGTTCAGGTGGTTAGACTAATTATTGTATGCGTCCCTTCTGACCTTAGAGTGAGAGTGTTTTTTAATTTTATTTTTATTTATTTTTATTTATTTTTATAATAACCCTTTAGTTTTAGATAATAAAGGAGTGCCTGACTGTTAGTATTTTGGTAAGATCCAAACTAGCATTGAACTAGTAATATGGCTGACCCATGGGATCTGGAGAAGATTCTGGTTAAGGGACTGTAGTTTTAAATAACTTATCTCTTTACAGAACTTAGTTGCTGATTGGGAGTCAGGAACTAAAATTCAGTAAAGAAGGCTGTATTCATTTTTGTTTTAGCTTCTTGATAACCACTTTGGGAATTCAATAGCCTTATTTGTGTTTGGTTGGTGAATCTAACTTTCATAATAGCACCAGTTTGGGGAGCATCTGCTCTCTTTTTTTGCAGCATGCCCTTACCTTGGCATCTTTTAGCTGGGCTACCCTATGGATAGACAAGTAACACTACGCTCTGCAAAATGCCACATACTGCAACCTTATTCTTCTCTTCAATTATAAATGAATCACTGAAATATAGTTTTTATTTTTCTTTCTTTTTTTTTTAAGGATACTCCAGCAAAGGGGATACAGTTTGTGGGGAGGGGATCAGTGTCACTCCCTGCCATAGCAGCTGGGCAGCTGACTCAAGTCTAAGACAAGGTAACACCTGTCAGACAATGCCACTCTGTGGAACTCCTCCCTGCTTTAGGGGGCTGTACCCAGAGTGGGTAGGATCTGCCAGCTGTGGGTCTAGGGAAGTACAAAAACTTCTGCTGATACAGGAGCAGTGGCAATAGGCAAGTGGACCAATCAGTGCTTTTTTTAAGCTTCATCTTCTATAAAAATATCCTGATCATTTCATGGTCTTTGTTTGAAAAATCTGTGGAGGAAGCGGATGGAAACTCAAAAACAGGCAATATCCAGGAAAACTCATATAGAAGGCAACCCTAGACAGCATATCCTTTATAATCAGGTATCACCCTGTACTGGAGCCCATAAGTGATAAGGTCTGAAGGCTTGTATTTTTGGCTAAGCAGTAGCAGCCATATTTCGAGAGACAGTAGCCATAAGTTAAGGAGCATAAGGCTACATCTTCAAACTGCTGTCTAAATTATATCAGTCAATATAATATCAGGCTGTTAAGAAGGTACTGCTGTCCTAACAGAATGGGGATCAACAACGCAGGTTCACTGAACCACCTGTGGCTCCCTGGGCTTCCCCTTCTGGCTCCCTCAGAATCTCCTTCAGGGAGCCATGTGTGCCCTGGGGACTCTCAGCTGACCCAACCATCATGACCAAATCAGGGGTGCTAGGGTAGTCCCCACCCTCCCACCACAACCGCATGAATCAGATGCAGCCCAGAGGCCACACTGTGACCCCTAGCACTGGTAGGGGGTGTATGGATGGCACATGCTCCATCCATCCCTCTTTCTGCTGGCAGGGCAGAGCGAGCAGCACTGCTCCGCCTACCACCAGCTGACTGTCCATCCCAAGAGCAGACAATGGAAGGCCACAGCTTGCATAGGTGGAGCCCTGAAATGGCCCACTCCGTGGAGTTCGGCTGTTTCAAGCCAGCCACTCCAGTCCTGAACAGAGGCTGACTGACCCCGGATCAGGCCCGTTCAGCCCTGGGGTGGCAAGGTCGAAGAGGCCTGAATTCTGCAGAGGGGCCATTCCAGGGCCTAAACTCCACAAGCTGCAGCTCCCCACTGGCCACTCTTGGGAGGGGTGGCTGGGTGGGAGTAGGCAGGGCAGCACTGCTCCGCCCTGCCAACAGCGGGAAGGATGGAATGAGCACACGCCTCCAGCGCACAAAGCCCGCCAGTGCCATGGGCTGCAGCACAGCTGCTGGGACAGCTCAGGCTCATGCAGTTGTGGTGGGAGGGTGGGGGGAAATGGCTTTTCTGCTCTTTTGGGTTGCTGACCCCTGTAATAGAATCTATCATCATGAAATAAAGAAACAAATCTTTATATATTTAAAGAAAGCTTTTTTTGTTAGTATTCTCTCTGGCAAGGAATCATTTATTAATAGTTATGATTGTAAAATCTGCAGCTTCCTGCTTTGTCTTATGGTTCCACTTGTCTATTGTTTACCTGAATAATTTGTCTCTTTTATTTTTTCTGTCTGTTGCATAAGCAATTGTACAATATGTTGTAGGATATGATTGGTTAAAGAGCTGTTTCATAAAGAGCTAAGATTGGTGTTTTGCAATAAATTAGTTTAAAATGATTGGTTAAGAGATAGCTAAGCACAACCTAAATTTTAAATAAATATAACTAAACTAAACTTCAAAAGAAAATTATTTGGAACCAAACTCCAGGACACACCCTAAGATCAAAGCTGTTAGAGCTCAGCCCCCTGCCTACTATATGGTGCAGAAGTGGGAGCAGCCACCAGCTGATTGGCCACTGGGTTAGTCAATCTGCTTTACTGGACATGGTGAGCATTGTATGCTTAGCACATGTTCTGTTTTAATAAGGGTAATAAATAGATTTAAAGGATTTTACTATGTATAGCTCCTTTATTGTTAAAAGACCCAATAAACCTGCAGAAGGTTATGCCTGAACCTGTACAAATTGGGACTGGATGGATACTTAACTTGGTTAATATATATCCTGAGCCCTCCAGACTGTGAATGGGTGACCTGAGCCATTAAGTGTGAATTGAGTATGAGTAGGTGCCTTTCCACCTAAGCCCTATTGACTTGAAAATGTTATGGTGCCTTTTCAGGGTTATGCTTTCAGTTCAGTTTTTTGAGCTTCATCTGCTATAAAAATATCCTGATCATTTTATGTTCTTTGTTTGAAAAATCTGTGGAGGAAGAGGATGGAAACTCAAAAACAGTCCATATCCAGGAAAAATCATATAGAAGGCAACCCTAAACAGCATATCCTTTATAATCAGGTATCACCCTGTACTGGAGCCGATAAGTGATAAGGTCTGAGGGCTTGTATTTTTGGCTAAGCAGTAGCAGCCATATTATGAGGGACAGTAGCCATAAGTTACTTATATTTACGCCAATGGCGTAAATATAGTGTGCCCCAGACCCATCCCTAGGGGGGTGCGGGGCTTGGGGCTCAGGGCAATTGGCTTGTGGGGGGGGCCTTCATCTGCCCCTTCATACTCAGAGGGGTGGCCCATCCCAGAGGCTGGCCCCACATTCCTGCCCCTCCCCTGAGCCGGGGGCAGAGCATGCCAGTGTGGGGGCTGGGCTCTGCTCTCCTGCCCTGTCCCTGGGCTGGCCCTCCCCACCCCTAGGGTGGAACAGCTGACCCAGGAGAGGGGTGAGAGAGCAGAGTGCAGCTTCTGGGCTGGCCCAGTCTGCCCCTGGACCAGCTGTTCTGCCCTGGGGACAAGGCAAGCCAGACCACAGAAGAGACTATCTGTGTACTCCTGCCTATCTCCTTCCCTGCTGCCTTCAGCTCCATGCCAAAAGCAGCAGGGAGAGGGTGTGGCAGACTGCGGCAGTGAGGGGCGGTGGGACTGGCTCCACACTGTTCTGTTCACAGAAGGACAGTGCGATGCTCATGGAACTGCGAGGCCAGGGATGAGATCCCCTCTCACTCCCCCCCAAAGGAGGGCCCTGGTGTGACCAACTGTGTATGTAACAAATGGGACCCCATTCAGAAATATATCTTTCCTGGAACCCCTCTCCAGGTCTTTAAACAGCCTGTGTCCCAACCTCTCCATGTTCATCACAAGAAGCAAGCTCCTCACACACCAGGACACACATACCAACTCAAAGTGGCACCAACCCTGCCTAAACAACATATGCAAAACAACAATCATATCACCACTGCTACAATGATCAACACCACCCTTAATCCACCATCCTAGATTCATGGGACCTCCACATTTCTAGTACACGTGGTATATCTTGTCTCGTATATTAAATGCCCAAATTAGTGTGAGTGAAACAAGACAATCACTATGATCTCTAATGAACTCACACACAAAAAAATAATAAAAAGACAAAACATCCTGTCACCTGTTGGCAAGGGCGTCACTGGCACCTGGCACCCGGGACACATTCCCCAAGTACCAGTGCCAGTGTCCTCAATCTCTTGCACACCCCACTGCCTCTCCTGGCCCCGTCCTCGGCCAGCTATCCGGGTCTGGGCTGGCCATGGTGGCATCTGCCTCTCCCAGCCAGCGATCTAAGCCGGGTAGTCCACAGCAGCCACTGCCTCTCTTGGTCCCATTCCCAGCTGGCGATCAGGGCTTGGGCTGGCAGTGGCAGGAGGCGGGTGCCCCAGCTCTGGATTGGGGCTGGGGGCAGGCCTGAGGCCCAGAGGGGAGAGAGTCTGGGCCCTGGCTTCAGGTCTTTTCCTGGGGCAACAATATTTCTGCCTGATGGTGAACAGTTTTCACAAAGCTATTACTCTATATCAGATCTGTCAGGTCTCATCCTGAAAGGAAACCTGCACAAAAAGACAAGTCTGGAAGCTTACAGTCATGATTTTACTAGACACTGAAAATCATGGACTGACCAAAGACACTGGATTTATGGCTTATTACGACAATCTGTAACTCACTAATCATCCACCCTCACTCCTTCCCCCTCCTTTTTCCTCCCTTTGACTGTGTAAATGGGCCACCTCACTTTGAAAAGTCCCTTGAAATATGAGTTAGGTACTTATGCTAAACAATGGGTTCAAATCTTATATTTGCTAGTGACATTTTAGGTTAGTTTCCCATGGCTGAAAAATATTTTTGTGTAAAAATCAAAAGTTTGTCAACAGAAGATGGTCAAATGAAAGATATTACCTTACACACTTCTTCAGTTATTTTTGGCACAGTTATTTCATTCTCCCTTTGCAATGTTCCACCTTGTCTGTTTTAGTATGATGTTGCCTGATCCCCTTAAAGTATGTCTAAAGCTGCAATATCTATGTATTTTAAAGGTTTCAAGAAACGCTGTGCTAGCTGGAGTTGAGGTGGGGGCTAGAATGATACTTTTACCCCACTGCAACTGTTTACACAGTCTTCATTACTGCATAAAAATCTGTTTGACACAGTTTAATTATTGAATCTTGATCTCTCAGAGGTCTGAGATGCTGATAATCATGCCAAGATTTGTTTTCAAGTTTAAATTTTGCTTCAGTGTTTGGATTATTTCTTCCAATTAATCTGTTTGCTCGGTATTGCCTACTTCAACAGATCAAAAATCACAAGAGGGGATCCCCCCACAAATCATAAAATTTAAGGAAAAAACATATTCTGTTGTGGTGTTCAAGTCAGTCTCCTGATTTTTGAATGAACTCTCTTTGCCTTTCCCCAGGGTGTGTGCGTGTGACAATGTTTCCCTCTCTCCCACATGTATTGGATAAGGTGATATTTGGCCCTTGCTACAGGAGCTTTACTCCACATCTGTTTGTCTCCTGCTTAGTAATTAATCCTGTCCACCATCAGTTCTCTCCTCAGCCAACACCCTTAGTTCAGCCCCCATCTATTCCCCAGCCCTCATCATCACCCTCAGTCCCAGCACTCACCCCATCTACTCAGAGTCACCATCAATATAGCTCCTCGCATCAGCTCTCATCATTTTCACTTCATCCTTCCCACAGCCTCACTGATATGCCTTAGGGTTTTTCATTCTCCTGAAGCCTGGATGATTCTAGTGGGTTTCCTTCTCCTACTACCCAATCTGTCAGGCAAAAGGCACCTAGGTCTGACAGCTGAAGACTCAGCTGACCCTAGGTAGGCTGACAGGATTTTGAAGTAAAATTAAGCCTTACTTTTAGAAATCTATAGTATCATTTTTCCCCAGTTAATTTAATAGCTTATTTGACAGTTGGCCCTATCCATCTTCTTGCATTTCAGATGAAGTTTCTTTTTCCTGCTGGGGTGTAACCATTCTGTCCCCCTCCCCTGCATTCTCTTACCTCCAATGCAATAATAGGAACTTTTTGCATGTGCTGGTATGTAGCCAGGGAGCAGAGTTACCATTTCTCCCTGTATTTTCACCACTACATCAATGGATTATTGCTGTCAGCAGGAAAAGCACTGTAAATTGAGGCTGTTTCTTCTGTCAAATTCCTATGATAGAATTAAGGGGTATTTGAATCTTTTACAAGAGACTGGGAACATCTGTTAAGATTCATCTGGATGAGTCTTGGTCAAATAGAGTGGAAATTCATTTTGTGACTGTCTACTGAGTAGCTTCCTTTCATGCTGTTAATCTCTATGCAATCGCATTCTATGTCACTGAGTGGTCAGAGCAATTTCTGATCACAGCTTAAAGCTTGTGGTAGTTATTCTCTTTATTTTATTTTATTTTATTTTAAACTTGTAGAGCTGGAAATGAAGTTCCTTTAAATTTCATCTGCAAAAAGGGGTCAGGGTGAATATATCCAAATATAGGATTTACATTCCAATGGGCATACTGCAGTGCAGACAGAGAACAGAAAGGCTTAAGGGGATTAGAAGTTTATCTTTTCCTGATACTGTGTATCTGTGACAGTCAACTGTAGAGCTATATTGCTTCACAAACAGTTTCCACAGCTATCAGTCACATACAGTGCTTTCATTGGCTCTGCCCTTTCACTTACACATCAGAACATCTGGTTCTCCCATGGGGCGGATACACAGAACTTGGTGCACATGCCTACTTTTGAAGGGAACTCAGGTCCTAATTCAGTAAGTTAAGTACCAAAAGTTATTTGACTCAGTTCTTGAGATGCTAAGTGAAAATCCATGGTCAGAGGAAGCGACTGTGATTCTTGTGATCTTACTTCCTGTGAAGCTTAAGTATGCTTTAGCTTTAAGCATGTAACCAGTTCCTTTAAAATGAGTAGGATGGTTCACATTCATATACTTAAGAACATGCTTCAGTGCTTTGTTGGACCAAAGCCTAACTTAGGAAAACATTCTCAACTTATCATCAGGCCAATGGCTAGAGGTGCTCAGTCTCCTTTAAAGCAGTGACCACTTTAGGCCTTTCTCTTTTTTTGCTTGAAGTTGGCTAAACCTGTCTCCTTTTAAGTACTTTTGTCTTATAGCAGCTCCCCCTATAGTGAGTCATTGTTTCATATCAGCACCTTAATCTCTGAGCAGTCTGTTCCAGTGACTTTACTGCTTGCCTTTGTAACTTTTCAGAATTATGTCCGTCAGAAAGTTCTTCACGAAGTTCCCTTTCTCAGGGTGAAAGTAGAGTAGATGGGCTTCCTGAGCTGCCACAATGTGTCTCTTTTCACCAGTTTGTGGTAGTTCTATTTCCTGCTTCCAGCATCATAGATTGTCCTGCTCTGTGTCCTACCTGAAATAGTAATTGATCACTATGGGGTCTGCAGACCACAAAGGAGAGCTTGTTCCACCAGGCAACACAAATACCAGGGGCACTAAGTATTTCTTTCTACCCCTACTATAGTACATCACCCTCTGGCAATGTAATCAGTCAGAGCCTCTCTCAAATGCAGGTCAGTCCAACTTAGCCATGACTAAACTGAAGAGGAAGTAATGCCTGTTCTCCTTGCCCTTCCCTCCCCATCTCATCAAAAATATGCCTGTACCCTTAACTGACCACACAAACAGCCATTGCCAAACTAGCAGGCTATGAAATTACTATAGGAAACAAAAGTATGTTATATCCACTTTCCATAAGATAGACTGAATGTAGTCTAAAGAAAACAGTCCTCTCCAGAACAGAACAGTACTTAATATATATTCTGTGAGCACCTTTCTTCCCCTACTAAGTATTCTGTGATCATTTGCCAGGTCATCCTCATGATCCAAATATATAATGAATTAGAAATGTGGAAAAGCAAAAGTGTTTGTTGTTTTAATATATATATTTTTTCTGGCTTAAAATATAACAAAGGATTGCCCAAAAATATGATTTGTTATAGACTTAATTGTTTGCTTAGTTGCCAAATACTATTTTTGTGTTCAGAATTTTATTTTTTTAAGGCAAAGCTGCAGTTTAAAATATCAGGGACCACCATGCTTTCACCCATTTTTTAAAGCAAAGCTGCAGTTTAAAATATCAGGGACCCTCCCCCCCAGTTTTCAATAGCTGCTTATTTTACAAACTTTCTTCTGTCCAAACTGAAAGAAAATAGCTTGTGGAAAATCTGAAGATAATATACAGTCTCAATCAGCCAAGCCAACCTGTGCAAATCAAGATGGATTGAAAGAATACAATGAAACTGGGTCACCTCAATGAGAACTTAGGAGGGCATGCAGATAATACCTCACTCAATCTTTCTGTATGTGTCTATGGAGAGGAAAGAAGGCAATAATCTCATATTCAGTGGGATATTGGTGTTTTCACTCACAATCACATCACAAAGATAAAAGACCCTGTCCACTGCTTCAGTTTAGTATTCTTTATCCCTGTTTCTTGAAGTCCTATTTTATTTAATAAAAGAGACAGGACCAAGTCCTATCCCCACATATGCACATGCAGCTCCCATTGATCTCACTGAAAGCTGCACAAATGTTCAGAAAGCAGCATTTGATCCTAGATATTTTTATTTAATGCATATAGAAAATCAGAAAGTGACTGACAACATTTATTTATTGGCAGAGCTCCACTGAAATCATCCTACGTGATTTTACAACAATTAAGGAGCTGGCCCACTAATTTTAGTGAAGTTAGTAATAACTTGTATCAAGGTAATTAAGATCAGAGTTAGGGGTTAAGAACTGAGTTACGGTGATGTCCAGTATCTGTGTACCAATCACTGTTCTTTGGTACGTAGTTGAGTCAAAATTCTTCTGAAATAGGTTACTTGCTCTGTGAAAGATTTATTGTGTAAAATTAACATGAGCCCTCTGTTCTATTGTAAAATCTCACCTTTTATTATTATCCCAATACTTATTAATTCTATGGCAAACCCAGAGAACATGTTCCAAGGTAATTATTATAATTATTAGAGTATTTTCTAGTTGCTGCTGTGCACTAGACAGTGGACAAACATAATAAGAAATAGTTCCTTTCCCAAAGAGTTTATAAACTAAACAGATGAAACAGACTAAGAAAAGGGTGAGATGGCAAGACAGACAAAAAGAAACAAGGGAAGTGAGGTGACTTGACCAAGTTCACATAAGTCATTGGTAGAGACAGTATTAGAAACGCAGTCCCCTGGAGTACAGTCTAGTACCCTACCATCTTGATGGTGCTGTCTGCTTATCCTTAAGACTGCAAAAGACTCACCTAACTGTTAAAGTTATGGTGCCCAGAGAACCATATGATCACTCTAAAGGTTATTTTCAGACAGTTCTCTGAGATACGTTTGATTAAAAAATACCAACAAGCAAGCAAGGAAACAAACAAACACAACCAGGACCTCTCCCCTAACTTGTGAAACTGAACTTCCCATTTTCTCTCCCATTTGATCTCTATCTTTGACATGTATTAACTGGATAACCAATCTTTCAAGGAAAAAGTATGATATTTTCAGATTAGTTGGCAATGGTAGGTAGCATGGAGCCACAGGGTCTTTGCTATGTCTCAGTTTTTAAATAACTCCTTAGAGGAACCCATTCAGTGTGTCAGATTCCCCAGGGGCCCCAATCTTCCTAACAGTCACATGTGGCTCTTCCTGGTGTGGAGAGAGGGGGAAAAATAAAGTTAAAATGGTTATTAATGGCTCTGACCAGCCAAGCTGTGTTGGAATCCATTCTCTCTCTCTCTCTCTCTCGCTCTCTCTCTCTCTCTGTATGTGGGTGTGGGTGTGAGTCAGGCAGGCCCCAAGTGAAAACTCCTATTTCCCAGTCTCCTGTCACCTCTGTCCATTCTTCTCCCACAGTCATACTGAGTTTATGTGTTCTGCCTGCCAGTGTCTCAGTGTAAGTTGTCAATTATTCAGTCATTTTTCTTGTCTTTCTGGATCCTCCATTAATGTGGATCAGATTAAATCAGTTCTTTAATGACCCATTAACTCTACCCCAGGCAGCTACACAAACACTCCATATCTCCTACTGTGCCAAAAGAGCAGCTTTTAATCCCTTACATCAGTGGTTCTCAACATTCTTACATGAAAATTAGAAATACCGTATTTACTCCCCTGAAGGGCTGGCAGTTTATCAATTAATATAAAATGTATTGATGTGTATTGCATAGAGTACACATACACCATAAAGGATGCTAGATCACTACATATGTAAAGTAAACATTTAGTTAGTGCAAAGCAAATTAAAAATAAAAAAAAAAACAGTTACAAAGTTACAACATATATCCATTTTGGGCAACTCCAATATATTATGTTGGGACCAGGCAGGAGGCTGGCATCCGGAAGTCTCCTGGCTGTGAGTAGGCACTGGATGGGAAACAGGTATCTGCAGCCCAGCTCCTAACTATGCATTGATACTGGCAGAAAAACAGACAGATGCCACCAGGATCTCGGCTTCGTGTTGGTATGTGCCAAGATGTGGGCAACAGCAGCCTGCCCCCCAGCCAGTGGGAGGGAAGATCAGCCTGTTTTGAAAGCCTCAACGGACTGTTTTTGGATTGTGCCAGGAGCTGGGAACCATTACTTTATATTCCATTCATAGTAATCCAAAGTGCAGAGAACTGAAGCATGCAGAGGCATAGTATAAATATTACCAAAATTCCCACATATCATTAAAGGCACATAATACAGAGAGGATATGGTATAATATGGGAGACTTTATATTATTGCAGCAGAATAAGTGGAAAGATTATGTGCTATGCTATGGTTTGTGCAACATGCTTCTGCAATCATGGAAGAGTGGCAGAATACATGAAAGAAAGCAGAGTCAAATACAGTAAAAATTTTGAGTGACTTAAACTGTATTGTAGAGGACTATAATAGAAACTCCATTCTTTAAGAATAATAGTATGGCAGTAGGAAATGCTAGTGGCCACATGAGTGGAGCAGTGACTGTTATTGTGCAATATTCCAGAAGATTGCAAAGACTTCAAAGGCAGAAAACCCAATAGCGGAGGATTTCACTATTCTCATATTGACTGATTGTGTGTCATCACAGAAAGAGATGTGGAGAAAAAAATTTCAGACTTTATAAATGAATGTTTCATGGAGAAGTTTGCCCATGGATTCACAACAGGAGAAGTGAAAAATCTAATTTAGGATGTTAATATAGCTGAACTGCTTGGTAAAAATGACTGTTTTGTAATTAAACTTAACACTCTTGTAGCGGAAAAAGTGCCAAAGAACCCCACCACAATAATAATTAACTTCATAAAGGGAAACTACAGAAAAAGGAGGAAAGTAGTTAAACATAAATGAAAAAAAATATTAGAAGACAGCCATGAGGGTGAAATACCTGCAGACTATTTAAGGCAAAATAATAGATGCTCAACCTAAATGTATATGCAGAATAAAATAAAAATAGAAACAAGGAGGACAAATAAATAAACAAACAAGCAAATAAACAAACAAATAAATAAAATCCACCATAGCTAAACAGCAGTGTAATAAAAGGATGTTTTTGTTTTTTTTTTTCTAAACAGAATCATTTAATTATTAGAAGTCAAATCATGATGAGTAAAATAAAAAGGAACAGAAACTCTGGTGATCAATGTAAAAATATAAGGCAAGCTAAGAAAAAAATGAAGAGTAACTAACAAAATATATTTTTATAAAGTAAAACTCAGTACATCAGAAGCAAGAAGCCTGCTAAAATATCCATCACAGGATTGAGTTCCTAAAGGAATGCTTGAGGAACACAAGGCCATTCTGGAGAAACAAAATACATTCTTTGCACTTCTGTTCACCACAGAGGGTGTGCTGGGGATTCCCACACCTTAGCCATACTTTTTAGTAACAAATCTGAGCAACCATTCCAGCATGAGGAGTTTTTGGAGCAAATCTATCTACCTACCTATATATCTATCTAAGTACATAATAACCAAAACCAGATGGTAGTTGTCCAAAAATTCTGAAGGAAATCAAATATGAAATTGTACAATTACTAATTGTGAAATGTAAACTATTGCTTAAATAAGCTTCTGTAGATGATGACTGGAGGATAGTTAATGTAATACTGATTTTTAAGAACTCCTGACAACTACAGGCAAGTAAGCCTAACTTCAGTACCAAGCAATCTCATTGAAACTATAGTTTAGAACAAAATTATCAGACACAGAGATTAACACAATGTGTTGGGGAAGAGTCAAAAAGGCTTTTCACCAACCAATTAAAATTCTATACAGGTGTCAACAAAATGTGCAGACAGGGTGATCCAGTGGATGTAAAGTGCTTGAACTTCTGAAAGCCTTTGTCAAAGACTCTCTCTAAAGGATATTAAGTAAAGCAAGCATTCATGAGATTAGATGGGAGGTCCTCTTCTGGAACAGGAACTGGTTAAAAAGACAGGAAACAAAGGGTAAGAATAAATACAGAATGGACAGAGAGAATAGCAGAGTCCCCTAAGGATCTGTACTTGGATAACCCTGTTCACCATTTTCATAAAATTATCTGAGAAAGTGGGTGAACAGCAATGTGGCATAATTTGCTGAAGATACTAAATTATTCATAGTTTGCTGTGAAAAGTTACGGCAGGTCTCACAAAATGGAATGGCTAGGTGACAAAATGTGTTAATTTCCCAGGCTTGAAGAAGTCCTAGTAAACCCAAAAGCTTGTCTCTCTCACAAACAAAAGTTGATCTAATTAAAGATATACCTCACCCATTTTTTTTTCAATATCCTGAGACAAACATGGCTACAACAACTCAAGATGACAAAATGTTAGATGAGATTTAGTGTTGATTCAGCAAAGTAATGCACATTGGAAAACATAATTCCAACTATGCATACAACATGACAGGGTGTAAATTATCCATTACCACTCAAGAAAGATTTTGTGGAGTCATCATGGATAGTTCTCTGAGGACATCAGTATGAGGTGAAACAGCAGTTAAAAAAGCTAACTATGTTAGTAGCCATTAGGGAAGAAGTGAACAATATCATTATGACACTATATAAATGCATGGATTTCAATTAACAAATCTCAGGTTATCCCAGCTCGAAATATATGTATTAGAATCAGAAAAGGTACTGAGAAGGATGATAAAAGAATTAGGAGTATGGTACAGTTCCCACAGGAAGAAAGATTTTAAAAGATACATTGTTTAATGTACAAGAGAGATACGTAATAGGCAATAAGATACAGATCTATTAACTGATGAATGATATGGAGAAAGTCAACAGGAAAGTTATTTGGCCTTTCATGTAACGCAAGACTCGGGGTCATATGATGGCCTTAAAACAAGCAAAAGGAAGCACTTTTCCACACAACAAACAATCCACCCAAGGAAATCATTGCCAAGGGATACTGTGAAGACCAGTATCAAGATATAACAAGATTAAAAAAAAAATAAGTTCACTGAGGATAAGTCCGTAATGACTATCAAATAAGATAAATAGCAGTACAACTCCAGACCCCATGTAGTCCTAAGCCATCAATTGCCAGAAGCATCTGGCACTGGTTATTGTCAGTGTCAGTGACAAGATACTGGAATATATGAACCATTGGTCTGACCCAGTGTGGCCAATTTTTTTTTATATTCTAATATAATTATAGACTTTTTAGCATTTTTTAAATAAAACTTTCTTCGATTTAGCCAGTGTATTACCATTTGTCATTAAAAACAATCTTTGGCAGTGTCTTATTCTGAAATGTCACACTCAGGGAACATAAAAATATCATTTTTGTTCTTATTAGTGGATAGGATGACAGATCTGAGGCCAGTTATGAAGCCTCTAAGAAACTAATCAGAATTAGTACAGCAAAATTGTAAATGACAAATAACAGTTAAATCTAAACTTTCAATATAGAAGTTGACTTCCCCAATGGACAGTTTTGAATAGATTATTGCTGAAGGGGGAACTAATAAACTTTTCCTCATATAGCAGTGGTATAATTATGTTTCTTTACTACAGCCATTAATATTGAGATGAACCATAAACTCCTGTACTTTTACTATCACATTTCCTATTATTAGCTCTTCCATAATATTTCTTTTGTTTAACACACAGGACCATCTATTTTCTGTCATCTAACATATAATAATTTCTCATATAGTGCATAACATTTCACATGTGATAGTTCTTCCAAGAACATATAATTACAAAGCCAAGATTTCTGATTAAGAATTAATACACAATAACTTACACATTTGGAATATATGCAAGATACTTATATGTAATGTGTGTGTGTGTGTGTGTGTGTGTGTGTGTGTCTGTCTGTCTGTCTATGTACAAAAATTGATGCTTATTTTGAAATAAGTTAATTTGAAATAACTTATTTTGAAATAAAACCATTACTTTAGATTAACTTAAATTGAAATAAGCAAAAACCTCAAATCGAAATAGCAAGTCCAGACATAGGACTTGCTATTTCGTTTCAGGAGAGGGGCAGCATGGGAGGTGTGGCAAATGGCCCCCTGGAAAGCCATGTTGCCAGCTAACATATAGGGCATGTCCACACAGGGTTCTTATTTCGAAACAACAGAGGTTGTTTCAAAATAAGAAGTGCCATGGCCACACGACGCACGGCCATTTCGAAAGAAGCAAACCGCTTCTTTCGAAATGGCCGTGCTCCTTTTGAAATAAGTTAAACCTCGTTGCCTGTCGAAAGAGCGTTGTTTTGAAACGGTTGTTTCGAAACAACGCCAAAGAGACATGCCATTTCAAATAACAGTTATTTCGAAACGAGTTGTTTCAAAATAACCATTATAATGGCCGTGTTATTTCGAAACAACAGTTGTTTAGAAATAACCGGCTGACCTTCCTCCCAGGGTGCACAGCGCCCTGGGGGAAGTCCCTGCCTGGGTTTGCCTGTGAGGCAACGTGGCAGGGAGGGCTGACACAGGAAGCATGGCCCAGCAGCCACGCCCCACAGCTGCCACACGCAGGAGGGCTCCTGTGTGGACGCAGGAGGATGTGCAGTGCCTCCTGGACATCTGGCAGCAGCCACACATCCTTCAGCGGTTCCGGGCCAGCCACCGGAACCGTGATGTATATAGTGAAATCGCAGATGTGATGTCCCAAGGAGGGCACCCCCGGAGCACTGAACAGGTGTGGAACAAGATAAAAACACTCCAGCAGGAGTATGCCCGCACCCGGGATGCCCGGGCACTGCAGGGGCCTGGCAGCGAGGCCACCTGCCCGTATTTTGAGGCCCTGGATGCCTTCCTGGGCACATAGCCCAGCGGTGCCCCCGCTGCGGCCGTGGACACCTCCGGAGGGCCTCAGAGCCCCTCGTCAGGCCCGGAGGCAGCCGCCTCCGACATCTCCGTTGGGGGACCTCGAGCTGCAGCATCACCAGCGGCAGAGGCCAGCTCCACGACACCAGAGCTGTTCCTGGCCATGGAGGCGGGGAGCAGTGTGGAGGAGCAGGGGCCCACCACCGCCCCAGGCTCCGACTCAGACCCCGGGACATCTCGTCGGACCTCCAGAGCCCCCGTGGGTAAGTATGCCCCCCCCCCTCATGGAGGCACACAGGGCTGGGCCTTTCCAGCGGGTCCCGGGATGGGTAGAGGCCAGGGCCAGGCACCAGGGCGGGTAGGGCCCAGGGTTCGTGGGCTCAGAGGGGCCCCTTGGCCATGGGTCCCACGGACACAGGTGGCACCGCGGTCAAAGGCCCCTGTGTGCCGGGGGGTGGTGACCAGGGACTGGCTGGGAAAGATGCAGCAGCATCTTGGGTGGGGTGGAGAGCAGGCAGGGCACACCACTGGCCAGTGGTCTCAGGAGACCTCCAAGGGCAAGGCGTGGCTTGGTCCAGTTCACCCTTGTGGGCACCACGAGCATGTGTGCCTCAAGGGTATGGGTCCCAGATGTCTGGCAAAAGGAGACCATGGTCTCCTTTCTTCTGCTCTGTTCTTCTTTTTATCCTCCCATTCTCTGTCTGTCAGGCAGGTCAAAATACAGGGGTTTGTCAGGCTTTTTCCTAGAGGGGCTGAAGGATCCTGGACTGCCAGAGAATACCAATGTATATGGGAAAGTGTCCCAGGGCCCCTTAAACCCTGATGACTACCTCGGCCAGACAAACTTCTTGCCCAGGGTCCTCCAATGTCCTCCATCGGGTACCGTCCCAGCCTCCTTCCGAGGCTTTGGGGGCCAGGAGCCCAACCCCAGGGCAATGTCCCATGGGATCCTGGGACCCACTGACAGTCAGGGCACAGGCGTGTGCTGGAGACAGGTGCACACAGATGGGAACAGCAAGCGGCAGAGGTTAACTGTGTTTTTTGCGTCCCTGCAGCACGTCGCAGAGCCCCTCCGCAAGGGCCGGCACCCACGCCTGGACCCCACCGCCCAAGCCCCAGGACACCGCGGCGACGGCGGAGGGCCCCCAGGACCTGCACTGAGCTTCTGGAGAGCCTGGAGGAGCTCGGGGAGACCATGCACACTGCCACACAGGCCTGGAGGCGGGAGCAGGCGCAGCGGCAGGCGACTGGGCTCCGTTCCCTGGAGCAGCTCGCAGGTGCTGAGGACAGGGCGGTGAGGGCACTGGGGGTCCTGGCAGTGGAGCTGCCAGCTGCTATTCTGTAGCAGGCTGCAGCCATCCGCCAGCTAGCAGAGGGCCTGGCTCCCCGACGGCGCCGGGAGACATCACCACCCCAGCAAGGACAGTGGGCGGAGGGCAGCCGTGGGCGCAGGCGGGGCATGCCACCCCCCCGGACCCTCCCACAGGCGTTGCCTAACCCTCCCCGCCCCAGGACCTCTTCACCCCTGTCCCCTCCCAAGTTCATGTTCCCTCCCCAGGTCCCCTCCCAAGTCCCCTCCCAAGTTCATGTTCCCTCCCCAGGTCCCCTCCCAAGTTCATGTTCCCTCCCCCGGACCCCCCCAGATTGCCCCGTCCTGTATCGCCCCCATCCCTTCCCTTATTGTGAATAAACCCCTGGAAAGTTATTCTTGGTTGTCTGTGTTTTTATTTGGGGGGGGGGGTTGGCAGTGTGGGTGGATGGGTGCGGGCTGGCTGTGGGTGGACAGGGGGAGATGGTGTTTTGGTGCAGGGCAGGCCTGGTCCTCAGTCTTCCTCCGCAGCGAAGGCGAGCCAGAGGGCATCGCGGATGGCGAGGGCTCGCACAGATGGCTGCTCCCGAGTCGGCTGGGGTCTTGGTTGTTCATAGTCCCTGGCAAATGCTTGGACCTCAGCCTCCCATGCGAGTGGGATGGGTTCCCCCTGCTGCTCACAAAAGTTGTGTAGCACTGCACATGCCGCAATGACTTGCGGCAGGCTCCGCTCAGCGAGGTGGAGGCGAGTTAGCAGGCACCTCCACCGGGCCTTGAGGCATCCGAAGGCCCGCTCGACCACCTGTCGACAGCGGGCGAGGCGGCGATTGAACAGCTGCCAGCTGGGGTCGAGTGGCCCAGCGTATGGGCGCATTAGCCAGGGCCGCAGGGGGTAGGCCGCGTCCGCCACTATGAGGATGGGCACCTCTACGCCCCCAAGGTGGATGGTGTGTGTGGGGGAAATGGGTGCCCGCCTCCATGCCCCGGTACAGGGCGGAGTTGCGGAGGACCCTGGAGTCATGGGCCGTCCCTGGCCATCCCACGTAGAAGTCTTGGAACTGGCCCCGGTGGTCCACAAGGGCCTGCATAATGACTGAATGGTATCCCTTTCGGTTGCGGTACACCGCAGCCCTGTGCTCCGGGGCGCGCACAGGGATGTGCGTGGTGTCCAAGATGCCAGCACAGTTTGGAAAGCCAAGGGTGGCCATCCTGGGCATGGTGTCCTGCAGGTCCCTGCATCTCACCAGGCGCCGTAGGAGGACGTGATTGATGGCCCTGGTGACCTCGCGGAGGATGGTGCCGGTGGTGGACCTCCCGATGCCAAACAGGTGCGACACTGCCCTGTGGGACTCCGGGGTGGCCAGCTTCCACAGGGCGATGGCCACTCATTTGTCCACTGGGACGGCAGGCCTCATGGGGGTGTCCCTGTGCTGCAGGTGTGGGGCGAGTTCGCCCACCAGGCGGGTGAAGCTGGTCCTGCTCATACGGAAGTTCTGGCGCCAGAGGTCATCGCCCCAGGTGCGCAGAACGACCCTCTCCCACCAGTCGACGCTGGTCTCATATGCCTAGATGCGGCAGGGCACGGGGAGGGGCAGGGGCAGTAGCTGAGCCCTACGGCTGAGCTGGATGTATTCCTCAGGTAGAGGCCAGTCCTCCTCAGGGTCTGCAAACAGAGTCTCCCACAAGTGCCGGAGACCCTCCATGCGCACCGAGGGGCTGGGTGCTGCACGGCGCTGTCTAGGCAGCCGAGCACTGTCCATGGCTTGCAGCGTGCTGCTAGCATGGATGGACAGGGAAGTGAGGTCAGGGACGGCTTTTATGTGATTGGCTACCAACATGGCCGTCGACGTGGCCCAGGGAGGCGGCCATGTTGCCACACCTCCCATGCTGCACTGCCCCTGGGTCGAAATAGCAAGTCCACACTGTGGAAACGCTATTTCGATTCCCATTTTTTGCTTATTTCGTGGACACCATTTTGTTATATCGAAACAGGTTATTTCGAAATAACTTGTTTCGAAACAAGCGCTCCCCGTGTGAACATAGCCATAGAGACTTATTTTGAAATAAGTTAATTCAAAATAAAATCATTATTTTGAATTAACTTAAATCAAAATAAGCAAAAACCTCAAATCGAAATAGCCAGTCGGGACACAGGACTTGCCATTTTGATTCAGGAGAAGGGCAGCATGGGGGGTGTGGTAACATGGTCCCCTCGCAGGACATGCCCACACCCAACAAAAAAGAAAAAGTAAGGCACCCTGGGAAGGAGAAGGGCAAAAGTGTTGAATCGAAATAATGGTTATTTTGAACTAACACATAAGAACCGCATTGTTTTGAGACAACCATTTCAAAATAATAGCTATTTCACTCTCTTCCTAGGTTTTACTATTTCAAAATAAGTTTCGTTATTTCAAAATGACTTGGCTCATCATTTTGAAATAACAAAATGTCATTTTGACATGCCACTTTTTAAATTGAAACAACAGTTGTTGTTTCTATTTAAAAACATCATGCAGCTATAGCCTTAGAGTAAAAGATTCTTAGGCCTTGTAGGCACTAGGAAGTTTTTTTTTTTTTTTTTTGGGGGGGGGAGTCAGCTTTTGTTGACAAAACAGTCCTGGTTTACACACTGCACTCACCTACTTGCTAACAGAACTTTCCTGTTTTACCAGCAAAATAAAACCGCTTAAATAAGAGTCATAAGGCTTTTTTTTTTTTTTTTCATTCTTGTTTTTTTTTCTTTTGGGAAGAATTCTGCTACCACAGTGTTACTGTAGACAGTGTCCCCTAAAGCAGGAGAGAGCTGTCATACTTACAAATTTCACTGCTCAAGATAGCAGTGCAATTGATAAGTAGAGGGGGTGGCGGCAGTACATAGCTTGCTGGGATCCTCCCTCTGCAGCCACCTGGGGATTGCTGGGGTCCCAGGCAGCAGCTGCTCAGAGGTTTTGGGGGGTCTGGGTGTTGTAACTTACCCTTCTCTGCATTTATACATTCTGTTTCACACTATAACCTTTATTTCATGCACATGACGAAGTAGGGTTCTAGTCAAGTGTGATAAATAAACTTGTTAGTCTTTAAAAGTGCCGCAGGACTCTCTGTTTTACTGTACAAGATTAAAATAGCTACGCCCCTCTGAAACTTGTCAATATATTAAGAGTGTAGTTTTTAAATTGTGGGGAGAAAAAACAGATTTACAGAGAAAGGAGAGAGAAGAAAACAGAAGGAAGGAAAGTATGGCTGTGTTTACACATAAACTGTTATTTCAAAATAAGTTATCCTTATTTCGAAATAAATAGAAATAAGAAAATGTCAATTCAAAAGGGAGACCCTCAAAGTGAAACAGCATGCCTTGTGTGTGGACATGCTACTTCGTTTCAGGAGAGAGGCAGCATGGGAAGTTGTGGCAACATGGCCCCCTTGCTAGGCCATGCCTTCACCCAATATATATGAAAAGGAAGGCACCCTGAGAAGGAGAAGGGCAAAAGTGTTATTTCAAAATAATGGTTATTTTGAAATAACATGTCCGAACAGCTTTGTTTCAAAACAACTGTTTCAAAACAACAGCTATTTCAATTTCATGTGAGGTTTAACTGTTTCAGAACGATGGCCATTATTTCAAACGACGGAGTCCTGTTTTTTTTCAAAATAACAAAATGTTGTATGGACATGCCAGGCTTTATTTTGAAACAACGGCTGTTGTTTGGAAATAAAACCCTGGTGTGGACACAGCCTATGTGTTTTCAACAAAACCAAAATATTTGAAATTGTCTTTTTCTTTTTCCTCTTTTTCCCCTTTTCCCCCATCAAATACAATTAAATGAATGGTGTTTAAGAATTTTTCATCAAAATTCATATCCTCTTCCAAGTAGCTTTTCTTCAAACTTTCTTAAAGAGCAATAAAATGAGAAATGAAACTATTGTTATGCCAATCTGCAATTTAAAAAAAACAAAACAACCTTTCAGATACAATTTATTTTATTGTCCTGACTGTCCCATTGTTGCACTCACACCATCAAACAAAACATTACATAGTCCCAAATATTAATATTCTTTAGGTGAGCGTTTTTTCACTAAGAACACTTAGATTCAATTTCAGAAATATATTTTTAGAGGCAATAAATGTGAGAATTTTCAAAACAAATTTATAAGAATATTCAGTATACACCCTCCTTTTGTAAATTTAATTTAATGGTAATAAAAATGAATATCACTATATCAGACCTATAGTGCCTTGTATTCTCTCTTCCACTGTAGCTGGGAGCACAGATAGAGAGACTTGTGCTAGTTTGGCTTGAGCTAGAATGCTAAAAATAGTACAGATGTTGTATCTCATATGACAGCTCTCACACTCAAGACTCCCTTGGGTCTAAGTTTAGCTGTACTGACCCTCTCTCAGTGCTGCAACATTCACTCTACTGCATTGCTCTCTTTAGAGCATTAGCTTGAGTCAAAATAGAATTAATCTATCTACGTACACTGGAGACAGTGTTCCCAGCTTGTGTAGACATATTAAAGTCCTATTAAAGTCAACTAAGGCTTTGCAATTAAATTCAGCTGGATCAGGATTAGGCCAATGGCAGTACCATTTTAACAAAACATACCATGTTTCTTCTTCCACTCCTATCTGCAGTTTGGAACATAATTTGTGTCTTACACTGCACTACATCACTCTTGATATTCTAGTTTTGTGCAAAACTTGAGTCATCTGTTCACTGTGCTCAGCTGTATAGGGGTTGGAAGGAACTAATGAATTTCATTTGTCACTTGATTAGGATTTTTCTTACTCTTCAGCATTGAGTCACCAGTTTCTTTCAAGTCTACATTAAAAGAAAAATGTTTATCTAGACTAGGAAAGTGCATCATATTAGAAAACCTAAGTAACATTTTAACTAATATGTTGCTAAACACAATTTTACCCATAGTGTGGATAAAGACAATTACATTCAAAACATTATCTGTTCATGCTTAAATCTTAAATTAGCTAATATAGGTTTAAATAAAACTGTCATTGTCCACATTGTGGGCAAAAACTTAGCTTGATGTTAATGAGACTTTTCTAGCACAGTGCTTTTCACTGTTACAGAATACTTCTCAGGGAACAATTGTTTCCAGTTAAAACTGTTGCATAATGATTACAATGCTTGTATCATGTGATTTGGTTAGTTGTGCCCTATGTAGAAGCAAGCAGTTTTTTGGGAACTTTCATTCTAATTCTTTTTGTTAGACTTTCATACACTTCAGTAAGCCAGGTAGAAAATACAAAATCTAAATCTTCATTGCTATTCATGCATTCTCCACAGACACTTCTTAAGAAGCTTTATGATAGCGAGAACTGTATACGTCTTTTTCACAGTAGGATATTTGTCCAATGATTTAGTTGAACATTGGGGGCGGGGGGACATTACAAACAGAAGAATGCTGTCACTTTCAGAAAGACAAGTCAGCACAGAAGGACATTGAACAAGTATTCTAGTGAGGATAGTGTATTTTCCAATAAAGGAAAGAACACACCTCATCAACGAGCAAAAGCAATATGAATTCCTTTATTGGCTATGGGATTTCCACATATATATATATAGGATCTGGAAAATTTGTTTCCATCATAAACTGCAAAGTTCCTGCCCATCATTACCCATGAATGACTGACTAGATAAAGGAAGGAACCCTCCAATTCTTCTTTTGAGTGGGAAAAAAATATTTTTGATCATGTTCAATCATCTTGAAAGGGCAAGAAAAATCAAAGTGACTTTGTGAACTGTAGAGGTGATACTGAAAATATATTCAACTACGTGACGGTGATATTTATGAATGTATTGATTTGCAAGTATGGTGCCATATCTCAAGTATAAAATTGCAATACCTATACTTTTTACAAATTTCTCTAATCTGTTATGTCCACTTAGTGCTGCTTAGATGCTGCAAAGTGACTGTGTTCTATCTGGTTGTTATCGATGCAGAATTCTCGTTGCTTAAGAGAACTTTCCCATGGCATAGAGCTGGTGAGTCCCCAAGCACACCTCCTTAACCAGATGCCCCTTATCTCTAGCACAGGGGGCAAGGGAGGGAGTGTACCAAGGTGGAACTTCACTATGCTTATCTTTGAGACTTTAAAGCAACTCCTTTGCTGCCCTAATTTACACTGGGACCAGGCAATGAGGGACCTGGTGGCTGCATGCCAGTCTCTAATGTCTTCCCTTATCACTAGTGCAAGTGTAATTACAGAATGAGGAGAAATTCTTTATAGGAAAATACATGTGAGTACTTACATATACCACCTAATAACATATTTCTTGTCTCACTGTAATGTTGTCGTGGGCTATTTTTGAAAGACTGAAGTAGATATAGGAACTGGGTTTTAATTTATATAGAATGATCACTGTATATGTAGCTATTATCCATTTGCCAAGCTGAAGTATATATAGAGTTTTGTAGCTGTTTCCTCTTGGAGAAGCCAGTGGTTTTGGAAGGACACTCTCAAAAAAAATACATTCATTTGTTTACAGAATAGACAAAAGCCTTGTGTCCATGAACAGAGGGGAAGACATATGGTACACAAAGCTAAAGCACCACTACTTCTTCACCAAGAAGAAGCTATCATGGGTCTTTGTCTCTCCTGGCCAATCCTAAAGTCTAACAGTTTTGCACTTTTTTTTTCTCATCTCTCAGCATCTGAGAACCTCCACTAATATGAAAACTGATTACCAGGGACAGTGTAGACTGCAGAGATGTCCAGTCCATTGACTTTCCTTTTCTGTTATGTACTGCTAACTACAAAGGGACATCAGAAAAGTTTAAATTGCCCACAGAGGTGGTGATTTAACCCACCCATCCATTTAATGACAGTCTGTATGGTTCTTGCATGGTTATTTTAATGCTATGCAGAGTTTCACCGCAGGTGCTTATATCTAGGACACAATATGCATGACATTATCATCTGTCTTTATGTCAAACCTTTGCAGATCCTGCTCCTCCCACCCACCCCAAATCCCAAAACCTCCAATGACAGCTATGTGCCATAACCATTTTACACTTGGAGTAGGTTAGATGAAATATGGGATGACAATATGGGTGTGTTCCGAAAAGAGTAAGGAAGGAGTATTATGCCTGTGGTTAACTTCAGTGGGCTTTGGAATCAATTCTTATGAACAGCTTATATGACTTATATATTTGATATTATGGTCTTAAGTTCTTTGTGACAAAGTGTATCTACATTCAGAGGCAATATCTGGAGTGCAAGCAGATGCAGGTGAGCAATGGAAAATCAGTCAAAATTAGTTTTGAGAAGGAGTTTGAAAGAGGATCTACAGTGAATTCAGGGGTGACGTATTTCTATTGTTAAGGGTAGTCATTTTTTAATTGGAACATTTTCATGGAATGTGTGGTGAGGAAGAAAATAGGAGACCATCACAAAAACCAACTACTCTTTTAAGCAGCTCTAATTATTACACACAATTATTCTCTTTTGTGAGCAGGTAGCAAAACTTACTTTCTAGCTGCACACTGCAAAGGGGAACCCATGTTAGTCTACTACAGAAAACAAGTAAGGAGTCTAGCAGCACTTTTAATGACTAACAAATTTATTTATTGCATGAACTTTTATGGGAGAAAATCCCATTTCACCAGATGCTTGTGTAGAGGAATTTTACAGTATAAAGGTACTTGCCTTTGTCTGAATCATAATATGTTTGAGTTATAATGTTATAATGCACGGGGATTCTTTGGTGCTGTTCATCCCCAGCAGAGGCTGATCAAAGTGTAATGGATAAGTAGTTTGTGTAACCTTGTTTTGGGAATAGACTGAGTTAGGTTAGTTCCTTAACTGTAACCAGTGAGGATGTTTGGCAGCTTGCCAGGGCTGTGAGTCTGCTAGAGACAGGCAGATAAGCCTAGCCTGAGGCATCAGATGGACTGCTTGCTTCCAGAAGATTCCTCATGCTAGTAAGGGGGAGAATTTTTCGGTGCGAAAAGGCCCAGCTCAGGTTGGCTGGAGGGGCAGAGTATTTAAGGAGAGCCCACTGAGGGGACGGTGTGGTTGTTGGGGTTCGTCTGCAAAGGTTGTTGTTTGCTGGCTTGTTCATCTGGTAGCTCTCTCTCTTCGCTGCATTGTGGACTGCATGCCTGAGGCATCTGAACTGCTTGGAGGCCTCGGAGGCTCAGAGAGACTGAGCTGACTTGAGTCACTGATCCTTGAGATCAGTGGCCCAACACATTTAACCTGAGCACTCCTGGAAGGCCTGAAGAGGACAGACTACCGGAGACCCTGAAGATCAGTAGACAGGAGGCACTGAGGTGGACTTTGTTCTGGGATGAACGGACTGTTGGTTAAGGATCCCGGCCCCAGCGGCCAGAAGAAGAAGCCCCACGCTAGGACCTCCTCCTTCAAGACGGCGTGGGACCCTGCACAGAGTCATAAGATCAGCATCGCCTAGGCTGGAGAACCATGATTATCAGAGGGCCCCTGATCAGGGAGGGAGGAAGGTGGGGAAAGGGACCAGTTGGGTCTCTAGGGGGTTGTGACCACCCAACCCAGGGTGAACCAGTTATCCACCTGCTATGTATTTTTTTTTTAATCTTTATTTAGGTAATAGGGGTTTTAAGGTTACTTGGGGAATGGGGGTTGTGTTATAATAAGATGTTGTGTTACCATATATTAATCCCTTCTCTTCTGTCTCTTAATAAACCTGAGTTACAAAGTTAGATTTGCCTCCAATGTTTGTTTGAACCCAGGCCAGCTGGAGGTGACAGATACTCCGAAGTTTGGGGAGACCTTTTGGACTCACTGTTGTCCATTAAGGATGAGAAAAATTCGTTAACACTTGAAGATGGAGAAGTTTAGATGAATGGGAGGAAAATAAATGCAGGGAAGTGTTAAGGCATAGGATCAGGTCAGACTGTTACAGTCAATCAATGCAATTGTTTAGATTCAAACAGTGGAGAACAGTAATGTTTGAATTTAAACATCTGCATTGATTGGCTATAAAAGTCTGACCTGATGCTGTGACTAAAATGTCCCTGCATTTATTTCCTCCCATTTATCTGTACATCCCCATCTTCAAGCATCTGGTGAAATGGAAACAATGAAACTCCTGTGCACCTTAGGCTATGTCTACACTTGGAATTCAGTTCCAAGAACTAAATTAGTGCATGAATACACTGTCTTTCATTACTTTGACCTAAGGAATCCCTTAGTTCAAAATAATGAATTCTTATAAAACTTCCCTTAACTCCAAAGTAATGATTAGTTCAAACTTATTAGTTTGAACTAATCTAACGGAGCCACGTTAATTCGAACTAACTGTTGGTTCAAAGTAATGTGGTTAACCCTTCCTCCTCCCATGGCGCCTTCCTCTTTCTATGTATTGGGTGGGTGCATAGCCCTTCTTGAGTACCATGTTGACACACTTCCCATGGTGCCCCCTTCCTAAATTGAACTAGCAAGTCCTGTCCATGGATGAGCTAGTTCTATTAGGGTTTCTAGTGGGGCCATGTTAGTTTGAAATAATTTAATTTGAATTAACCATTATTAGTTTGAATTAATTAATATGAACTAAGTTAATTTGAACTAACCTTCCTAAGTGTAGAGATAGCCTTAAAGACTTACACATTTCTTCAGGCATAACCTTTTGTGTGCTGCAACCCACTTCATCAGATGCATGAAGTGGAAACTACAGTTAGGAGGTATATATACACTTGCAAGGGCAAATACTAAAAAGTCAATTAATTCAGGGTAGATGAAGCCCAGTCACAACAGTTGATTAGAAGGTGAGAATGTGTGATTAGGGAAAATTATTTTTTGTAATGTGATAAATATTCCAATTCCCTATTCAGACCCAGTCTGATTGTGTCAAGTTTGCAGAGGAGTTCCAGCTCTGCAGTGTCACCCTGAAGTCTGTTTCTAAGTCTTTTGTTGAAGTATGGCAAGTTTCAAGTCTAGCTGGAAGGAGGCTGCTAGTGGAGTTACCCAAGGATTGGTCCTGGGACCCATCTTATTCAACCTTTTTGTTATTGACCTTGGCACAAAAAGTGGGAATGTGCTAATTAAGTTTGCAGATGACACCAACCTGGGAGGTATTGCCAATATGGAGGAGGGTTGGGATAGCATACAGAATGATTTGGATGACCTTGTAAAGTGGAGCATTAGAAACAGGATGAAATTCAACAACAGGAAGTGCAAGGTCATGCACTTAGGGACAAATAACAGGATTTTTTCTTATAAGTTGGGAATGCATCAGCTGGAAGTGACGGGAGAGGAAGAAGGACCTGGGCGTACTGGTTGATCACAGAATGACAATGAGTAGCCAATGTGATGTGGCAGTGAAAAAAGCTAACGCGGTCCTAGGGTGCATCAGAAGGGGTATTGCCAGTAGAGACAGGGAGGTGTTAGTACCGTTATACAAGGCACTGATACGATCTCACTTGTAGTATTGTGTACAGTTTTGATCACCCATGTTTAAGAAAGATGAAGTCCAACTGGGACAGGTGCAAAGAAGGGCTACAAGGATGATTCCTGGAATGGAAAATCTTCCCTATGGGAGATGACTTAAAGAGCTTGGTTTGTTTAGGCTTCTCAAAAGAAGTCTGAGAGGAGATATGACTGTTCTTTATAAATACATTAGAGGGATAAATACAAGGGAGGGAGAGGAATTATTTGAATACAGCACCAATGTGGACACAAGAACAAATGGATACAAACTGTCCTTCACAAAATTTAGGCTTGAAATTAGACACAGATTCCTAACCATCAGAGGAGTAAAGTTCTGGAATAGTCTACCAAGGGAAGTGGTGGGGGCAAAAACCTTAGGTGCCTTCAAAACCGAGCTTGATAAGTTTATGGAGGGAATGATATGATGGACAGTGTAGCTTGGCCATTGTCTGTCTTTTACTACTGGTGATGGGTATGATAGTGACCTGGGAAAGGGCATTAGATGGAGTGGGTTCTGAGTTATTACAGAGAAGTTCTTCTTGACTGGATGTTCTAGACTTGCCCTCATGCTCAGGGTTTAATTGATCACCATATTTGGGGTTGGGAAGGAATTTCCCCCCAGGGCAGATTGGCTTGGGCACTGTTTTTGTTTGTTTGTTTGTTTGTTTGTTTGTTTGTTTGCCTTCCTCTGTAGCACTGGGCATGGCTCACTTGCTGGTTGATTCTCTGTATTAAAGTCTTAAATCATGATTTGAGGACTTTAATAGCTTAGTTATGGGTTTGAGGGTCATCGTAGGAGTGGGTCGGTGAGGTTTTGTGGCCTGCACTATGCAGGAGGTCAGACTAGATGATCATGTTGGTCCCTTCTGACCTTAGAGTTTATGAGTCTATGAGTGTCCATGGAGACTGATGTGGTCTCCTTCCGGTTTAAGGATGTTACCATTTGCAATATCTGATTCATATTCATGTATTCTTTTGCACAGGGGCAGTCCAGTTTGGCCAATGTACATGGCAGAGGGACATTGCTGGCAAATGATGGCATATATCACATTAGTATATATGCAGGTGAATGAGCTCCTGATGTGTGGCAGATGTGGTTAGGACCAATGAGGGTATCACTGGAGTCAATGTGTGGGTCGAGTTGGTAACAGGGCTTGTTGTAGGGATAGAGAGAGTTTCCTGGTTTAGTGTTCTTGTTGTATGGTATACAGTGTTGGTGAGAACTTGCTTTGGGTTGGGGGGGGATTGTCCATAACCAAAGATTGAACTTCCTCCCAAGGCTTGAGAGAGTGACAGATCATCTTTTTGGATAGATTGTAAATCCTTAATGATGTGTTGGAGAGATTTTATCTGGGAACTATAGGTGATGGCCAGAGCAGTGCCGTTTACTTTGTTGGGTCTGCCCTATAGTAGGTGACTTCTGGCTCTGCCGATCTGTTTTTTCACTTCCCCAGGTGGGTACTGTAGTTTTAAGAATGTTCAATAGCGATCCTGTAGGTCAGGGCTCTCAAACTCAAATCAGCACGAGGGCCACATGAGGACTAGTAAAGGGCTGCATGAGGCTTAGTATGGTAGTCCAAGGGCCGCACCACTGAAACCTTTCCATACAATGATAGTGAAAATAGCAGTTGTGTCATTGCGGGCCGCAGGAAATAGCTATATGGGCCGCATGTGGCCCATGGGCTGTGTGTTTGAGACCCCTGCAGTAGGTGTTTGTCTCTGTCTGAGGGATTGATGCAAATGCAGTTGTATCTTAGGGCTTGGTTCTAGACAACGGATTGCGTAATGTATCCAGGATGGAAACTGAAGGCATGGAGGTATGTATTTTGCTTGGTTAGTTTTCAGTGAAGTGTGGTGTTCATATGACCATGCTTTATTTGTATTGAAGTGTCCAGGAAGTGGATTTCTTCTGTGGATTTGTCCAAGCTGAGGTTGATGATGGGTTGAAATTGTTGAAATCCTGGTGGAATTCTTCAAAGGAATCTTTCCCATGAGTCCAGATGATGAAAATGTCATCAGTGTGGTGTAGGTAAAGGAGAGGTACTTGGGGGTGAGATCTGAAGAAGTTATGTTCCAAGTCAGTCATAAAAATGTTGGAATACTGTGAAGCCATGTGGGTACCCATAGCCATGATATTGACTTGAAAGGTGTAGATCATCTACAAATCTGAAGTCATTGTGAGTCACAGAGTCACAAAGTTCAGCTACTGGGCATGCTGTATCAACATGAGGGAAACTGTCCCTGATGGTTTATAATCCATCATTTGGGAATGTTGGTATAGAGAGTTTTTACATCCATTGTGGCTAGGATGATGTTTTTTTTCCTGGAGATCACTGACAGACTGTAGTTTTCCAAGGAATTGAGCACTATCACAAAGATATCTAAGAGCACATGTGGTGTAGAGCCTGAGGAGACACTCCACATAGCCTGACAATCCTCCTGTGAGAGTGCCAATGCCCAAGATGATGGGGTGTCCAGGATTCCCAAGTTTGTGGATCATGAGTGTCAGACAGAATACCCTTTGTCAACATGCTTATCTTGTGTTCATGTAGATTTTCCTTTGTGCTTCTTCAGGGAGTTTTTTTTTTTTAAGCTGATGCTGTAGTTTCTTTCAGCATTTCAGCATTCCTCAGTACAATCAGAGCATATTATCTTGTAGTATGTGGTATTAGAGGGTTATCTGTAGAGCCCTGCATGGATTAGTCAACTCCCAGCCCACTACCATGGGTATGGCAGATTGGAGAGAAGAAGAGAGGCCCTTGGTGACGGAAGGTCAAGTTAGGGACTGCTTAAAGAAGCTGGATGTGAACAAGTCCATGGGGCCGGATGAACTGCATCCAAGGGTGCTGAGGGAATTGGCCAATGAGATAGCAGCACCACTGGCCATTATCTTTCAAAACTCATGGAGAACAGGGGAGGTGCCAGAGGACTGGAAAAAAGCAAATGTAGTACTTATTTTCAAGAAAGGGAAAAAGGAGGATCCGGGGAGTTATAGACCAGTCAGCCTCACCTCAATCCCTGGCAAAATTATGGAGCAGATTCTTAAAGCATCTATCCTCAAACACTTAGAAGAAAATAAAGTGATCAGGAACAGTCAGCATGGGTTTACCAAGTATAAATCATGTCTGACCAATCTCATTTCCTTCTATGAGCAGATGACTGGTTTTCTGGATGCAGGAAGAACCGTTGATGTGATATACCTTGATTTTAGCAAGGCTTTTGATACAGTTTCCCACAACATTCTCATTGGCAAATTAAGGAAGTATGGGTTGGATAGGTGGACTATAAAGTAGATAGAAAACTGGCTAGATCTATGGTTTCAGCATGTAGGAATCAATGGTTCCATGTCTAGCTGGCAACCAGTCACGAGTGGTGTGCCCCAGGGATTGGTCCTGGGGCCAGTTCTGTTCAACATTTTCATCAATGATCTGGATGATGGAATAGACTGCACTCTCAGTAAGTTTGCGGATGACACCAAGCTGGGGGGAATGGTAGTGTTGAACCTCGGGTTCGCGATGTGACTGGGATGGACCAGCGACACCCACCAATGAGACGGACACCAGTTCAAGTAAACAAAAAAACTACTTTTATAGTGACACCTTAAACACCTTTAACCACTTAACAGTGTAAACAAGGAGATCTATACAAAAACACTTGTAATCAACTAACAATATGAAGCAAAAATCTATATAGGACACTTATAACCAACTAATAGCATAAAGCAAAATCTAAATGAACACTTATAACTAAATGACAATATAAAGCTAAAAACCTATGCAAAGCACTTATAACCAAGTAACAGTGTGGAGCAAGAAAGTCTATATAAAACACCTGTAAAAGACCTCCAGCCAAACAACAGGATAAAGTATGAGAGTCTATGCAAAACACTTACAACCTACAAAAATACATATAGTTAAATAACAGTATGGATTAATGACCTACAAGAGGGTGGTCATAATAAGTCAAGGACTTTTCTGGCCTTTTACTGCCTCAACATCGGTATAGGCACTGACCAGCCCACCCGACGCGTATTTACCAATGGCTGGAAGCCATTCCTCCTTGCTAGCCAAGAAGGGTGGGCGGCAGAATGAAAAAAATCAGATGAGAGACAAACAAACCCCACACTCCCCCTGTGTACACTGGGGAAGTTTGGGGCCAGCAGTTTAGAGCAGAAGCAGAGTAATGAACAATTATACAGTAAGAAGGATGCAAAATACAAATGGCTAACAAAACACCTGGAAAATTAACAACACAAAACTATGCTAGACCATAAACAACTATACCATAAAAAGATTATGCAGGATACAGAGAAAATAATAACAACTACACAAACTGTGCAAAACTCAGGTGAAGAAGCTACAATCACAGGCTATATATAAATGGTACCAAGTAGAATGATTAAGAGAAGGTAGGAGGCCTATATCGATTTATAATACCTGTCCCAGGACCACAGTAGAACCCAAAGCGAGGAGGCAGACCAGCTGCAGCATCTTAGCACTTAATTGTTCGGCAGGCAATCCGTGTACACCCCCCCAAAAAAAAAGAGGGTCTCGGGGGTGGGTACTCCCTGTCTCAGTCGGGGGATCAGTCCGACCGGGTCGTGACGTGCCCTTTAGCATCCGAGGGTGGGAGAACAACAAGCTAGCTGAGACAGGGGGTTTTAATAGAATTTTGACCAGCCAGAGTAAAAATAGCCAATTAGGAGAGGGATCCTGGTCAGGACCAATGATAAAACTGGGACCCCAGACAATGACCCCTCCTTCGTGGTGACGTGGGTGCCGAGAAACTGTTCAGGGGGGATAGGAACTCACCCCCCTCCTTGTTGACACAAAGCTAGGGAGGAAGAAACTCACACAGGAGATTGAGGCCCATCAGGGAAGATTGATACTTAACACTCTTTCCCCTTGTGCTAGATGGCCCGGAGATGGAGGCCCATCAGGGAGCATAATCCAGGGGGCTACGTGTGGGGCGGGGTGGCCATCATGGCTGCCACCTCCGCTGACAGGTAGACACGTTGGAGGGCAAGGACAGGATTCAGGGAGACCTAGATAAATTGGAACAGTGGGCCAATAAAAACCTTATGAAATTCAATCAGGACAAGTGTAAAATCCTGCATGTGGGACGGAAAAACCCCATGCACTGCTACAGGCTGGGAAACATTCAGTTAAGTAGCAGCAGTGTAGAAAAGGACCTGGGGGTCATGGTGGATGGGAAGCTAGATATGAGTCAGCAGTGTGCTCTTGATGCCAAAAAAGCCAATGGCATACTGGGCTGCATCAAAAGAAGTATTACCAGCAGATCAAGGGATGTGATCATTCCCCTCTATTCTGCACTGGTGAGGCCACATCTAGAATGCTGTGTTCAGTTTTGGGCTCCCCATTACAAAAAGGACAGGGACATGCTAGAGAGAGTTCAGAGGAGGGCAACCAAAATGATTAAAGGGTTGGAGCACAAGCCCTATGAGGATAGACTGAAAGCATTAGGCTTATTTAGTCTGCAGAAGAGAAGATTGAGGGGGGATTTGATAGCAACCTTCAACTACTTGAAGGGATGCTCTAAGGAAGATCGAGCTCGACTGTTCTTGGTGGTAACAGAGGACAGAACAAGGACCAATGGTCTCAAGTTGCAGTTAGGGAGGTGGGGGCTGGATATTAGAAAAAACTTTTTTACTAGGCGAGTGGTGAAGCATTGGAATGAGTTAGGGAGGTGGTGGAGTCTCCATCTTTGGAGGTGTTTAAGGCCCGACTGGACAAAACCATGACTGGGATTGTTTAGTGGGAGTGGTCCTGCCTCTGGCAGGGGGTTGGACTAGATGACCTATGAGGTCCCTTCCAACCCTAGGATTCTATGATTCTATGATACAAGTAAGTGGACCCATATCCACCTGCATCTGCACAAAATGCTCCGTGGGTATCCGTGCTGTATCCGTGGATGCGGATACAATGCAGATATCCACATATTTGCAGGGCTCTAGCTGTGTGCAGATAAAAATATGTGGATTTGTATCTGATCTGCATCTGCAAGAAATGGTCCGTGGATATCCATGTTGTATCTGCATATGTGGATATAAGGCAGATATCTGCGGATATCCACGGATTTGCAGGGCTCTACTTGTCTGACAGCCTTCCATTAGTAATCCTACTTATTGTTGATGACTATAGCACATCCTTTTTCAGTCTCTTTGATTATAATGTCAGAGTTATTCTTTAAGCTGCGGATAATTTTGTGTTCGACCTGATTGCAGTTATGGGGCAAGTAATGTTGCTTGTCTATAGTATCAGCTTGTGCATGTTGGTGGAAGCACTCTATGTAAACTCTAGTCTGTTGTTGCAAGCATCAGGAGGAGTCCATGCAGACAGTGTGGGATTTTCTCTCATGAAAGCTCATGCAATAAATAAATTTGTTATTCTTTAAAAGTGCCACTTCTTGTTTGTTTATCGAGCCCCAAACATCTATTTTCCTGTCACAGTGGAAAGCTCACGTCTCAACACCGCTGCTGCTGCTTTGCAGGCTGGCAATTTCAGATGTAACAGCCAATCAAACCTGCAAATCGGATATGAAGTTTCCAGCTGATAACCATTGGGTGGATACAAAGGTTATTGTTAGACACAAACCATCTGCTGTATAGGAAGAACTCTAGACCCACAAATGCAGCTGGAGAGAGAAGAATAGAATAGTGTATAATCAGTATTATATTTGGGAACAACTTTTTAGAAAAATAAAAAACACAAATAACAGCAGAGTCCAATTTTCCAGCCAGGGCTTCTCAGTACTTTATATTTTTTGTTAGCAGGTTAGATTGCCTTCAGGCACAGCAGGCTAATTGGCTTCACTGCAGGACAGCTGCTACTTCAGAGAGTCCAAAGGGATATGGTAGAGGGGTAAAGTGGGAGGGGGAGATTATTGTCATTGAAGAACACCAGGAAGCACTCTGGCTTGCTGAAAAAACTTTATACACACTTTGAGCTCTCACTTCTTTAAAAACCATGATGTGTCTGTTGGTTAGCTTCCTTCCATTTTAAAATGGTAAGCCAGGGATTTTTTTTTAACTCCTTTATTTTTTTAATCCTAACAGGGAAATGATGCAGTCACCAATTATCGAGAATGAAAGAGATTTTGTACTGTTTGGTTCATTATTTTTAAACGTTAGCTAACAGTACTGTAGCAGCTCATGTTATCCCTTTCATCTTCAGCTATCACTTTCAATATAGGTTTCCTTCAGTTTAAGTCCCTTTTTGACCAGCTACACTCTTCCATCTCCATACTAGTAAATATGCTGATTGAGGTAATGAAAGTAAGACTTTTTTGATAGATTACCCTCCTGCAGCCCTTTAAAAAGGTTGTATTAAAAAAAAAACAAAAAACAAAAACAAAAAAACAAAACAAAACAAAAAACAAAAACAAAAAACCCTCATTTCTTTTGCTTTTAAATGTATTAAAAAGTAATGATGTCTTACAACTGTAGGAAAGCAGACATTATGTATTCTGCTAGAAGTTTCTTGAATGAGCAGTTTAGGAAAAAAACAAAGGAAAATATGATTTAATCATTTGAAGACTGACAGTTACTGCACAAAGGAATTTTTTGAAGTTTACATACCTAAATCCACATTACAATGTTTCTGTTGCAATCAGAAGTTCTATATGTATTTCAGTCTACAGGCAGCAGTGAAAGGCATCACAATTAGCCAAAAACAATGGTGAGGACAGGCTTCGAGGTCCTATACATGGAGAAGTAATGGAAATTTTGACTTAGAGATATAGCATTGGGTAGCAGGTTCATGACTCTCCATGCTGTTCTCCCATCCCACTCTAGACCAGCCTTGGATTTTTGACCCCACAGATGCACAGTCACCTGTGGTTTGTCTTGAGTACCTACCACCATACAGTACCGCACCTAGGCCAGTCCTTACAGGGGCTGCTCAGGTCCAGGGAGACAGATAATCTTTCTATTCCTCCCCTGACTAGTTGTCTCTCTGTCCTAGCCTATGAGCCTTCGAGGGCTTCTCTGACAGCTGCTACTTACTCATTGGCTAATTACTCTCCATGGAAGCTGCTCTATCTGCACCTCTGGCCAGATGCTTTCACTTCTGGCAATCATCTTTAGCCCCACTATCAGCTCTGGTGACCTTCTGCTAGCTATATGACCATAGTAGGGGGCTGACGAGGAGATTCAAACTTCTCCCCCCCCCCCGCCCCAAGCACCCTGTCACACAGTCTCTCCTCTTCCCAGAAAAGAATCTGCCCATAGACTAACATAAACTGAAATTAATAACTTTCCTTCCCATAGTCCCTTCCCATGGATAGCTTTCATTCTGAGATGACAAGTCACACAAAGGCTGGGATTAAGGAACTCATCTTTCACTTTGTGCTACAGATTATACATGACATGTGTAGTGATATGCTTGTAGAAGGTTGTGAATTTAGAGGAAGTGGGATCTTCTCCCACGAAAGCTCATGCAAAAAATAAATCTGTTAGTCTTAAAGTGCCACACAACTGCTTGTTGTTTTTTTTACTGGACTAGACTAACATGGCTATCCCTTTGGAAACTGTGAATTTAGAGACTCCCTAGCATGGGCCATTGTTGTGTAAATTGGGAGATGTGCCCCAGAGTAGATTTAACATGGCTGCTCCCAGGTACACACCTGGATACCTGTCTGTATGATTAAAGTTCTATTCCTTACTCATTCTGTAGTAACATCTTTAATGAACCCTCAGGATCATTACATGGTGTCAGAAGATGGGGAATGAGTTTGGAAACTAAAAAGACTTGGAGGAAAATTCCTGCATTTGCACCTGAAAACAGCAAAACATCAGGGATCTCTGAAAACAAAGAAAGCCTTCAGCAAGTAAGTGTTAGCTCTAACAATGGATGTTTTACAGGCTCCTTCACCTCTCCAAATGTCTGGTAATGTTGCAGAAAACTGGCTAAAGTTTAAGCAGCAATTTCTGTTGTATTTGTCTGCCATTGGAGCACAGAACAAAGATGAAAACCAGAAATCATCTATATTTTTGCATGTTGTTGGGGAGGAGGCACTGGATGTATATAATAACTTTGAATTTCAAGATGGTGAAAGCATGAATTTAAACACTATACTGACTAAGTTTGAGGAATATTGCATGCCAAAAATGAATGTGACTTTTGAGAGACATAGATTTTTTACATGCATGCAAAAACTGGATAATACCGTAGACCAATATGTTACAGAATTAAGGAAACTCAGTAAAAGCTGTAACTTTGGTGGCTTGGCAGAGTCTCTGATCAAAGATAGACTCATTTGTGGCATTACAAACAATGGATTAAGAGAAAGACTGCTCAGAGAGGGAGAGATCTCTTTGAATGAAACCCTTCAAATATGTAGGGCCACTGAAATGGTAAAAACACAAGTAAAAGAGCTGAATTCACCAGAAGGGACAGTGCATGCCCTTAGACAAACAGCATGTAGCCAGAGTGGTTCAAATCACAATGTGGAACCAAACTCTGCTATCAGGAAGACTGAGTCCAGACAGTCTTGTGGCAAGTGTGGATCACAGCATGGTCCCAAACAGTGTTTTGCCTATGGGAAACTCTGTCATAACTGTGGGAAACTTAATCATTTTGCAAACTGCTGCAGATCCCAAAGGCACAAAAATCAAGTGCATTTAGTTACTGACAGTGAGACTGAGGAGTGCTTTGTAGATGTGCTGGGATCAAGGAAACCTAGTGAGAGGGACTGGATACTGCCTCTGTCAGTGAATGGAACAATCATTCCACTGAAACTAGACACAGGAGCTCAGGTTAGCATTCTGTCTACACGAGATTATGAGAGACTGAGAATAAGACCCAAGCTGGGACCAACAAACATAAAAGTAACTGGGTATTCTGGAACAAATATACCTGTGCAGGGACGCTGCTTTGCTAGCGTTAACCATAAGAACACCATGTACAGGCTGCCTTTCATTGTAGTGCCATAGGAGGTGACACCAATTGAGCTTGGCCGCCTGTGAGAAACTGAATCTGGTAAAAAGGGTGCTCTCACTACAAGATAGGCCTGCATCTGGATATGAGGCACTCCTTGAGGAATATCAGGACCTGTTTCAGGGATTGGGTTGCTTGCAAGGTGAACATACAATCCGCATAAACAAGCAGATCCCTCCAGTCATTCATCCATGTAGGAAGGTGCCATTTGCACTCCATGATAAACTCAAGGCTGAGCTTGAAAGGATGGAAACAATGAAAGTAATACAAAAAACAGAGGAGCCAAAGGAATGGGTGAGCTCCCTAGTTATAGTGCAAAAAAGTAAAGGCCAGCTACGCATACGCTTAGATCCCAGAGACCTCAACAGAGCTATACAAAGAGAACATTTCAAACTACCAACTAGAGAAGAGATTATGGCTCAGTTTGCAAATGCTCAATACTTCAGTAAATTGGATGCATCCTCTGGATTTTGGCAGCTAAAATTAACAGAGGAAAGCTCAAAATTGTGCACATTTAATACTCCTTTCGGAAGATATAGATTTTTACGCTTACCTTTCGGCATAGCTTCAGCACCAGAGGTGTATCACAAAACTGTACACATGATCTATGAACATATTAGTGGTGTGGACACCTCCATGGATGACATCATTATCTGGGGCTCTACAAAAGAGGAGCATGATCGTTGGCTTCGGCAAGTGTTAGATGCAACTAGAGCCGCAAACCTCAAACTAAATAAGGACAAATGTCTGTTAGGAGTTAGAGAACTGACTTTTATAGGGGACATTGTTTCTCATGAAGGTGTAAAACCGGATAAGAGGAAGATTTCAGGCATTGAAATGATGCCATGTCCCCAGTCAAAGAAAGATGCCCAACGGTTCCTGGGAATGGTTAACTATCTTGGAAAATTCATACCCAATCTTTCTGCCAAGTCCGCACCATTGAGACAACTCCTACAGGACAAAAATGAATGGTGCTGGGATGCTGCACAGGAGGAATCATGGAGAAGTTTAAAACAAGACTTGATACAGGAACCAGTATTGAAATTTTTTGCTCCAGAGAAGCCCATTAAAATTTCAGCAGATGCATCACAGTCGGGGTTGGGTGCCATGATTTTACAAAAACATGAAGATTGCTGGCAACCTGTGGCATATGCATCCAAATCACTGACTGATGCAGAGACTAGATATGCACAGACTGAGAGGGGGCTTTTAGGAATCTTATTTGCCTGTGAGAGATTCAATTAGTATATTTATGGACAGAGAGTGGAAGTTGAAACAGATCACAAGCCCTTGATTGCATTATTTAACAAACCACTAAATGACTGTACCTTAAGGATTCAAAGAATGATGATCAAATTGCAGAAATACAATTTACTGGTGACCTACACACCAGGCAAATTTATGTTCACTGCAGATGCACTTTCCAGAGCAGTACCAACTATGGTACCCGAGAAGACACTGGAAACAGAAGTGCAAGCCTATGTAGATATGATTGTGAGTGCAGATCCCATAACTAACAGAAGACTGCAATGCATAAGAGAAGAAACTGAGAAAGATGAATCATTGGGACTCCTCAAAGAGGTGATAAGTAAAGGATGGCCTGAAATAATAAGCAGTTGCTCTCTAAGTATAAGTGACTATTGGAACTGCAGGCATGAACTGACTGTGGTAGATGGGGTGATTTTCAAAGGTGGTAAGGTTGTAATACCACGGAGCCTCCGAAAAGAAATGTTACAGAAGATTCATGAAGGTCACTTAGGAATTGAGAAGTGCAAAGAACGAGCACGAGAGGTCATGTATTGGCCACGGATCAATCATGACATTACCAATGTGGTAAAAAACTGCTTTTCGTGCTTGACATACAGGCCATGCCAACAGGCAGAGACACTGAGACCCCATCCTGTTCCACAGAGACCTTATGAGAAGGTAGATGTGGATTTATTTACCTGGCGTTCCAAGGATTACTTAATAGTCACTGATTATTACTCTTTATATCCAGAAATTTGCACACTGAACAGTACTAATAGGAATTCAGTGATCACTGGCATGAAAGGAATTTTCTCCAGACATGGAATTCCTGACAAGGTCTTCAGCGACAATGGGCCACAATTTTCAAGTGCAGAATTCAGGCAGTTTGCCTTAGATTGGGATTTTCATCATGAAACTTCCAGTCCCAATTATCCCCAATCAAACGGACTGGTGGAAAGGTCTATACAGACAGTAAAAAACCCGCTGAAAAAGACTTTTGAAAGTAGAGGTGATCTGTATACAGCATTGCTGGTCTACCGAAGTACACCCCTGGAGAATGGCTTTTCTCCAGCTCAGCTGTTAATGGGAAGAAGGATCAGATCTAACTTACCTATTACTGATAAATTGCTGCAATCTAAGAACAATGCTAACATTCGAAAGATGAAAGAAAACCAGAAGTGGAAGCAGAAATATTATTTTGATAGAAGGGCTCGTGATCTTCCATCCCTTAACCCAGGTGATAGAGCGTGCCTGAGGAATCACTCTTCTAATACCTGGGGACAAAGAGGTACTATTAAAAAACAGCTGCATCCACCGTCTTACGTGGTCCACACAGATCAAGGGGACACATTTTGATGTAATCCACGGGATCTACGACTTATTCCAGAAAGTTCCAACACCGTGGAAGTTGAGGTAGATTCTGGCATGCCTCCCCTTACTGATCCAATATCTTCAACACATGGTAATGAAACCATCAGGGAACAAGAGAATTCAGACCTGAACGAAGGACCAGTACTGAGAAGATCTAATCAAGTCATCAAACATCCAGAAAGACTCATAGAGACTTGCTAGGATATGTAAGGGAAGTGGGTGGTAAAGACTCACTTGAGAGTGATGTGCTAGTAACCTCTCCTCTCCAGGTAGTTCAGATTCTGGATTTATGGACTGTCCTTCTGCATGTTTTTTTTTTTTTTTGTTAGATAGCTGTTATGTGTTGTTAGATGTTAGTGCATGTATTATTAGCTAGCTTTTATACGTATCTAACTGTTTGCTTCTCTTCCTTAGGGGGGAAGATGTATTGATATGCTTGTAGAAGGTTGTGAATTTAGAGACTCCCTAGCATGGGCCATTGTTGTGTAAATTGGGAGACATGCCCCAGAGTAGATTTAACATGGCTGCTCCCAGGTACACACCTGGATACCTGTCTGTATGATTAAAGTTCTATTCCTTACTCATTCTGTAGTATCATCTTTAATGAACCCTCAAGATCATTACAACATGCGGTTTTAGAATTTGCACATGCACAGTGTAATTTCCTGCTCAGTGCTAATGAAGTACTGTTGTACAAATCCATGCTTTCTCCCCGGAGCCAACACATTCATAGTGTAGTCAATGTTCATTCATCACAGTTCTGATTATGAGTAAAAGGAGCAGTTCTTCTCAGACATCACCTCAAGAAAGCAAGGGAGTGCCAGCACTTTTGTCATGTAGACAATGAGTAGGAGGGCTTGTAGGTGGTTTTAAGTAATTTAGGCCAGGTCAATAAGGCCACAATAAGCAGCATATTTCATAACTAGCCTCTGTGGAAGCCTTTATTGTTCTAGTAGCAAAAATGAAAACACACGTACATAACACACACACACACACACACACACACACACACACACACACTTGAAGCTTTGTAGATGATGGGAACAGTGCTCAAACATCTAAAGGGAGAGGACATCATGCCATTCTTGTCTCAAAGCAGGATTTCCATGCTGTGATTACCACTACCTCTCAGCCTAGTAATTGATATTGCCCTCATCACTATAGTATCAGAACACACCCTGCACACCGGGAGGAGGGGGTATGTGAAATTGCCTGTGCATTGTACTTCACAGAAATGAAGTTACCTTGTGTATCCTCCCTACTCTGTTTCCAACCACTCACTGCATCATTCATGATGAAGATACAGTGAAAAACAAACAGAGGCAGTTATGTTCCCATAGTGAACCCCAGATTGGTGAATCACTGTGTTGCCCCAATCCTCACTCCTGTAGTCCATTTTATGCTGCTCTGCTGTGAAAACTTCCATTCCTGAGCTGTTGATCCACAGCCTCCAGCAAGCAAGTTCACCCATCAAGATAAATGAGTGCTTTTAGCACAGTCTCTGTTTGGATTAATAAAACAGAATGACTCCAGTCAATATGGCCAGTCCCAGACACAGCCCTAGGAATTTACATCTTACAGTGTTCAGTACAGTCATATAATTTGTCACTATAACAAAGAAATTGATATGCCAGCCTTGTTACTTCAAATAAATCTCTACCACACAATAAACAAAATGCACTGCTTCAAGTAAAATACAAAGACAATTTTATTAACTTCAAGTAAGTCAAATTTGGTCACTCCCCCCCAAAAAAAGAACTATAAAACAAAAGAAGTATAAAGGTAGCTCAAGCAGGCAGCAGCCCAGCTGCAGCGGTACTAGGGATAGTCAACAGGGCTGAAAACAGTCTCAATGGGAGTCTGGAGGGAGGCGTTTTGGGAAGAGTATGTGGTAGAGGAGGGAGTGTGTTGTTATATGACTGTTGGGGTGCTTGTAGGTAGTTTCTCTGGTGTGGAGTTTGTTTTTTTTTTTGTTTTTTTTTTCCCCTCTCCTTTTTGTTTTACTGGATGGAAGTAGGGGAAAAGTTATGGCAGATGCAGAGGCAGCAGTGTTAGTCACTCAAGCAGTGGAAAAGACAGTGAAGATGATAGCTGTGTAAGCTGTTGGATGTACACGATCTTGGAAGAGGTACTTCAAAAGAGCTTTGTATGCATGAACTGCCTCATAGAACTGATAGAAGAGAAGATTTGAAAGTTAGAGATACAGGTGGAAATTCTGATTGAATTTAGACGGGTGTTTGAGCAGCTGATGGAGCAGACCAATAAGGAGGCTGTAGGGAAAAAAAACAAAACCAACAACAACAACTAGATCTGCATATGCAAACAGGACTGAGCGACTCTGAGGGAAGAATGGTGAGTGAGGAAAGTGGCTAGTGGAAACATGTGACTGTAAAAGCAGGAAGAGTAAAGGACCATCTAGTGAAGGAGAAATAGAGCTCAGAAACAGGTTTACAGGGCTAGAAAATTAAAAGGAGAATAGCAGGTGGTTAATGAAGGTGGGAGTGCAAGAAAGACGAAAAAAGAAGCTAGTTCTCTACAAAGAGGGGATGAATTAATGGAGATACAACCAAATTAAAGGTGTAGTAGGATACAGGAGCAATTGCAGAGGAGGGCGGGGGGGGGGGGGGGGGGCGTTGAAGAGATGATTTGCAGTCACAACAAACTGGGGATAGGCTGAAAAATTTCATGATTTCCAAGAAAAGGCAAGTCTGGGTGACTGAGGACTCCCTGATGAAAAGGACAGAGAGGCCAGTAACCAGAGATGATCCAGTGAATAAAAGGGTATGCTGACTGCTGGGCACTAGGTTACAGGATGTGGATTTAAGGCTGAAGAGGATCCTGATGGGAGCAGGAAAGTATCCTTTGATTTTCTTGCATTTGTGGGTACAAATGATATAGTTAGGGTCTCACTGGAACATAGGAAAGGATACTATTCCAGGCTAGGGAGTACTCTTAAGGAAACTGAGGCTCAGGTAATCTTCTTTGGGATTCTGCCTGTCCCTAAGAGAGAAAAGCGAAGGTTAGGGAAGATTGTGATGATAAATAGATAGCTCAGCAGTCGTGCTCTATGGAGGGATTTGGAATATATGGTCAGTGGGAAGCATTCATGGACAAAGGACTGTTCTCTTGGGATGGACTTCACCCAAACAGGGAGTAAAACAGACTTCTAAGATTAAGATTAGCACAAGTGATTAAGAGAGCTTTAAACTAGGGTGTTGGGGAAGAGGGTTGGGAGATGCCTGGATAATTCCCACGCCTGAGAAGACAACAAACAAACAAACAAACAAACAAACAAACAAACAAATATAAAGTAAGAAAGGACATAAAAGTGAGAAGCAGAATGAACATTAAAAGGAATGGTAGTGTAAATACCAGTCTAATATGTGGTATTGGAAGTAGGAGAACTGTGCCAGATTGGGTAAGAAATGTCAGTGAAACCAAGCAGCAAAAATTAAAATGTTTGTATACCAGTGCGAGAAGCCTGGCTAACAGAACGGAGGAACTAGAGCTTTTGGTAGGGGACGTGAAACCAGATATTATAGGGATAACAGAAACTTGGTGGAATAGTAGTCGCGACTGGTGTGCATATATTGAAGGCTATGTGCTCGTTTAGAAAGACTTAAAGGCAAAGGCGGTAGAGTTGAATTGCATATCAATGATGAGCTAGACTGTAAAGAATTTGAAGTGACAAAATTGGTTAGACAGTCTATCTGGGTAACAATTACCTTGGGAAAGAAAACTACTGGAGTTTCTTCTCGGGTAGTGCTTGGAGTGTGCTGCAGATCATTTTGATCTGATTTAAACATGAATAGAAGCTTCTTTAAGGCCTTTAATGAAGTAAATACTACTGGGAACTTTGTGATTATGGGAGACTGTAACTTTGTAGCTATAGACTGGAGGATATGTGCTAGTAGTAATGATAGGGCACAGATTTTCCTGGATGTGAGAGCTGATGTATTCTTTCACTAAACAATTACTGAAACAATGAGAGGGTATGCCATCTTAGATTTCATATTGGTGAGTAGTTAAGATTTCATGTAGTAGCTGGTGGTAGGGAACAATCTTGCTTCAAGTGAACATGAGCTAATTCTGATCAATCTAAAAGGAAGGACAAACAAAAAATAAATCTATGACTAGGATTTTTTACTTCAAAAGAGCTAACTTTAAGAATTAAGGGAATTAGTTGAGGAAATGATTTGGACTGAAGAACTTTTTTGGATCTAAAGGTGGAGGAGGCTTGTAATCACTTCAAATCAAAGTTTCAGGAACTATCTGCAGCTTGTACTCCAAGAAAGGGGGGTGGGGGGCAGGATGATAGACAAGAATTCCAGCCCAAGCTGGATGAGTAAGCATCTCGAACAGGTGATTAAGAGGAAGCAAAAAGCATACAAGGAAATGGAGCTAGAAGGGATCAGCAAGGAAAGTTACCTCTTGGAAGTCAGAACATGTAAGGTATGTCCACACACACTGTTCAAATCAAAATAGTACTAGCTATTTTGATTTAAAAAATGGCATGTCCACACAATGTTCCTTTATTTTGAAATGAGAAGCTCCCTCATTTCAATACAAGGAAAGTCATATCAATATGATAAAACCTAGCATTATATTGATATGATAATTAAATCAAAATTATTATTTTGAAATAACACAGTGTAGACATGTTATTTCAATTTAACTGTTAAATCAATTTAAAACTGTTTGCCCTTCTACTTCCCAGTTGCTTTCCTTTTCCTATTTATTGGGTGGGGGCATGGCCCTTCTAGGGGGCCGTGTTGCCACACCTCCAATGGTGCCTCTCTCTTAAATTGAAAGAGCAAATCCTGTCGATGGAAATGATATTTTGATTTGAATTTCTAGTGGGGACCTATTAAATAAATTTAACTTAGATCAATTTAATGATTTTATATCGATTTTATTAGATCGATCTAAGTTAAATTGATTTAACTGTTTAAGTGTGAACATAGCCATAGAGATAAAGTGAGAAAGTCCAAAAGCCAAGCAGAGTTGTATCTTGCACAGGGAATTAAAAATAAAAAAAAAATTGTTAAAGGTTCTACAGCCATATAAATAGGAAGAAAATGAAGAATGAAGTATAACTGCTAACCACTGAGGATAGGGTAGAGGTTAAGGAAAATCAAGGCATGGCTGAATATCTAAATAAGTATTTGCCTGTGTTTTTAATTAGGGTAATGATGAGATTGCAGATAGTGTTAGGGTAGCTAATGTGACTGAGGACGTGGAGGTGGAAATTACCATACCTATGGTGGACACCAAACTCAAACTGCTTAATGGGACTAAATCTGGAGGCCTGGATGATCTCCGTCGAAAAATATTAAAGGAAGTGACACATGAAATTCCCAGTCCATTAACAAGGATTTTTAATGAATCTGTAAACTCAGAGGTTGTACTGAGCGACTAGAGAATTGCTAATGTAGTTCCTCTTTTCAAGGAAGGGAATAAAAGTGATCTGGGTAACTACAGGTCAGTTATTTTGACCTAGGTAGTCTGAAAAGTCTTGGGGAAAAAAATAATTGGAAGAGGAAGTCCTTAAGGAGATAGACTTTAACAGTAACTGGGATAAAATACAGAATAGCTTTACAAAAGGTAGATCATGTCTGATTTACCTGATCTCCATTTTTGAGAAGAAAACAGATTTTTTAGTTAAAGAGAATGTGGTTAACCTAAATTATTTAGAGCTCAATAAGCCATTCGATATAGTTCCACATCGAAAATTATTAGTTAAATTAGAAAAGATGGAGATTAATATGAAAACAGAAAGATGGTTAAGTAACTGGTTAAAGTGGAGATTACAAAGGATATACTGAAAGGTGGACTGTCAAGCTGGAAGGAGGATGCTAATGGAGTTCCTCAGGAATCAATCTTTGAACCAATCTTATTTAACCTTTTTACTACTGACCTTGGCACAAAAAATGGGAATGTGATAATTAAGTTTGTGGATAACACCAACTTGGAAGGCATTGCAAAAACAGGGCAAGGTTGGGTTATCATACAGGAAGATCTAGATGAACTTGTAAACTGCAGTAGGATGAAATTTAACAGTGGGATGAAATTTAATAATGGAAAGTGCAAGGTCATGCATTTAGGGGCTAGTAACAAGAATTATTTCTATAACTTGGAGATGCATCAGTTGAAAGTGACAGCAGTGGCGAAGGACCTGGGCATACTGATTGATCACAGGATGACTATGGGCTGCCAATGTGATGTGACTATGAAAAAAGCTAATGCAGGCTTAGGATGCATCAGAAGAGGTATTTAAAGTAGAAATAGGGAGGCGTTAGTATCGTTATGAAAAGCACTGGTAAGACCTCATCTGGAATACTATGTGTAGTTCTGGTCCCCCATGTTGAAGAAAAATGAATTCAAACTGATCAGGTGCAGAGAAGGGCTACAAGGATAATCCATGGAATGGACTACATACCTTATGAGAGGAATCTTAAGGAGCTTTGCTTGTTTATCTAAGACAAAGAGAACATTGAGAGGAGATATTATTGCTCTCTATAAATGCAGAAAAGGAATAAATACCAGAAGGGAAGAGGAATTTGAGTAAAGAACAAATGGATACAAATTGTCCATCAGAAAACTGAGGTTTGAATTTAGATGCAGGTTTCTATCATCAAAATGAAGTTTAACCTTCCAAGTGATGCTGTGGGAGCAAAAACTTACCTGGTTTCAAAGCTAAACCTGATAATTTAAAGGCCCAGGAAAAAAAAAAAAAAAGAACCAGGGACAGAACTTGCCAGTTTGATTTAGGACAGGGGCACGCTGGGAGGTGTGGCAACATGGCCCCCTGGCAGGGCCATGTTGCCACCCAATCCCCTGAGTGGCTGTCCCCAGAAGAGCCAGTGTCAGGGAAAAAGCATTGCACACTGGCCTTGGGCTCCATGAGCAGAGTGGTGGTGGGGGGGCATGGAAGATATCCCCCAAGACTGGCTGCACCCTTGGGCTCAGCCTTGGGGGAGAGCTCCCCCCCCCCATGTCCAGCTCCAGGCATGCTTGCTGGGTGGTGGGGAAGGGACCCCTGCTCACTTGGCTTCCCCCACACTGGCCAAGTCGCAGGGAAACCTGTGTGGAGGGGGCCTCCCACCCTGCTGCCTGGGGAGCATTACCTGCAGACCAGCTACTGCCAGTCAAGCTGCCCTAGGGGTCCCTTCCCTAGGCACCAGCAAGCAAGCTGGGAACTGGACTCCAGGGCTCTTTCCCCACTGCCTGGGCAGCGGTGGGAGTGCTGGGTGCATGGGGTCCCTTCCTCGCCACCTGGCTTGCTTGCTAGGAGCTGGGCATGCGGGCTGCCTTGTATTGGCCATCTGACTAAGGCTGTGGAAGCCAGGTGTGTGGGGTCCTTTCCCTGCTGCCCAACTTTCCCCATAGCCTGGCCAGTGTGGGGGAAGCTAGAAGTGTGGCGATCTTTTCCCCTACCACCCAGCAAGAGCTCCTGGAACTGAGAATGTGGGGGGTCCTTTTCCTGCTCCCTGGAGAGTGCTCAGGCTGGGGAAGCTGGGCATGGGGGGTCCTTTCCACCTTCACACTCCTCCTGGCTAGGGTGCTGAACCCTGACCCTTCCTTCCAGGGTGCCATGCAGTCACGTGGATACTGGATATAGAATATAGGTGACTGGATAGCGTAGTGGTTAAAAGCGATGTAGTGGTTAAGCCCGACGCCCTTTGATACAGGAGACTGCGGTTTGAATCCTGGTGGGTACCTGTCTACCTTCCCAGTAGGGGTCCTTGGGCAAAAAGACCCCCTAACGCCTCACTTGCCTACCTCAAATATGAGAGTGACACGAACTAGGAGAGTCATGCCGGCTCGGACGTCGCCCCAATTAACAAGGTCCACGCCAGATGTTGGGGAACCAGGACAATCTGACGATAAGTGGGCTACTGGAACAAACCATGCATGGACGAGACAAGAGAACGTGGAATTGATGGAATGCTACTACAACAGCAGACCTAATGAGAGGGGATATATGAAATGTATGAGGGAACTATGGATGGACAAAAGACCTACATCCCCACTAACTGAGAAGCAGCTAGTTACCCAACGCTTCAACATAGTAAAGAGGCAGCTGCTCTCACAACTGGAGATAGACCAACTCCACATTCCCTCCCAGACTCAAGAAGAAGCCCCAGAAGAACAACTAGATGTGCAGCCAACACCTGAATCTGGAACTTCACTGCCACCCCCTCCATTACAGAACACAGCAGCTGACATGAAGCATAAGATCATGGGTAAACTAGCTACACTCAACCCTCGAGACGGATTACCAAGGCTCGTTGGAGAAGTACAATCAGATAGTATGCTAGAAGATGCCAATAGAGCCCTAATCACAATTCCTACTATCACCATCACTGAAACCAATGAACTGGTATACGCTACAGCCTCTGTAATGCTGGAGATGCTTGGCTACACAATCAAGAAGAACACCAGTACATACCCCCCCGGAAGATGAGGTTGGAGGATAAGATCAAGGCAACCCGGAGACAAGTTAACCAGCTGGTGGAACTACAGAAGGGTGTAGAGATTAAGGATAAGACGCGGCTACTGAAAAAATACAAGGGCCTGACTCCATCTGAAGCCCTAGAGACTGCTAAACAAAGGCTCACAGCACTGGCTACCAGGCTAAGGAGATACACTAGAGAAGCAGAGGCCAAAAAGATAAATGCCCTGTTCTCCAAAGAACCATCCAAGGTTTACTCCCAACTGCAGTGCAACAACACAATAACAGCAGAGCCACCAACAGCAGAAACTGAACAGTACTGGAAGAACATAGGGGAGAAAGAGAAGACTCATAACACCAGTGAAAAGTGGCTGCAGGACCTGAGAAGAGACCACAGCAATCTCCCAGAACAGGAACCAGTCACCATCACAGTAGCCGACATCCAACAGCGGGTCAAGAACATGAAGAGCTGGACAGCACCTGGCCCAGACATGATCCACACCTACTGGCTAAAGAAACTAACAGCAGTGCATGAACGTCTAGCAGCACAGATGAACCAGCTGCTAGCAGCAGGCTCCCACCCAGACTGGCTAACACAAGGAAGGACAGTGCTGATCATGAAAGACCCCCACAAGGGAACAGCACCATCCAACTACCGGCCAATAACCTGCCTCCCCACAACATGGAAAGTCCTATCAGGCATCATAGCCGCCAAGCTACAGAACCATATGGGCCAGTACGTGAGCACACCTCAGAAGGGCATTGGGAACAACACCAGAGGCTCAAAACACCAGTTGCTCATAGACAGAGCAGTCGCCCAAGACTCAAGGTCTAGACAGACCAATCTGAGCACAGCCTGGACTGACTACAGGAAAGCCTAGGACTCAATGCCACACACATGGATCTGTGAATGTCTGGCGCTATACAAAGTCAACAGGACACTAAGGACCTTCCTCAAGAACTCAATGGGACTGTGGAAGACAACACTGGAAGTCAACTCAAGACAGCTTGCACAAGTGGCCATCAAGTGCGGCATATACCAAGGTGATGCGCTGTCCCCGCTGCTGTTCTGCATTGGCTTGAACCCCTTCAGCCAGATAATCTCAAGGACTGGATATGGATACAAGTTTAAGAGTGGAACTATCATCAGCCACCTCCTCTACATGGATGACATCAAGCTGTATGCTAAGAATGAACAAGACATCGACTCACTAATCCACCTGACACGGATCTACAGTGAGGATATTGGGATGTCATTCGGACTGGAGAAGTGTGGCCGGATAGTAGTAAAGAGAGGGAAAGTAGTCAAGACTGATGGGGTGGAACTCCCAATAGGCCACATAGCAGACATACAGACCAGCTACAAGTACCTTGGCATCCCACAGTCCCATGGGAACCACGATGAGGAGGCAAGGAAGACAGCAACATCCAAGTACCACCAAAGGATAAGACAGGTCCTGAAGAGCCAGCTCAATGGGAAGAATAAGATCCACGTCATCAACAGGTACACCCTGCCAGTCATCAGATACCCTGCCGGTATAGTGAGCTGGCCAAAGGAGGACATGGAGGCTGCCGATGTGAAGACCCAGAAGCTCCTCACAATGTACGGAGGTTTCCACCCCAAGTCCAACACCCAGAGACTACACCAGCCGGAAAGAAGGCGGGCGGGGTTTCTTGAGTGTCAAAGCCACTGTCCTGGACGAAACCCAGAGCATCCAGGAGTACATCAGTAAGATGGCACCCAAAGATGAGCTGCTGAGAGAATGCCTGAGGCAGCAGCAGCAGCAGACATGGGAGGAAGATCAAGCAGAAGAAGTGCCATGGCAAGACAAGACCCTGCATGGGATGTACCATCGACAGATAGCTGAGGTGGCTGACCTTGGGAAATCCTACCAGTGGCTGGAAAAGGCTGGACTAAAAGACAGCACTCAGGCACTGATCATAGCAGCACAAGAACAGGCACTGAGCACCAGATCCATTGAAGCAGGGGTCTACCACACTAGACAGGACCCAAGGTGCAGACTGTGCGGAGAGGCCTCAGAGACAGTCCAACACATAGTGGCAGGATACACGATGCAGGCAGGAACAGCATACACCGAACGACACAACCAAGTAGCTGGCATTGTGTACAGGAACATCTGCACAGTGTATGGGCTAGACCCTCCCAAGACCAGATGGGAGATCCCACAGAAGGTCGTGGAGAATAACAGGGCTAAGATCCTGTGGGACTTCCAGATCCAGACAGACAGGCAGGTACTGGCCAATCAACCAGACATCGTGGTAATAGACAAGGACCAGAAGACAGCGCTGGTGATAGATGTAGCAGTGCCAAGTGACAGCAACATCAGGAAGAAGGAGTATGAGAAGCTGGAGAAGTACCAGGGCCTGAAAGAGGAACTAGAGCGGATGTGGAAAGTAAAGGCCAAGGTGGTCCCGGTGGTGGTAGGAGCACTCGGGGCTGTGACTCCTAAGCTGGGAGAGTGGCTCCATCAGATCCCAGGAACATCAGAGCTCTCTGTCCAGAAGAGTGCAGTGATAGGAACAGCTAAGATACTGCACAGAACCCTCAAACTCCCAGGCCTCTGGTAGAGGACCCGAGGTTGAGGAAGACACGTACCACCCATAGGGGTGAGAGGGGAATTTTAATATATATATATATAGTTTTAACTAAGAAAAGCTTAGTTCAAATTAGTTAGTTCAGCTGGTTAGTCCAAATTAAATGCTTAGTTTGAAGTAATTTGCTTTTTAGTTCAAGCGAGCTCATTGAAGACATACTAGTTAGAACTAAATAAGTTGAAACTAGCAGATAGTTCAAACTAAGTGTGTGTGTGGTTTTTTTTGTGTGTGGTTTGAACTAACATCTTTTTTAAATGAGCTTTGCTTTTTTAGTTCAAACAAAAAAAAAAGTGTGTCTAGTTAGAACTAAAAAATTAGTTCAAACTACAAAACATGCTTACTTTGAACTTACTTCGAACTACATAGTTCGGACTAAGAAAGTCTGAACTACGCTTTTACATGTAGGCATAGCCTAGGAGTCAACACACACACGCACACACACACACAAGCACAGCAAAACACATTCCAGACTTTTAGCAACCTTGCATTCAGATGTTTCTCTGCAACCTAGCTAATTTCCTTTCAGCCAGCCTTTCCCATTTGGTCAGCGCTTTGTTCGCTTGGTGGTTTTTGTAGATGAAGCTGGAAAAAAGAGAACACGGCAACATTCCTCTCATTTTTAAAATGTTTGTTCTCCCACTTAGGCTTTACTTACTCTTTGCAGGGTCAGCACACCAACATCTGTGCACAGTTTCAACTAGTCAGTGATCATCACCAAGCCTTGTACAAAGTACCAAGTTTTTGCAACAAAACTTAACTTTTTCCATGAAAACAGGGTCACCGTATACACCTGAAGGCTTGTTTAGGTATCAAAACTACCCTGTTTTGAGGTAACATTAATACCACCTGTGCAAGAGTCATAGTGCCTTTTGCACAAACACTTTTGTGCAAAAGACTATGACTAAGTCCACACGTACGTACATAAATCGATATAAAAATCATTAAATTGATTCAAGTTGAATCAATTTAACAAGGCCAGGCAAAAGGAAAAGAAAACAAAAATTGAACTAGGAGGGCCATGTTGCCACCCAAAAAAAGCCCCTAGGGTATAGATGGGGGCACCCCTGACTCCCCACTGCTTCACAGGTGGCAGAGAAGGGATAGGGGGTGCCCTGCATCCCCCCCACTGCCCAGGTGGTGGGGAAGGGACCAGGGGCTCCCTGCATCCCCGCTGCCAGCAGGAATCTCAGCGTGCCCAGTGGGGTGCTCTGAGACCCCTTCCCCGCTGCCCGGAAATTTGCAGGGATGCAGGGCACCCCTGATCAAGGGATCCTTCCTGCCACCTGGGAAGCAGTGGGGAAGAGGGACACCCACAATCCTTGCCCTCCGACCTGGGAAGCGGTGGGGATACAGCATTATTTTGATTCAATGCCTGCATGTGGACATACCCTAAATGGGCATGTTGACTCATTTTTCTGCTATGGTGACCAGTATCCAGAAATGTCCCAAAATGCCAAGCCTGAAGACTCTGGTGCTCTGCTTGTACTCCACTGCTCTGAAGCAACTATCCCTGCCTTCTGTAAATCAAAGGGATTTTTGAATTTTGGCTGTTTTTACTTCCTCTTTCTTCAGCATGGAGAGCAAGCTTGTTGCTTTCCCAGGAGGCACTGGTGCCTCAACACAGCAAGCGCCCTTCCACCTGGAGCAGTGCCGTGTTTAAGGACCTGATCTTTATCTGGGGAGATTCCACTGTGCAAGTACAGCTACAAAGCAGCAGGCAGAACTTTGACACTTATGGTCGGATTTCTTCTGCCATGTCAGAGAAAGGCAGTATCACTATCATAAACTGATGTATCCTGCCCCCATTCCAACTTTTAACACAAGAGAGACATTTTCCTCCCACTGTTAGTTTTCTCCTTGGCATTAATTTTAATTTGCCACTTCTAAGCATTATCTTTTAACATCTCATCTGTCTTTTTCGATCATAGGCTCTCTCCTTCATTTTCAGAGCATACTGAAAATGACTTTAAAAATGTTAACTGCCACAGACCAAAACAATATATATGATCCAAGGCAGAGGTGGGCAAACTACCGCCCACAGGCCGTATCCATTCTGTTGGAGCCTTTCATCAGGCCTGCCAGCTGGGCTTGGATGAGCATAGTGGTTGCTTCCCCAACTCCAGCTCTGCTCCTCTCCCACCCGCAGTTCCCTGGCCAAAGCACAGTAGCCACTGCTCCTTTCCAGACCCACTCCATTCTGGTCCACGAGAGGCAGACATGGTTCTCAGGTGAAAAAGTTTGCTCACCCTGATCAAAGGCATACAGGAAAACAGTGACTTCAAATCTAGCAGATAAGCAAGATTAATATTTGAAGATTCAGAAGGAGCACTTTGCATTCCCTTGTGTAGGCATGGGATGGGATTTGGCATTTATCCTCAACAATGAAAAAGGCTTTTTTTTTCCTTTCTCCTGCTTTCTCTCTAAAATCCATTCTGAGTTTCTACTGCAGACATTGCTGAGGCTGCACAGGTATATAGTTAATTCAGCATATTCTCTGGGATCTCTAACTATGTACCACTCCTTTTTCAACTATAGTATGCCTTACAGTGAACTGGGGCTTCTTGCAGGGCTGGCAGAATCCATCACAAAAAGCAATCCACATACATGGAGAAGGTTGGCACAAGGCTGTCGATTTGCTGCTACTCCACTAGGTTCCTCTAGGTTCCCCTCCCTGGACGCTCACAAGGTAGTCCAAGTTTCCCTAGCCAGCCTTAATTCCAGATAGCATGGCCTTCTGGCCAAAGTCACTTAGGCAGTCCCCTGCATCAGGGCAACATGGCCTGCTAGCCAGAGTCAGTTAGGCAGTCTGCTTCAGTAGGGCAGCATAGCCTAACACAGTTGTTCTCAACCTTTTTCAGGTTGTGAAACAATTGGTGGTATAATGGGTGCCTATAGGACATACCAGCAAATCCCATCCAGCCCACATGCAGCCATATCCCCAGCTCTCGCTGACACACTTACCACTGAGTGGCACCATAGTAACGTGTCCTGACACAGTTGTTGAGAACCACAGGCCTACTGAATCATGGTAGTAGGACACCACTGATGGGCTTATGGCAGCAGGGTTGAGGGCCTCAGGCTCACTCTGCACCTCTGAGCCCCAGCCCAGGGCCCTGGTGGGTGTTGGGGTCATTGATCAGAGAGTTAGCAGGGCTCCACCTGAAACATGGTGATGGCATCTCTGCTGTTCTCCCCTTTCGATCTTTGGGACCTCCTGGGCTACTTCTACCCTGTAGCCATTGATGACGTCCCAGGAGCCTCTGGGATCTGCAGAGTCTTCTGTCAGTGTGCTCCCTGATGGTGCAGTCCCTTTTCAGGGCTTCCCTAGCAGTCTGGGCTCTGATTTGGGCTTCGTGTTGTCTGGTGCCACTCCTGTCATTGGCAGCAGTCATCTGGAGAAGAGCTGGTGGCATGCTTCTTCCCTGGTCAGCAGTCCGCCCCAACTGAGCTGAATGATTACCTTTTATTTCCCCTTTCCCACCTGAATATGTCCAGAAAAGGTAGGGATGTGAAGTTTCCTCATCTTAAAAAATACCCTTAATCCTCACTATACCACTGCAAACCTGACAGTCCCCATCACAGATTTTTTTTTTCTTTTTTTGCCAGCAGTCCATATTGCTGAACTTCCCACTACCAGAAATTCTATATCCTGGGATATACTAATGAAAGCAGTTTTTTCAAAAGTCATTCAGCCTTCTGTTCCAAAAGCATGAAAAAATTATCAAAAACAATAGTGCACTGCTGTGATTAAGCTTGAGTGACAGTAAATCCGACTGCACTGTGCACAAGCCAAACATAGCTTAGCTCCATCATCTTCAGAGTCTCAATGCAGCAAAACATTTAAACTTATGCTAAGCCCATCCTATTCAAGAAATCACTTCAGGACAGGCTTAGATTCTATTAAAGTTAAGAGGACTTGAAAATGTGGGTAAGTCTAAGATGTGCTTAAGTGCTTTGCACATTAGGAAGGACTTAGTGAATCAGAGCCCCCCAAAAATCTACTGTCATGGGATGCATATCTGTGCACCTTGGGTTATGATCTATATGATTTTTCTGTTCACTTATGCACTGTGATTGTATGATTTTATGCCAATTAGGTCATGCAGGGTGCCTTCATAAATGTTCATAACATATTCTACATGATTACTGTGATATCATGTTTCCTGCAGTATCATGTATGTGCACAAGTATGTGGGATGTTTTTGCATGTCCAGGAGGGAGACAAATTGAACTTTTTTCGAGTAGTATGTAAACTGCCACAGCTATGAGCTCATAAAGCAGGTACCTGGAGGAGTCGAAGATGGGCTATGTCTACATTGCAGAGCATTTTTGAAAAAATCCTTTTTAAAAAAGAAATATTTCAAAATATATTCAGAATAATTATCTCAAAATATATTTTTTTTCAAAATACTGTTTCAGAAGAATGGTTCAGGGATGGCTCCTTGCTCCGAAATATGGCAGTTTTTTTTTTTTTCCTGAAAGTGAATGTTTACACCATACTTTCTTTTTCAGAAAAAAAAAAAGAAGAAAGACAATAGAAGAGATAGGCAGGCTTTTTCAAAAACAGCCTTTGTTGCCTCTGGCGATGGCTTTTTTCACAAAAAAGCTATCTCAAAAAAGTCTTAGTTTCTGAAAGGTAACCAGATTTAATGTTGGCCAAAAAAAAAAACACTTCAATATTTTGAGATACCTACACACTTTTTCAGACAAGCTAAACCCAGCAGCTTTTTCAAAATAAAAAGCCTTTTTTGAGATAGTTTAAAAAAAAAAAAAACATTTCTGGACACAGCAAAGGCTTTTTTTCAAAAAAGCCTGCCTATCTCGTCCATTGACTTTTTTTTTTT
>ML681993.1:23527109-23541592 GCA_007922195.1 Podocnemis expansa
TCAGTTCCCTGAGGGAGACAAAATCTGCTTTTCTGAAGTCCAGGGTTACATGCCATGTTACAGGTCTGGGGAGAAGGATCTAGGCCTCAGCTCTTTGCCAGGGAGAAGGAGCAGGATCAGGCCTCCATGTTGGATCTGGTGGGAGTCCTTCACACCCAGGGGCAGGGAAGGGTCGGGATCTGCCCTGTAATGTGAGCTTAAATGCTTGTCAATTTACAGGGTAGGAGTTTAAATCGACTTAAGCAATTGCTTTAAGTTGACCTAAGCCCATAGTTTACACGTAGCCAATGTTTGCTCCGTATAAATTATTTGCCAATGATTCCTATATTTATATGTTGCATGCATATTTATTTTGCAACAAAGAGAGAGAGAAAGAGAGAGAGATGAACTGTTTGTTTACGTAGAGAAGATTGATAAAATATAAGGTTTCAGAATACAAGCACTGAGCGGTGCTGACCGGTCATCACTTGAATGAACAAGATCTGCACCCCAAACCAAACCATCATAAATGGAATCAGTAGCTTTGCATTGTCAAAGGTGGCAGGTGGATCTTCATAGCAGTGGATTGACAGGGGTCTTCTCCTGTTCCCCATCTGACCCTGCTGACAATCCAAACACCACTGCTTGGAGGGACAGAGAATCTTCCATGGACTCCCTAAATCCAATCTGTATCCTTCCCACAAAAATTTATTGGATGTGCTGCAGACAGTATTTTCTATGCCCAAACAGCAGGAGTAGTAGTAGGCAACAGTTTGCCTAGGAGGAATTACAGTGAATTGTACGAACCCAGAGATTTTATGAGGACTAGCAGGGAAAGTTATCATTTCAGCATAATAGGATCTAATTGTAATGGGTTATACTCAGTATGTGAAATCAGTAATTAAATTTAAAAAATGACTTTGTATAACTTACATAAGTGATTAAAAAGACACTAGGTCAAATGCATCCTTCATGTAATTCTATGGACATGGCAGACCACTTTATTTAAATCATCACATGAGGCCCTAAAATTCGGTCATACAGCTTTCACACTTGTGTAGAAAAGCCTCTTAATCTTCCCAGGGCCATTAAATGTGTATTATTATGAGATTGTTCTGTTCTTTTCATCATTCTACAATTTATTGGCATTTCTTTTTATCTGTGACTTAAGTCCATGAACATAGAGCATTTGCAGAACTGACAGTCATTTTCATTAACTACAATTACTTTGAAGTAAAATCTTCTGTCTATTGCCGTGTAATTCCATGCTAATGTAGAACAGTTTTCTGCTTACCCTTCAATAAGCCTTAAATTTACTTTAAATTAAACCTACAAAAGTCTTCAGACAACAATTTCTGAAGAGGTGTATGCAACTGGCTACATCTTTCTATACTTAGTTTTCCCTTTAGAAAAGGTTGCTTTTGGCATATGGTTCTGGTTAGAAAATATTTCAGTTTTTTGCTAGGTTAGAGCTCCCCTCAGTGGTTAATTGCTATGACTCACAAAGTTCTCGGGTCATTAACATTTTGCAAAAAGATATAATGAAAAACGTGGGCTTGGCTGTTTTCAAAACATAAAATGATGCTTACTGTTACAAGAAACAGAGAAAATCTGTTACCTACTTCTTGTGTCAAAGTAATATCACTGCATTTTCCTCTTTAAAAGCTTATAGTGCCCTGTTTCCAGTGAAAGAAGTGAGGTGTCGTGTAACATGCCTGCCCCTTTGGAACTTGATTTCAGTGAGCTTCTGATGAAACGTTAATTGAAACATCTTTATTGTTTGATTACACAGTAAGATATACTTCTGTGGTTCACAAACGTAGTGTAGGTAATTTTTTTTTTTTAAAAAAAAGGTCAAAAGCTTCATAAAAACATAGTAAAAAAAGCCTTTTTTTTTAAGGTACTAAAAATAGTGAAAAATTTGAAGGTTTAATTATACTGCCCCTCTAATATTGGTTTTGTCTGAAGGCAAGAAGCAGAGTTTCAAGCTTCAGCAAAGGTGTTGGTCTCACAATATTACTGGCCCAGCATAACCAAGTACTGTAAATATTTGAAGAACATTTGAGTAGGAAAGGGTCTGCTTTCCACAGGAGTGGCTTAGTGATTAGCAAGAGTGTGATAGGTGTCTCTTTTTGATAGCTGCCCAGCCCTGCACACTTCAGGGTCCCCTCACTGGTCCATCTAGAGCACCCAGGCTTCCATCTCTCCACCTGTTCTGTTTGCGGGTGGAGTCATGCCACACTCCCTCCTGACTAGGGTATTTCTAGCCTACATAGGCCCTGTCTTTATTGTGTTATTTCCATCAGAGACAGTTTGGCTCGCTTGCTTTCTCTTCAGAGATGATTAATAGATGTAATTATAATAGTTATAAGGTACCACAGTTCTTTTTAAGCAAGCCTATTTTAATCTTTAGCACTAAACACACTATAGAGACTATACATTAAAACTGAAAAAAATATAAAAATAAAAAGGCTACATGCATGCTGATAAGCTGGCATTCACTCCATTTCTAATAGGCTGTAGCAGGAACCATCATTCAAACCCCACCCAAAGGGATTCCTTGTGACTGAAAGTTAATCACATCTTTAGCTCAGAACAAGCCTACTGTCTTATGGGGTTTTAGTAGTCACACTAATGATTGAGGCCCTGTGTGGATCAAGGGCCACATGCCTTTTTGTGGATCATGAAGAAAGGCCTTGAGTCCGCTTAAAATAAGTTTATTTATCAAATAAAAGTGCCATCCTTTGTTGGTCCCTGAAGAATCCAGGCTGAATAAGTATATTAATAGATTATCAGAGGAATGGTTTCAAATGGCTGATTATTGTAGAACTATATTAGCATCCCCCCCACTACTAGACAAGATTTATGCAATACCACAATTACAAATGCACAGTGCATTTTTAATACAATTGTTCCTTTAATAAAGTTTAACTTAATTCCACAAAGTTTAATCAGGATATTGTCTGTCTTTTACAGTTACCTTCCATGGTTTGGCCCTCTGTCTGGGCTACAAGTAGTGTCACCTGTGTCAGGGTATGTACAGTATCCAGCAAAGGCTACTTTTACAGCCTATCAAGGGACTCTGGATGTCAAAATCCCAGAACCAAGACTTTCTAGGATGTGGGGTTTTCTAATTCCTGAGTCTCTAGTATCATGATAGGCTTTCTGCTTCTATCCGTCAAGGGTTAGATAGGACAACCCAGGCCCATCCTCTCCACCAGGTTCCAATCTAGGAACAAAAAATAGGTGGATGTCTCCTGCACACTACAGTACTGTTTGGATTCATTCATGGATCACTTCCTACCAGCCTTCTCACACAAGAGGGAAAAAGCAAAGACATATAAACATAACAATTCAAAAAAGAATCTATTTTGCAAATGTTCAGAGACATTTTGCTTCAGTAGGCGCTGCAGACCATCACTAGTCAGAGGCAATAGAAATTATGATCTCATAGTGCTTATTTTGCAAATCTTCATAGTATAGACCTCTTTACCTCCACTGGCTGCCTGGAAGTGAACTATTCTCATCCGCTCTTATTTTTCTTATCCAGGCTGTGCATACCATGCAGGTGTGATATAGCAGATCTGTCTTGGTCCAAAGAAGTTCCTTAAGCATTTCTTTCCAGTGTGAGGTTTGTGCATCTCATAAGCTTGTGCTTATGAGCTTTAGGTAATTATGTATAGACTACAGATGCACCTGACTATTTAATGCATACCTACCCAGCTCAAAGCAGTGGCTGGAGAGATAGTTTTGTTTGTTTGTTTGTTTGTTTGTTTGTTTGTTTGTTTGTTTGTTTGTTTGTTTGTTTAAAGAATTGAGACGTGCATTGAACTATCTGGGGCACCAGTATTTTAAGTTTTCTTTCTTATTGTGTTCCTTATTTTGATCTCCTATAACCAGCTCATTTCACCACAAATTTTAACAGCAGCAATTCGGAGTTGGCAAAAGATGTAAGACAGTATAAAATGTCCAGCAGGGATACTGGAAGGGATAAACAAGACAAAGTTTCCAATTCTCTCTACTAATTATTGTATTCACATACATGTTTGCACAATTTAGTAATGTATCTTTAGCAGCATGGCTACTACATGGGGTCATCTGACTGACAACAGCTCTCTGCACATACAAATGTCTGAAGTAGTTTAGTAAGAGCACAAAATATTTTCAAGAGAAGATCCCATTTATGGACTGAAGATTACTTCTGAACATACAGATTAGTAGGGTCCACAGTGCTATGAAAGCAGGACACTTGTCACCTATTATGCTGTGATAAGTTCATCAACCTCATACTAGCCAAGAGGAGGTTAATGGCCCACTGTGGGGTTAGGAGGCCATACTCTTCTATGTCTGTGGGACATGCTTTGCTTTGAAACAAAATATATACAGGAACAACCCAGCTCATTTGGGTCAGACTACTGAGAAGGAGTGACAGATATCACTAGCTTATTCCTGGGAGTTATGGGAGCCCCAGAACACTGAGCCTGGAAGTGTCATAACCTAGGCTGGTACCATAGAATCATAGAATCATAGGGTTGGAAGGGACCTCATAGGTCATCTAGTCCAACCCCCTGCCAGAAGCAGGACCACTCCCACTAAACCATCCCAGTCATGGTTTTGTCCAGCCGGGCCTTAAACACCGCCAAAGATGGAGATTTCACCACCTCCCTTGGCAGCTCATTCCAAGGCTTCACCACTCCCCTAGTAAAAAAGTTTTTTTCTAATATCCAGCCTCGACCTCCCTAACCGCAACTTGAGACCAAGTACCCAGCTTGCCTGCAGAGATTCAAGGGGATGGAAGCACCAGGAACATGGCCAGCAAATAAATCCAGAAATCCAGAGGACCACAGTACAGGAAGACAGTGTAGGAAATAGCCCAGGGGCACTAGACCTCAATTTGTTTGTAGCACCAAGGGAACAGGTCAGTGTCTTTCACTTAGATCCCGTGGTAAATACATTCATCTCTGTCAGGGCAATTTGTTGAGATTCAGTGGATTAGGGACTCTGTATCCTGGCCTCCATCACCTACCATTGGTTGGCAGCCCATTCTCCTCTGGCCAGTGGACCATGCAACCCTGTATGGGGGGGAAGTCTTACAGACTTTGGCCACTGGTCATGCAGTCTCATGGAAGACAGCCGTGCAAACTTTGGGGATGCCCTTTCACTTGAAAGCCTGGCTTAATGTCCTGAGTTTTTGAGAGCTGTCCTTGCTCTCAAGACAACACAGTCTAGTGGCCAATGACTTGGTCCTTTAGGCTGTTCTCCCCTGAGAACAACGGACTCTGGACATTGGACAGTATCACCTGACTTAGGCGGGGAGGACTGCTATACCACCTCCTACTGTTTGCGCTATAACCCCTGTTATTGCAGCAAACCTGACACCCCATGACAGGATGTATCAATCCCATGCTACAAGTTCATAACACATGTGTTTTTTGTCACTCTCCATTGACCCCATTTATCTGAACGTCTAGCAAATAAATAAATAAATGAAATCCACAAAGGCAGGCCCTGTATAACCACACTTTGCTCTTCATTTTTACCAGAAGAAGAGTCTCTATGGCTCCAAAGGGTAGGAAAGAGCAGAAAAATGTGACAATCTTTGGAAATCCTCCTTAAAAGCATAAAAGACATAAGTGCCACAAGACACCTTGGGTTTTTGTTTTTTGTTTTTTTGTTTTTTTTTTGCTTTACCAGACTAACACAGCTGCCCTTTGTAATTAAACTTTAAGATATCTTTTTTTTTAGATCCAGGATAAAGTAGAAAGTGAAAGTCTGAGAGATGAAACTTAATATAACTGGCCATGTATAGACCTGAGAACTGAACCAAAGTTGCAATCAAGCCATCCTTTAGTCAGCAGAAGTCAAGCTGTGAGCCTGTTTATTAGTTCACAGGAAACTGGCAGAAAAATATATCAGAATTCCCGAGGAGCAGTAGCAGAAGTACAACATTGTTAAAAGCAGTTATACTCCTAACTCCCCCAGTACGTAGTGATTGCAGAAACACAGTCCTAGGAGATGGCATCAATATTCCCTGAACAGAAATAAAATATAGGGAGGGGAGGCAGAACAGGCTTAATCAAGATACAGTGGTGTACAAACACAGTCATGAGAAACTGTACAGAGACATCCTGACCTTAAGATAGAGGAGACAGGACGATAAATGAGCATGACATATGCTATTTGGAAACAAGGTAGGCAACAATTTCTGACGTCAGAGGTGCACTATGAAATATGTTTGTGTGACAACAAAAGAAAAAGATCCAGGAGAAGTATCTTTATCCAGCCTAGGGGATATTGCAAAGTCCAACAATTAATTGAGCTGATTCATTGTGACAAGTAAATATGTCCTAGTTTACCTATAGGTCATGTGGGTGCTTTGCTTCGGGGGGAAAAAAAAGGTCAAGGGTCTCTGCTGTTTACTGGAATCGGGTAATTTATGGGCTGTGCTTAACAAAGTCTATTGATTCAGCTAACTGCTGAAGGTGAAATGGCATGCAGAAGAGAACTCACACCAGCATACATGCCTTGACTGATGACACCAGTGACTGATGTCACAGGGACTATCTGTTACCTCAGAACTCTCATGCGGGGTTTTAAGCCACCTGAAAGCAACAAATAATATTTAGTTGCCTCCAAACCAGGTTAGTCCGAGATGGAGGATCAGGGATGAGTGCCACCCAAACAGGTAAAACCCCTATTGGAAAAGACGGCTACAGCCCACCAATCAAGAACAGGTTCAGAGCAAGGAAGAAACTTAGAGCTAAAAATTATTTGAAAACAGATATTAATATTTATTTAAGATCTTACAGGCTTATAAGGACATTCCAGGATGGAAGGTATGCATTTAAATCAATCCCTGTATATCACAGCAAGCATTACAGAGTGACAATTTGGAATGAAATCCTATTTTGCTGAGTTACGCTTCTTGAAGTTGCAGGCTTACAATTACAGACTTAACAATAAAACAAAACACATTAAAACATTAGAAACTAATACCTAAATACTTAACAAACTATACCATCCACAAGTGAGGTCCAGTCACCTATGGAATGGGGAGATCTTAGGTCTTACGTCTATTTCCCTTCTCCACAAAATGAGAGTTTCCAACGTAGGCGTTTCCTGCAGGTTTACCTAGCAAGCAGTTTGTTAGTTTCCTACCATAGTACAGTGGAGTTTTGATCTTAAACTCTGTCTGGGAGTCTCTCATCCTGTGTCATTCACTCCGCATTTCCACTCAGCAGCCGTTCTGATAGAATTGTCTCTGGAACTCGCTCGGCTTGTGGTCTCGACGCTGGTCTATCCATACCAAAGGAAGGTAAGGTGCATGCGTGCAAATGTGTGTGGTGTTGCATGTGTGTCGGGGGGGGGGGGGAGTTGTTAAGCGCTTCTGGGACCGATGCCTTTCAGTGGTTGACTGGCAATAGGTTCTTTGGCGTGCATGCAGAGTCAGAGCTTCCAGAGTCTAAGTTGTGACTTAGCTCCTTCGGCGTGCATGCAGAGTATGCTTGCAAGAATTAGAGTATCAGACCTTGAGGCAGGGCTTGGTTACTGTGTGGTCTGGACCCTTCATCAAGCAATAAGTCAGACTAACTGGGACTTCATGCAACCGGATAGGATTTCCTCTGAAACCAACACCTATAGGCAGAACTCAGTTAGCTGCATGGTGTGGCCCTTCAGAAAAGGAATGCTCTTCTGAGACTAAGTCCCGTGACCTAGCTCAGAGACTAAGTCCTGAGTCCCCGATCAGAGACTAAGTTTGGAAACGCCCTTCTGAGACTAAGCCCCACGACTTAGCTCATGGAAGGTCCACCAGAGACGTTACTTTCTCTGGGGATGAGTGAGAGTGTGACTCCTAGGGCAGCAGGAACATAGCCAGAGGCCAGTGGAACCCAATAAGGAGTGGGAGAGAGATCTCCAAAGTTTAGCTGGCAGTGCTGCTTCTTATATCCAAATCACAGGGTCAAAACTCCACCTTTCCATAGATCAGATGACTTGCTCTATCCAACCATCAAAGGGAGTGGTGGAGGTGTTGGGGGAGGTGTGAGGATGGAGAGCTGTGGGGGAGATGTAATGTGTGGGTGAATGCCTGATGGGAGGGAGAATGAGATCATCTGACTTCGTTCTACTCTTTCTAATGCATAACTTTGTTAGGCACCATCTAATGTCCATTTTGAATATTGCATCTTTACTTTATTTTTTTTTCCCTCTGCTAGATTTCCTTATCCTATTTTCACCAGGTTTTTCTTATTCACTAATTGAAAACCAGTTCTGATGGCAAAATCTCAGGCTTCATATCCAGTTGTTAGGTTACATCCGATTAGCAAGTTCTTTTGCTTTTTGAACATCTTGCTTTTTTTCTGAAAACTATTCTGCACATCCCTTAACGAAAGCATCGGTTTTCTAAGTCAAATGAAGGTCTTTCAAGTGAACTCTTTATCTCTGTAGCATAGCAATTTTAGGCAGATATTTAAAAATAATAACTATGAAGGGTCAAGCTGCAAATATACACCTCCCAAGGCTATATCATAGTTACCAAATTTTGTACTGAAAAATTCTATAACCTGGGCATGATTTATTACTTCTGTGATAAGATGTACTGCCTTTTGGATGGAAAACCTACACTGAGTTATTCAGTGAATCATGCAGCAAGTAGAGTTTTTTTCCAAAGTTGGTTGTGATTTATCGTTTTCATATAATATTGCATATACTTTTCTTCTATAGTCCTCAAAACCCTAGCCTTTTAAGCAAGTGCAGTTTGTCAGTTTAAGTAAGGAACAAAAACTTCATCTGTACTAAAGATAGGCAAGATGTCATCAGAAATTCATCTATAATATTTATCTAGCACTTTAATTTTCACAGCAGTCATACATAACATATAAGTATTGTTATCTCCATTTTACAGTGGTAAACTGAGACAATGAAGCCATGTAGCTTTCCCAAATCCTTAGAGGTTGACAAAATCAGAGCCAATCTAAATACTAGATTGTTTAAATCGCAAACTCATCATTGTAGTGTCCTGGAATACTTTGTAAAACAACTGGCATATTTTTGGTGCTATGAACTGGTCATTTATAAAAATCAACCTGAAAGCTCATTGCTCTTAGTCTGAGTTAAACAAAATGACTTAGGCACCAAAACAACAGCTTTAAGTTATTGCTATGAACCACAAAATGCTGACAAAACTGCCCAGTCCTGGAGGTACAGAAACTCAGTGGATGCGTGTATTTTCCCACTAAAAAAATCTTCTAGCTATCCACGTTTCTGGCTCTGGACATGCTGCTTCAGGTAGGTCCCTGGTTATTTATTTCATACCTATGCTCAAATGCAATCTTCAAATCAATGACAATAGGCATTCCCCTATCTGATATGCTTTTGGCAGGAGTGGGCTGAGCATGATATTCCAACACTAAACAGTATTTTAAATTGTTCATGAAATCCCTAGCTAAAATGGACTCATCATTTTTACTGTAACTAGAAAGCCACCAGATCTCCCATTGCTCTGTCAGGCTGGAGCCTCAGTTTTCCCTCAGACTAGATGGCTATCCCTATTCACCAGAAGACAGTGAGGAAGCAAATGAATGAGGAGGTGTGGAGAACCAGATGAAGTTATGAAAGAGAATATGTTACTGGAAGGCCAAACAGGATGATGAAATTTGGGGGCTGAGAGAGATTTGTAGGCAAGGAACTAAGGGGGGCAGGGAGAGTGTTAGCGGAGCACCAAGAGAGGATGAGGGGCAGGAAAGGTGGATAGAGGAAGGGAAATGCCAGCATAGGGAAGGGTGTAATGCCTGATGCCAATTAAAATGGCATAGTGGAAGATAATTTTTAAAATAGGAGGAGAAGGTAGGCAGGTCTGAGGTAGGCAAGTGGGATGGAGAGAAATATAATAGTAACTACCCATCCCAGGGTTAGAATAGTGTAAGTGGAGTCACACTACCAAAATCTAGGGAGGTTGGATTTGTATGTGTGCATTGTTAACCAGAAATCAAATAATTAAATATTTGGATCCTCTAATATTTAGAAAAACAGGGAAGTTGATCCAAAATCACAAGCATGTTGTTTATTATTATTGTTGTTTTTGTTGTTGTCATTGAGTCAATCACATGACTATTAAGCTCTTAAAGATGGTAATACTTCATATCTTGTAATGTGTACTGACTTCAATACTGGCAGTATATTGCTGGTGTTTTAAGCCAATCTAATAGTCTCTTCGGAGGAGCTGTGATTCACATATTTCCCTATTCCTTATGTCCCAGTTTGCAGATGGAACACATTGCCTTCTGCTTGGTTGTACTTGTAGCCTGAATGAATTCACCTTCACCTATTCTTTCCCTGAGTGATACTGCTGCATAGAACTTTCTGAAAAAACTTCTCAGCAGGATGTCCTAAGGGAGAGGGAAGGAGCCCAGAGGCAGTACAGGCCCTGAGATGAGTGATAACCTGTAAAAGTGAAGTGGTAACCCCTGGGTGACCGAAGAGGTTGTGCACCTTGAGGATTTGGGGACTGGCAAGAATGATCCAAATATGTAGTAGAGAAGACTGGAACATAGATTAGGAAAGCAGGGAGGTGTAGAATGTAGACTGCATGGGGAAAGAGTGGCGAGGAGAGTATGACTAGCTTGGGTGCCTTAAAATGTCTGACTGTTTCCTTTGGGGTCTCTAACTGAGAAGAAATGTAGCTGGCTGGATGTGAGACTTGGGCAGTGAGAGGTATATCAGAGTGTGGACAGTAAAAAAGGCATCATGTATTTTAGACACCTTGACACTAATGATACTATTAAACCATAGGTCTTTTTTATTTTTTTAAAAATATCTTACTTTTCACCAATGACCAATTTCTTTAATTTAAAATAAAGATGCCATAAAAGATTATCTTTATGGGTGCCCTATATATGGATTTTATTGGGCTACATCACAGTTAGTAACTTCATCTTCATTAACTAATAATTACATCACTAACACAACCTTATCATCTCCATTTTCTGAGACAACTTGTCTCCCCCCCCCCTTGAGGAAATCTTTATAAACCTCGAACTGATCTAATCTACTAATCTGTACTATACTTTGCTATCAAAAGCAAAGGAGAGTGTAAAATGAAAAAAAGTATCATAATCGTAAATTCTGCAGGAGACTAGTGGATATTTTTGTCGAGGGTCACAACAACATTTTTAATTCCTGTGCAGCAAGGAACATAGAGCTTCACCACTCCAAGAAGAATTTGAAATGGGATTGTACATCCTCTGTGTGACCAACTCATTCTCACTAGCGTGCCCAGCCCACCCACAAGACCACTGCAGATGGAGGCAAATCCCTGTCCCTATTTCAAACCTCTTAGAGCTGGTCAAATGTGACGCCTTTTACCCCCATAGTCACCAATTCTAAATGGTTATATTATGTTATGTTTTGCATAAAACATTTTGTGAAGTATCATTGGAAAATTCAAAATCTATTGGACATTATTGTCCTGTTGAAATGTATGTGTCTTCATTGTATATGAAGTTATGAGATTTTGCCATATGTTTGCTACTGAAACGCTTTGTGAGTCTGGGTAATACCCAAAGACCAGATCACTAGAAATAAGAAAGAAACTATAAATACAACCATGTAAAGCTTCACAGACATAGAATATGAAAGCAAGAATTTTCATTTACTTTGTTAGATTGAATACATACAAATCACATAGGTAAAGGGGGTTTCCTACACTCCATGACAAAGCAAGGTTTAGGTGGCATAGGAAGAAGAGTACAGTATAAGAGTCAGTGATATCATCAGACCACCACTCTTCCTACACCTAAACTGAAGGCAACATGATAACCTGGAAGAGATAAACACACTGAACTAGGGGAGTGGATCAAACTAGAAAACTTTCCAGTTACCACAGACAGCTGTAGGCTTTTGGGTAAGAGAAACCTTAGTGCTTCCTTTTTGATTTAGTGTGATAAAGTTTAGAAAACAGTTTTCATTTTTATCTTTTGCTTCTTCATGTGAAAGTTCCAATCTTATATGCTTATACTACTTATAATTGCCTATACTACTTATAATCTCTACAAATCTATGTTTCTGTAATTAGTAAATGCATTTAATGTTTTATCTAAGCATGTTTTTGAATGATGTTTGAGGAATCTACTCACGTTTTAAAGACAGGTGCATATCTATAATCTTTGATAAAATGATGAACTAATTAATTTATTATAATATGATCAAGGGAGTCTTGAGCATTGTTAAGATACATGTTTCTGGGGTGCAAGGCTAGGACTAGAGATGTGCAGGTGTCACCCTATATGTATGTCAAGAATGGCTGGGCATAGCACTCTGGTATTTATCTGAGGATAACCTGCCTTCAGGGCTGGGATGAATAGACAAAGTTGCAGCTTACAAAGCATAACAGAGCATAGTGCTCATCACACTGAAGAGTTACGGGGGCACAATGATCCAACAGACCAGTCTGCATCCCGGGGAATGTCACAACTTGTGTGCTCAACCTGTTCTTTTAGGTGCACTCAGCCCACAAACTAGACCACTACAGATGGTAGAAGGTCCCTGTTCTTACCTCAGCCCTATTAGAGCGGGTCAGGAATTTTCTTATTAAATGGTTGCCATCAGATGCTATCAGATTGCCAAAATCAGTTATATTCAAAGTTTACTTAAAAAAAAAAAAGACCCTGACTCCTGAAATGTGCTTGTTGATTTGTTGTTGTTTATGCTTAGTTATATACTATTTAAAACCATCCCTTCAGTTCAAACAAAAGCCACATCATTAGTCTGATCATCTCATTTAACCAAGAGCTATTCAAAGAGATGCACAAAAATACAGTATTCGGTACATTCTGGTTAATAATAATTGATTTTCTTCTTTCTTGTCAAAATAAATTTAATTTCAAATGAAACAGTTTCACTGCTTTATGATATGTCAGTAAAATCTCTACTATGTGTTTCTTTCTGGAATTTCAGAAGTCCTGTTGCTTGAGTTTTGAAAATTTTAAGAACATTTCATTCCCACTTGCAATTATCTAAAAAGCCCAACAGAACATTTTGGAACACCAGCAGCACTTCAGCAAGGGACCACTCTCTAACTATATGAAAAACAAAGATGAAAACCAAAACAAAAACCAAAACAAAAAACAACATTTCCAGCATAAGCAGAAATGACCTGCTATATCTTATATGTTCCCCCCACCCCCATAGTCCAAGAGAAATCAGCCTTTGGCATGCCAATGATAATCATGAGTAATCTATTTACACAGACTCAGTATAATTAATGTAGCATTGAAAAGATTGTGTGTGAACAGATGTCACCATTAAATTTGTTTTCCTTTAAGTAATCATAAAATTCTGAGGAACAGCTGATCCTCATTGGTGCATTATTCTCGTAATGTTTGATACCACAGCTTTTGCAAAGCCATGCACGGAGGAGAATTCTGTGATCTGAAACATGCTGAAGGTGATATGTACATATAATCACAGCTGTGTGGAACAATAATCAGAAGGTGGAATACATTCCAGCCTCAGCTCATTAGGAAATGTTCCAGTTTGCCAGCTGTGCTCTGCCCAGCTATTACAAACTGTGTCATCTGTAGGCAAGCGGCACATCCATTAAGTATTTTGAAAAGGCTGTTTTTCAAAGCACCTCTTCAATGCAAAGCCAAGTTTAATGTTGGGCCTTAGCAACCTGAGTTCATTATATTCAGAAAGGAGAACAAAAGAGTTCATGACTCGCATATGATGACTATTCACATTCACACTGTGCTTTGCATATTGCTTAAGTCTACCTGCTCATCATTTGTTTCCTGCATAACAACCATGCTACTTACTGAAAACGTGTTAGAGAGCCCACAGTATTCAATCTGGGGTTACTCTGATTCAAATAACTAATGCATTTGTAGTGCTACAGCACCTCAGCAGGTTTGCATACTGGGTGATGGGAAAGTTTCTTCTTAACCTTTAAAGTGCAACTGTTAATCCTCCCCAATCTTCACTTCATAAAATACCCAAATTAGTTGGGATCCCCAGCAGGACCCACCCTGCAAGGAACTTTAGAGGGATCCCTCTCAGAGAAGGACTCATAAATTGTATAGGCATTGGCTCCTTCCCCTTTTATCTGTAGGGGAAGTGATGCTTATCTTGTCTTTCCTCCCTCTTTATAACCTTAATCATCCCATCACACATCTGGGTCTCTCAGCACTACATGATATTCCACTGTACCTCACAACTTCTGAAAAACATCTTCCTTCAACAGCTGAGTTACATTCCTGGAGGTCTTTCTGCTAGGATGCATTCATGGCAGCAGGAGACTTCTGGTGGGAGGGACAATACATTCCTTATATAGGCTCATTTTTGCCTTCCATTGGTCCTGCCTCTTACTAAGCAAGAATTGGGGATATAAAAGCATATTAAGAGGGGGTGCCACAGGAAGCTCAGAAAGCTGAATGAGGAGTGATTTTCAGGTGGAGAGTCTGGAATCCTGTGGTGAGAGACAGAAGATGCCACAAGGAGTCGTGTGGCAC
>ML681993.1:23541692-23571014 GCA_007922195.1 Podocnemis expansa
GAAGATCCCACTTCCTCAGATGCTTCGAAGAAAAACGAGTCGTGTGGCACTTTAAGACTAATAAATCTGTTAGTCTTAAAGTGCCACATGACTCCTTGCTTTTTCTTTTTTTTTTTTTTTTTTTTGCTGGACTAGACTAACAGGGCTATCCCTTTGGAAACTGAGAAGATGCCACAGCCACTTTAATTGGAGATGAATGAAAGTGAATACATTATCCCTGCAGATGAAAAGAAAGTGCAGAGGAGCTGGAGGGTAGCAAAAGCTCTCTTCTCAAGGATTTCTTATTTGTTCAAAGAGCCATTAGCAATTGAGTTGAGGAGGGGATGATCATGGTCTGGTAGAAAATCAGTACAACTGCTGCCGGACTGGGCCGAAGCAAGCCTTTTGATTCATAGTTTAATGACAACTGAAATTTGACCAAATCAATCCTCCATTCAATGGTCTTATGACCCGGTTCATAGGGAGTCCCTTTATGTACTGTGGAGCACAGCGGGGTCTGCTGAAAATGCGGCTTCTTGGGGCACTGGTTTATTTACTGTGTGGGCAAGAGAAAGGGGAGGTTTCTGCAATAAGGGAGACATGGAATTATTGGAGGACATGATATAAGCAGGGACTAGAGCTTTCCTTCACCCCTTGAAAACATTTTAAATGTTGCTACACTGGGAGGGAGTAGGGGGGTATAAGAGAAAAATGAGGGGGGGAATAAGTTGAAGAAAACATTTTAATAAATCAGATGTGTTTAAGTGAAAGTAAGTATCATAGATTTTACTGGCATATTGCCACAGTTTCCACTGGTTTTGTGTTAGCTGTCACATTAGGGAACTTGAATTTACATGATTACATGAGAAGATGTTTAAATACAGAGTTTCAGCTTGGCTTGTGAAAGACAGCATTGCAAGACAAGGCAGGGGGGGACAGGGGTCTGTAAATGCTGCCAGTAGATACAGATGCTCAAAGTCTATTTTGCATGCATATCTGAAGGCTGCACTCATGTTCAAAATATTGCATGACAGTTTAGAAAGATTTTTATTCGAAGTAGCTCCCAGATAGCTAGGGATGAGGCTCAAAAGCTTCAACAGATAAAGAGTAATTAGAAAGATTCTTCATTGTTCTGTAGTTTCCTCAGCTAAATAGAGTTTACAACCTTTGCTCACATTGTGGAACAGTTAATTGTCTGAGTAGTCCCATAGGTCATGTGTACATAACAGCTGGAAGATGTGATTCATACCATGGATGGCCACTCATCTAGCTCAGCTTTCATTTAAAAGAAAAAGTAGGTTCCCAGCCCTTAAGATTGTGAGCAAAAGCTTAATATTCTGAGTGCCAAATGTTCAAATACCAGAAGAACCACACCAATCTTCAGGCTTAAACACCAAAAATAGCCATGAATTTTGTAAAATTTCCAAATATTTAAGCTAACTTTGTGATTTTTCAATACTTTCTCCTAAAGGTTGAATTATTAGGATGACATTTATGGAAATTGCATGGCCTACCCACACATTAATTTTTGACAAAGGAATCCAAACCTCAAGCTGCACCTTCTTAACAATTCATATTTGCCACTCATCTAAACAAATAGAAGCAAACATTTTTGCTGCTTTTGTTTAAGTGGTAGGTACATTTAAACACATGAGCCTGCGCAGATTCATCTGGTAGTTGTTTTTGTCTGCATTGGGGGGTGGAGAACAAATGAGGAACCTTTGGTTTATTATCAATTTCCTTTATTCCCATCTTTCATTTCTCCATGGAGTGCTTGTCCTTCATGTGATGTCAGTAGTATGATGTCAGAGTTCATGTGTTGCTTAAGTTTAAGAGAAAAAACATCTGTAAATAACTTATTAAAAAATGGATAAAGTCAACGCGGGTTGGTTCATGTCCTTTTCATGAACTTTATCACAGATGCCAGTTTTACTGTTTCAATATTAAATCATTTGATTTTCTGATTTAATTTCAGAAGTTTAAAATATTACATTAGGATAAAGCTTTTAGACTTTTGTTGCTAGAGAAATAAGGACAAATAGAATGAAAAAAAAATCAATTACTACCGTATATCATTGTGTATAAGCCGAGAATTTTGTGCCTGAAAATTGGCTTCAGAACAGCCACTCAGCTTATACTCGAGAGAATATGGTAGACAGCCCCAGCTAGCCCTTTCCCTGACCATGCAGCAGGCCAGAGCCCCAGTGTTGCTGGGCCCCCATCTTGGGCAGTCGGCCGGAGCTGGGGCTGCAGGAAGGAAGGGAGCCTGGCATCTGGAGCAGCCAAGTAAGAGGGTCCTGGGGAGGGGGTCAGCCTGGACATTAGGGGGGGATTCAGGGAGGCCAGGGAAGCAGTGGAAGGGACCAGAGGTTGGGGGAGGGGGTCGGGGAGTTGGGGAAAGTGATGGGATGGCCAGGAGGGTTGGGGGGGTTCAGGGAGCCCAGGGAAGCAGGGACAGGGACCAGGAATTTGGGGGAGGTGCCTGGCAGGCTGGGAAGAGCAGCAGCAGGTGTTGGGGGGTGAGGGGGAAAGGGGTGGAAAGTGTGTTGGGGAACAGGGGAGCAACAGCAGGGAACTGAGAAGGGAGCAGGGGGTCGTCAGTGACGAGCCAGCAGGGCAGCAGTGGGGAAGGTGCAGAGCAAGGGGGCAGCAGTGAAGAGGCGGGGGTAGCAGTGGGGAAGGCACATAGAAGGGGGGCAGCAGTGAGGGAAGAGGCAGAGCGGGGGGCAGTAGTTAGGAAGGGGCAGAGCAGGGGACAGCAGGAGTTAGCAGTGAGGAGGGAGCAGTAGAAGGAGCAGAGAGCAGCAGTGAGAAAGGGGCAGAGCAGGGGGCAATAGGAGGAGCAGGGGGCAGGAGTGAGAAATGGGGGGAGTAAGGGGCAGCAGAAAACAGAAGTGAGCAGAGGTAGCAGTGAGGAAAAGGCATAGCAGGGGACAGCAGGGGTGACAGCAGTGAGGAAAGGGCAGAGCAGGTGGGAGCAGGGGGGCAACAGTGAATAAAGGGCAGAGCAGGGGACAGCAGGGGTGATGGAAGTGAGGAAAGGGCAGAGCAGGTGGGAGCAGGAGGGCAACAGTGAGGAAAGGGTGGCGCAGGGGGGCAACATCAGGAAACAGAAGTGAGGAAAGGGCAGAGCAGGGGGCAACAGCAGGAAACTGAGAAGTGAGGAAAGGGCAGAGGAGGGGGGCAAGAGTGAGGAACGGACAGCAGGGGTTGCAAGGGAAAAGCAGCAGTAGAGATTTTGGGATAGGGAAGCTGTCAGAAACTCCAGAGGAAGCTAGCAGCAGTGGGGGGGGGGGTTAGGGGCCAAGGCCAAAAGGGGACCTCGGCTTATACCTGGGTCACCAATTTTAGCTTCTTTTTTGGGCTCAGAATTGGGGGGTTGGCTTCTGTCCTGATTGGCTTATACCCGAGTATATACGGTAGTATATTTTCTTTATAGATATTTAATTGCAAATGAATTTGATATTAGTGAATGTTATAGATTAACAGAACTGGCAACAGAAGTCCTATAGCCACATGACTGCTTCAGCAGAATATCTTTCCCGATACTGAGTTTGTCATAGCTTCATACATTCCAAGGCCATAAAGAACCACCATGATTATCCAGTCTAACATTCCACCCGCCCCCAGCCCACCACCAGCCTTAGGATTCCCTTAAAAAAATTCCAAGAGCATATATTTTAGAAAAAAAGAAAATCTTTGTTTTAAAAGTTGTCAGTGATGGAGAATCCACTATAATGCAACCTTATAAATTGTTCCACTTATCTTCACTGTCAAAAAATTACAACTTATTTCTAGACTGAATTTGTCTAGCTTCAGCTTCCATTCATTGGATCATGTTACACTTTTCTATGCTACACTGAAGACCCCTTTATTAATTATCTCTTCTATTCTGTGTAGGTACTTGCAGATCATAATTGCCACCTCTTAACATTCTCTTTATTAATCTAAAATAGACTGAGTTCTTTGAATCTTTCAGTATAAGGCATGTCTTCCAATACTTTAATGATCTTGTGGCTACTTTCTGAAACCTCTGCAATTTATCAATATCATTCCTGAATTGTGGGTATGAAAATTGGATGAAGAATCTCAACAGCAGTGTTCCCAGGGCCAAATACAGAGATAAAAGAACCTTCTTACTAATACTAGAGATTCTCCTGTTTATGTGTCTGTCATTGACCTCTCAGCCCAGTCCCCCGGCAGGTGTTCCTGGTGATGTTGTTCTGGAGAATTAAGCTTAAATTTCCCCCCAGTGACCAGTGCTGTCCATGTCTCCCACTCTTTGCAGAGCAGCTCAGTCCTCCAGCTAAGTTACAGTTCAAAGTAACTCCTCCCTTCAAGGGAAAAAGTCCAGTATCAGCAGCCCACTCAGTCTCAGTAGCTATCTCCATCATACCTTATTCCAAGCCCTCCCTTCACGTTTCCTTCAGGCACCATACAAGCCCCTCCAATCACTATGTTCCTTATCTTTATGCCAGCTCACCTCAAGCTCCAGCAGTCTTAGTCCTGACTTCCTCTTGCTGTGTCCTCTGCAGCCACCTCTTCCCATCCCAAGCTCCTCAAAGCTCTGCTGCCCAAAGGGACCTGTCCCAGGTGTTGTTCTCCCCCCACCTTATCCCCCTCGCTCATACAGGACCTACTCCCTCCAGCATCTGAAGGGCTATGTCTACACTTAAGAACGCAAGTCAAACTAAGTTAATTTGAACTAATTAGTTTGAACTAATTTTGGTTAAATTAAAGTAACTTTGTTTGAATTAGCATGTCCCCACTAAAAACCTAAATCAAACTTGTGTGTCTATGCATAGGATATGCTAGGTTGGCTTAGGAAGATAGCAACATGGCACCCAAGAAGGGCCATTCCTCCAGCCAATCCCATAAATACAGAAAGTGACCTCAGCCCTGTGCCCATTTGTGGCTGGCAAGAGGCAGAGTGAGGAGGTCATGTACCAAACTCAGTTCCCATAGTTTGCCTGAGAGGTGCCCAGCACAAACTCCACACTGTGTAGTGCTCTCATCTCCTGGAGCACAATCTTCATGTACCCTGACAGTGGAGAGGCAGACAGCAGCACCACCACCATGCTGGCCCTGCCAGCTGCCATGCTCACCATGCTGCCCTCTATGCTCTGTCACTTCTGGGCACGGGAAACCAGCAGCGACTGGTGGGGACACATATTCCTCACCATCTGGGACATCTAACAGTGGCTGCAGAACTTCCAGATGAGCAAGCAGACCTGCTTCACTCTGGTCCTTGAGCTCACCCTGGTCCTGCAGCACAGGGACACCCAATTTAGACCCACCCTGCCAATGGACAAGAGAGTGGCTGTCATGGTCTGGAAGATGGCAACCCCAGAATCCTACTGCTCCATTACCTACCACTTTGGCATTGACAGGAAAACCATGGGGACCACCCTCCTGCATATCACCAGGACCAACAATCAGATCCTGCTAGACCACCTTATCACCCCAGGAAACCTGCAGGATGCCATTGATGGACTTGCTGCACTCAGATTCCCCAGCTGCATGGGCATCTTAGATGCCACACACAACCCTGTGTGAGCACGAGAACACCAGTCCAGAGAGCATAGGAAATTGGAATGGCTACTACTCCATGCTGCTTCAGGCCCTCATGGACCAGCAAAGCACCTTCATGAAGATCTACGTCAGCTGGCTGGGGAGGGTGCAAGATGCCCGCATCCTCAGGAACTCCACCCTGTAGAGGTGCATGCAAGCAGGCACCTTCTTCCCTCCACACGACATCACCCTTGCAGATGAGCAGGTGCCCCTCCTCTTCATCAGAGATGCCACCTACCCTTTGCTCCCCTGACTTATGAAGCCTTACATGGGCACATGGATGCCAGAAGGGAGCTCTTTAACAGGAGGAAGAACAGGTGCCACCAGGTTGTGGAGCATGCCTTTGGATGTCTCAAAGCCAGCTAGAGGTCCCTCCTGACATGCCTCCATCTCACTGAATGCACCATCCCTGAGGTCGTCGGCACCTGTGTCTTGCTTCATAACCTATATGGACTGCAGGGGCAGAGAGTCCCTCATGTCTTGGACACTGAAGCTGAATGCCTTGCTGGGCATTTCAAGTACCCCAAGGCCATGCCCCAGATACAGCAAGCCCAGCATTGAGCACTCTGCATCTGGACATGTTGAAGGACCACTTCCTCGGTGAGGAGGGCTAGGGGCCAGGCCTGCTACTAGGCACCCTCACCACATCCACTCACCCATACCTGTTCCCCATGCTGTCTGCCCTTGATGCTGCCACCTCTGGTTCCCCCCATTCCCCTGCAGATAGGCCACCTCCACCCTGCTTAGGTCTGGGTCTCCCCAGCCACATGGTCCCCAGTCCCTCTGCCCTGTGGGAGGACTTTGGCCCCTCCCCTGTCTCTGGGACCCTGCCTGTCTCTAGGCCATGTCCCCCCTGCAGTGCCTGTGCCACAGGAAGTCCCAGCCCTGCCTGCACGGAGGAAGGGAGGGAGCACTCACTGATGGGTGCTGCCAATGTCCGGCATGATGTCCCCTATTCGCGGTCCTCCACAGTGGCGGAGCTCCTCCTCCTGCTCCTTCTCCTCCTCCTCCAGGGTGGCTGGTTCCTCCTTAGGATAGGGAAAAGCTGCAGGGTGGCAGCTGTGGCAGCTGCTGGTGGGGTGCCCTCTGGGCATCTGGCTTCGCCCATGTCCAGTAGGACATCTTCATCCACAGGGTCCCCCCCTTGGGGGTTGGCCATGGAGGGGGCTCTGCAAAGTTGATGGTCCCAGCTGGGATCCCAGTGGGATCCCTGCCGAGGAAGCTGTCCAGCTCCTCATAGTAGGTGCAGCTAGTGGCACGTGCTCCCCCCGGCACTGCCTCGCCTCCTAGACCTGGGCACAGTCTTTCTTGTGGGCCTTGATTTTGACCTGCACCTACTCTGTGGTGCAGATGTAGCCCTTGGCAGCCAGAGCCTGAGAGATGTCCAAGTATACCTCCCAGGTGTGGTGACTGCTCCACAACAGGGAGAGTATGCCCTTATCCCTCCAGACGACCTCCTTGTGGCTCCAGACAGGAGCCCTGCAACATCCCTGGCTGGCTCTGCTAGGCTCACTCATGTCTGTGGGGAGTGGTGGTGGCCAGGACAGGCACTTCCTTCCTGGTGCTATTCACCCTGGGAGGAAGAAGGTCAAACAGTGTTTAGTTCTAAATAACTGTTAGTTCCAACTAATGCGGCTCCGTTGAGTTAGTTCGAACTAATACGTTTGAAGTAACTGTTAGTTTGAACTAAAGGCAGGTTTTACTAGTTCGAGCTAAGCTTTCCTTAGTTCAAACTAAGACATTTCTTAGTTTGAACTAATGAAAATCTAGTGTGGATGTGGACTAATTTGTTTCAGATTAAGCCTCTTTAATTCAAACAAAATTGCCAATCTAGACATATTCAGGGAGACTGTCCTTGATCTGTCTCTGCAGCCTCTTTTTGTGCCTTGTTCCAGTTCTGGATTGGTTCAGCAGCCCTCTCTCCTGATTGGCTGCTCTTCTAGTACTTGCCTTAAATGCTTTTCTGCTCTGTCACAGTGTCCTAGGATTGCTTGCAGTATGCCCAGAGCTCATGTTCAATTAACTGTCCACCATGACCTTCAACCTATCTTTTCCAGAGTGACTGCTTCCCAGGATAGAATGTCCCATCATGTCAATGTAGTCTGTGTTCCTGGTTCCTAGATGTCTTGATTTATATATAGATGTATTAAAAAAAAATAACACATATTCATTGTTCATGACCAGTTTGCCAAGTGATCCAGATCACTGTCCGTTATTTAAGTACTCTCTTCTTATTTACCACTTCCCCCAATTTCTGTATCATCTGAATATTTTAACAGTGATGAATTCGTTTTCTTTCAGGTCATTAATAGAAATATTAAGCTGTATAGGTTCAGGAACCATCCAGGTGGCACCCAATTTGAAAGATACCAGCTTGACGATAATTACCCATTAACAGTTATATTTTAAGATTAGTCAGTTAGCCAGTTTTAATGAATTTAATGTGTAGTATGTTGTTTTTATATTGTTCTAACTTTTTAAATCAGAAATACTATGTGGTACCAACTTAAACGACTTACAGAAGTCCATGTATATTATATCAACACTATTACCTTTATCACCTAAACTTGTTATCTCATCAATAAAAATGTCAGATTACTTTGCCAGGACCTATTTTCCATAAATCACTGTTAATTTGCTCTTTCCTCTCCTTTAATTCTTTATTATTCAAACTCTGTATCAGTTGCCCCATATCTTGTTTGTCAGACTGACAAGCCTTAGCAGTCATTCCTTTAGCTCTTTGTAGCAGTCAAGTTGGGCCAGCCTCTCCTACTGAGACTTAATTGTGGGAGAAAGGAAGCCAGATGAGCAGGCTGGCTAACAAACTGGAATGAGGACCATCTGTATAGCTTGCGAGGTCAATAAAAGCTCCCAGGAAAAAGACAATAGTAGCAGGGGCCCAACAGCTTAAGCAGGGGAAGTTCTACAAAGACGACAGAGTATCCTGCTGCTTCTGGGGAAGACTGCAAGACCCTAGGGCTTGAATGGATTGTTATAAATAGATGGTGTTGGGTAGCACACTCTCAGTAAAGTTCATGAGTCAAGCGTAGGAATGGCTGTGGGTGTGGTTTGTTGGACCTGAATAGCAGGGAAGGGGGGGGATGTTAACCCAACTGTTACATGTGGAGACTTGTCTGGGACCCAAAGCCAGCAGCACGGGTTGGCAGCCCCAGCATGGAAGACAGCTTGCAGTGGCTGGTTAAGCAGAAAGATAAGATGCAGAAGGTAATCCAGGACATCCAACATACTCATCTGGCAAAGAATCAGGCCTTATTGGCCTGGCAGGAGGCATAATAAAAGGCCCTTTTGGAGTTTATTTTGGATGAAGCCAGAATCCAGCAGTGACTCTTACAGCATGTGGGGAGTTTGGCTGTAGGGGATAGTAGCTCACCCTAGAATTTGGATTATGTAAAATGGGCTGGATGATGACTCACAGGCCTCTCCTGGAACTTTTGAGTGGGTAGCCATAGGCTCTGGATGGGAGAAATCCACCTTGGAACTACAGCTAACCCCCTACATTACTAGTGAGCCCCAGATGGCATATAAGGTGTTAAGTGATGCACAGGGGCAGGATTACAAAGTGGTAAGATTGGATGTCCACGATCACGTAGGACTCAGCCTGGAAAAATACTACCAGAAGTTCAAGGCAGCCCAATGAACTGGGAATATGCAGCCCCAGCACATTGCCCAAGGACTTATGGACTGGAGGACATGATGGCTAAGGCTAGATACCCACAAGCTGGGGAAACTATAGACATGCTTGAATTACAGTAATTTAAACCTAGTCTACCCAAACACCTACAGGTGTGGGGCCGGTGGCAGCAACCTACAATAACTAATATTGCTACAAAACTCACAGAAGAATACAGAGGCTGTGTTCACAAACAGACATTATTTCGATACAAGTTGTGTCGAAACAACTTGTATCAAAATAATGCCTTATTTCAAAATAACATAATTCAAATTAACAGTTTTTAATTTGAATTAAGGAAAAAAGCTCAAAGCGAAATACCAGTTTCAGGCAACAGTTATTTCAAAACGCGTCACTGTTGTTTTGAAACGTGTTCAGACAGCATTGTTTCGAAACAATCATTATGAAACAACATTGTTTCATCCCAACATGGGGATTAAGTTGTTTTGAAACAACGGGTGCCATTGTTTCAAAATAACCATGCATCGTGTGAAGAGGGTATTTCTTATTTCAAAACAACCTTTGTTGTTTCAAAATAAGAGTGCTGTGTGAAGACAGCCAGAGAGACAGAATCCCCTCATCAAGAGGGTCAGGCCTGTAAGGAACTGGATGGAGATGTAGCAACCCCACAGCAGGAAAGGGTCCTGAGAGAACAAGGGAGGAGCCTCAGGGCACGACTGGCAAGCCAGGACCAGGGTATTTGCTGGCAGTGTGGACACTTGGGGCATCAAAAAAAGGACTGTCTGTGGTTTAGCTGAATTCTGCAGCGGGACTTAGGCAGTCTGCAAGGGGTTAGGGTTGAGCATAGCTATCATCCCTCTGAGAGCAGGGAGGAGAAACCAGAGAGGACTGGATTGTACTGCCTCTGCTTGCTCACTGGTGTAGGGGTGACTGTTAAAGCCTTAGTGGGTGACCCCCAGGGAATGGAGAAGCATACAGTGAATTTATGGGGATTTGCAGTTTTGCCAAGTGGACAAAGTGCCTCTGAAGGTTCAGGGGAGGTTTTGAATAAAAGCAGATAGGGGGAGTTGAGATATTGCCCTATGTAGTCATGCTGGAGACATATTGGGACTGCCTCTTGACAGGAAAGGGAGGTGGAGGCAAAAGAGGGACAAGGATGTCACCTGGAATCTCCTTATTCTAAGGCCTCTCTTCAGGTTTCCTTCAGGCACCATCCAAGCCCCCCCAATCACTACCTTCCTCATCTTCATTCCCACTCACCTCAAGCCCCAGGAGAGAGGGGTGTTAGGAACTGAGGGGTTATGAAACCCTGGTAGGAACAGGGGTTGTGATGCCAAGGACTCAGCCATGTGGAAGGGCTGGACCCCAGGTCTCGAAGAATGAGGGGAGGATGCTAGAGCCCAAAGTCTGCCAGAGCACTCAAAGAAAAACTGAAAGAACAGACAGTTGGAATTACAGATGAAAGGGAGAAAAGGAGCAAGGAGACTAGTACCAGTGCAGTAAGGCAGAGTGTCACCATAGCGAATCTATGTTTGGGGCAAGTATAGAAGGAAGTAACTCAGGCTACATGAGAGGTGACCTTGAGATTGGGAGTGTGAGAAATCTCAAAACAGAGAAACCAGTTGCCACGCACTTCCATCTTTCTAATCACTCTATAAATGATTTGTTAATGACCATAATCAGGGATATCAGTGAGACATCAAGACTTCAAAGAGAAACAGCTGAACTGGAATGAATATGCAAATTAGATTGTGTGAAAGCAAGATTAAATCATGACTATTGCTTCTTTTCCCATTACAACAGGAAATTTGAATTCAGACTTCCCAGGGTTTGAATCTTAACAACTGCTCTGATTTGGTGTTACTGTATGACCTGATCCCATGTTTTATACTCCCTTGCATTTATTTTCATTCCATTCTGTGAGTTCCCCCTCTCCAAAGCATCTGACAAAGTGGCATTTTCTCCCATTAAAGCTCGTGCAATAAAGAAATCTGTTCGCCTTTAAGTGCCACAGGACTCCTTTTCTTTTTTCTTCCTGGACTAGACTAACTCAGCTGCCCCTTTGCTATTGCAATTGTCCCTACCCAATTATGCATTTTCTTCTGGTAGAAGGTGCCTGAATCCCATTGGAGCTATGCCAAGGGTTGGCTGTGTCAATGGAAAGACTGGGTGAGCCTGGAAGCTTTTAAGGTGGAGCTGTGTAGCAGAATACAGCAGCCAGGCTAGTACTGAGGTTTAAGTAGGGGAAAAAGGGAGCCAACTGGGTAGCCTGTCTAATAAGCTTGAAGGAGGACCAGCTATGTGGGGCCTAGGAGGTGAATAAAAGCTCCCAGAAAGAGGAAGCTGTCTGAAGAAATATGGTTAGTAGTTTGAGTAGGATGCTTGAAAGAGGTAGTGGAGCACTCTTTTCCTATTGGGAAAGACTATAAAGCCCCAGGGCTTGAGTGGAGTGTTATAAATAGAAGGTGGTGGGTAGCACACTCTCAGTAAAGTGCATGGGTAAACTATGAGAGTGGTTGTGGGTATGGTTTGTGGGGCTGAAGGCCTGAAGATCAAGGAGGGATTAGCTTTCTGTTAGTGTAAGAAACTGGGAAATACAACTCATGCCTGTAAATCCTGGAATAGCTGATATTCCCATAGTACCACTGGGAGCTGAGGCAAAGCTGCTGTCGAGAAGCACTGCGTAAATTAGCTGCTACAGGAAGTACTGCCTATTAAACCCACAGTGACAGTATCCTACAGCCCTGTGGATGGCCAGGTGTCCCTAAATAATCCCAGGTGGGGAGCCAAATAGCAAGTGTAAAATTTGGGACAAGAGAAAGAAAGGTAATAGGTATCTATATAACAGGGGTGGCCAAACTTATGGAACTCAAGAGCCACACAAGTAGATTATTAAACCTTCAAGAGCCGCACTGAGACATATAGCCATATACTTTTACCTACTCCAAAATTACTAAATTTAAATTTCATTGCACACTTTAATTTTATCATAAAAAGAGAACAAATTTGATCCTACGAATGTCAAATTCTAAAAATTACTTAAGGTTACCATGAAAATTAGACCAATACAGCAACAATTTAGCTGCTGCTTGATGTAGAAGACTGCAGGTTAGTGGCGAGTTTTTTAAAACCCTGACCCTGTCACACTTCTCCCTGCCATCCCTGGCCATGCTGCTCTTCTATGCACTGTCCCAACCCCTTCCTGAACTCCTAGGTTGGGGCTGCTCTCCTAAATTGATTTGCTGATGTTCTTCCGGGAACCACAATTTTTCATTCAAGAGCCGCATGTGGCTCCTGAGCCACAGTTTGGCCATGCCTGCTATATAAGAAAAAGTCCTGAGTATCTGGTGTATGCCTGTATAATGGGAACATATGATTACTCTGATCCCATAGGTTTCTTGAGAATGCTGTCTAGGTTATCATATAGACTTTGGTCTGCTGCAATGCTAGACTTTAGTTTGTCTTGATTTGTCTTCTCTGATTTGAGCCTGACTCTGACCTTGATTTCTGTCTTGCAATTGTAAGTAATATCTCTGGTATCCACTCTTGTACCTTGGCCTCATTCTAATCTTGACTCTTATTTATGGAAATTGGACTTAAGATTCCTCCACCACTGTGGCCCAGTGCCCCTTCTCTATGGTGGGAAGCTCTCAGACCAGCTATGAATGTAAAGCAAGGCAAATAGTAGGCAATAAGTATTCTCATTGACATAGAGCTGTATACATGGGGATTGGCTATCAGTATGTAGCTCAGGGTTGTGGATTTTTCACACCCCCAAGTGACACAGTACTGATATATATCTGCAGTGTAGGTACGGCTTTCATTAGCTTTGGTTTGGAGGAATCAAAATTAGTCCCTCAATTGCTATTACTCACTCAAATGAATGAAGGAGATCTTGGTGGGTGTCTTTTTTTTTTAACTCCAAGTTTAATTTCCACAATGTGGAATCAAGAGTCTGGCTACTCAGAGGAGGATGGTGTGACGGAACATCCCAGATTGAAACCTCCAGGATTTCAGCCCCCCACCCCACCCAAAGAGAGAGAGAGAGAGTTTCAAGGTCATTAAAAGTTATGTCTCTGATGAATCAGAGGTTCAGGGTAAAAAAAATGTAAGATCTCAAAGGAATGAGGAAATAATAAAGCCTTCACAGTTGCTTAAGAAAAATACTAAGGTTAGATATGCAATATGCAGTTAGTCTGCCATAGTTTTAACACTTTTTTCTCAGATAGTGTGATGGAATATACAAACTTACCCTAGGCCTGTTGGGTTAAAGGCAATGTTGGACTCAAGAAACCTGCCAAACCAGACCTTGCTCTAACTGGAAAGGAATTTTATAAGGGAAAAACTTACTCAAAATACCACACTGCCAGCCAATCCTTTAATAACTAAAACTAAAGGTTTATTATAAAAGGAAAGAAACTATAGGAAAACATTTAAAGATACCACATACATACAAATGATTTAAAAGTCCAGAAGGGTCAGACTTGGACCTTGTATTTGCAAAATTGCTTGGCCTTTTTGGGCCTATTGTGACAAGAACATGGAGAGCACACATGTACCTAGTTGACAACAGACAGATAAATACATAACACTTTGCTTTGGAGAAGGAGCCTGTGTCACAGCTTTACTGGTTCCAGCTCTTGGAGAGAAGTTAGATCTGTGAGGAGATGGGATAATGTAGCCTGATGATGTAATCTAAAAATAGGGCACATCATGGGTGTCCATTCTGAGACAAATGCAGACGTAAATTTGTCACTTGAATGGTGCTAAGATGAACCAGAGAGAAAATTCAAATGTGAACATGGGTACTTGTAACATTTTAAATATAAACACTAAAATTTGAGGAGTCTTTGGACACACACATAAATATATTCCCCAGCTCTGCCAACACATGGATGATAGTATTATTTTGGAAAAACTAACACATGATACCTGTGAGATATATATTTTGTATATCTCTGATACACAAAAATTGTTCTGTTTTTTATGATCTTGTAAGATCATTTTCCAGCATGATGCTTAAAATAGAATTCTGGTGGTTCTTTAAATTTAGCTGAGATGCCAGTACAAAATTGATAAATGCCATAGGTTGACTCTGTTCATTGTGCTGTTAAAACCACACATCGTTAGTATCCTTTCATATGCAATGAACTTATTCTATATACTTGCTGAGACAGAATTGTAAATGCTCCATTGAAGAAGTAAAGGCTGGCACAGAACCAACTATGCATTTGGAGGTAAGATAAAATAGGAAAAATCTGAAACCAGCAGTGATGACTGGAACATATAATCTCTGAATCTTCATTAGATGATTTATATCCACATTGAGTTCACTTTCCTTATGACAGGGTCCCTTTACTAATATTCTGTAATTATTCACACCTTATTCCAAGCTAATAAATAGCTCCATTTAAAGGTGGTACATGGTAAGAGATGCAATCCGTAAAGTAAGAGGAGATGCATAAAGGGATCCAGTCAGGTCTTAAGTCAATTGCTGTGGGAAATTAAAAAAAAAAAAAAGTCCAGAATGAATTAAACACAAGGCACAATTTCAAAATATGTGTTGATCTATGTATTCAGCAGTTGCTAAGGCTTCTGTGACACAAATAAGTCTTCATTGTTGAGGTTCTTCTTGGAGAAAGATGCAGGTTATTCAGAAGGTTCACAGATAGGGAGTTAATATTTGAGTGAGCCATACCCTGATCTTCTGAGACTGAATACTTTGAGGGTATCTGAAAAAGTATGTACTGGAAATCCAATATGGTTATGTCTACACTTGAAAGTTAGGTTGAATTAAGGCGGCTTAATTTGACTTGTTAGTTCCAGTACATACTAGGTTTTTAGTGGTTCAAATTAAAGGCATCCTTAGTTCAGACTAATAACTACCACTGTTAGGTCAAACTAGAGGTTAATTCAACCATATTAGCTCAAACTAAACTAGTCTGCACATATTAGTTCTAACTAATTGGTTAGTTCAAATTAACTGGCTTCCTGACCTTCCTCCCAGGGTTCTTGGCACCAGGAAGTGCCTTCCCTGGACAAAGCCATTTCCACCGTGCTCCTCAGACCTGGGCAGGACCACTGTTTTGGTACCACATTACTGAGCACCAGCAGCAGCTAGGCAAGGAAGAGGGCTCCAGTCTGGACCTGCGAGGAGCTCCTTGCCCTCCTTGCCACCTGGGGGGCAAGGCAATGCTCTCCTGGTTCCAGGGCAGCCACCACAACTGAGAGATATATGCTGATATCTCCCTGGCCCTGGTGGATATGGGACACACCCACAACACCAAGCAGGCCTAGCCTTCAGAGCTCTGCACTGAAGAAGTGGTCCTTCAGTATCCCCAATGATGACCACTCACCACTGGGTTCACTAATCTGGGTTGGTCTGCTCATCCAGAAATTCTGGAGCCACTGGTCATTGTACCAGATGGTAAGCTTGATGTGGTTTCCCCTGCCTAGAATCGATGGGTCACAGAGGGCACCATCAGCATGCCACCTTGCAGGTCAGCATGCTGCTGCCTGCCTCCACACTGTTGGGTCAGGAATAGTGTGCTCCAGGTGAAGAGAGCACTGGGCACTGGGCAGCAAGTGTCGAGTAGAAGGAACAGAGTCTGGTCCATGACCTCCTTGTGCTGCATGTTGCCAGGCATAATGGAAGGTGCTGAGCTCACTTCATCTTTTCTTCTAGGATTGGCCAGGAAATTGGGCCCTTCTCAGGTGCCATTTTGGCACACTTCCCATAATGTACTCCTTCTAAGCCAACCTAGCAAGTACCTGTATGGATGTGTTAGGTCAACTTAGGCTTTTGGTATGGGCATGCTAATTCAAATTAACTAATTTGAATTAAGTCAGCTTAGTTCAACTTCGTTAATTTGAATTAACTAGATTGACCTAGTGTTTTTAGGTGTAGACATAGCCCATATGTTGTACTATTTATTATTATTATTATTATTATTATGGGGACTTTTTGTGTAATGAAATAGCAGATAGCTCACTAAGCCAGTCTGTGGATGAGGGAGAAACTTCAGATTTTCATTTTCTCAGAATAACTCTTTTGATTAATACATTTCTTAATGCTACAGTAGCAGGGTTGTTATAAAGACTTAAAAGGGCCTGGAAGCAGCAGCCAACAGAGAGTGGCTGGGACCCAGTTGGGGCCCAAGTTCCCAGTATAAAAGGCAGCTTCATGGTTAGAGCCATCAGTTGTTCTTGGAAGTACAGGGAGAAAGGTTGTCCCCTCTCCACCTCCGCTGACGGGTGGAATGAAGGAATGAATGAGTGAGCCAGAACCCTGCAGAGCTCTCAGTATGACACTGGGAACTGACCAGGAGCTGAGGGTCCTGAAGGCATACATGTGGCAGAAGGCTGAAGCAGCAGCCCGGACACAGGGGTGCCTGGAGAAATGGTGGCTAAGACTCTGGGACAACAGGCCAGGAGCATACTGAAGTATGGCCCTGAGGTGAGGGAAGTTGCTGAAGGAAACAGATTGCAGCAGAGACTGGGGGAAAGTGGTACTGGTGCTGACGCTGCAGCACAAAGGATCCCTGGGATGCATCTTTTTGAAGTGGGTGGGCCTGGGTCCTACTGCATTTCTCCAGAGTGCCTAGAGCTGTGCAGCACACATGGGCCATTGACTGGGTAAACAGTGGCTCGGATGGGTGATTGGGACTTTACCGCAGAAGGGGCTGACTTAGAAGGGACTTGGTCAATAGCCTTGAGAACCTAGAAGCAGATGGAGTAGACAAGTTTGGTATGCAACAAAAGGAGTACAGCCCACCTGATGGGAACCACTTGAGAAATTCCCCATAAGACCAGTTGGAGGTGCTCATCACGGTCAGTCAGCTGCAAATCTTTTGTAGTTACCTGGTAATGCCAACTCATTCAACTCCCCTAAAATACAAAAGCTTAGAAACAGAACGACTTCAAGTTTTTGAGAAAGTACTAAATATAGTATTCAAGAACACAGGCATTTTGATAGGTATGGAGGATACCTGAAAAGTTGGAATGTGGCTGTATTTCTAAAATTTGCAGTATGTTTTCAATCTAGCCCACTAATACCTGTTCTGGAGGAATCACAAGAATAAAGAACTTAATTATCTTTCACATTAAGTCAAATATCCTCCAAGATTCTTGTTCTTTGAAAATGAAATTGAAAGGGTAACACAGAACATTGTCACTCATAAGTCAGTTCTTCAGTGTGACCTTTGTTTCCGTACACTTGAACATAATTTTCCAGAGTTGAAAGTGATGAAAATGGGGGGTGGGGCGACCACTGTCCCCTGTCCTTCAATTAGTTGTTTTGAACACAATCATTGAAAGACGGTGCTGTGAAACAGAGGTAGCTAATATTTGTTACACCTGTAATCAAAAGATGCCAGTCTATAATCTTGTATCTTATTTTTTGTTAATCCTTTTTCTATTCAAATTGTCTTAACTGTGGAGTTCACCTTGATCCTGAGACATGGGTTATCCCATAATGTTGAATTTTTCCTTAAGAATATGGGTAGCTTCATAGGGTATATAAAAAGAGAGAAAGGACCAAATACCAAGGCTAATATTTATTTGTTTGTTTGTTTGTTGTTGTTGTTGTTGTTATTACAATCTCAAACTATGCTGGAGTATTTACAGAATCACGGGAGGTTTCCACTTCACAATAGGATATTTACCATAATAGATAATGTAGATATAAATTTAAGTATTTCATGATGTTTTTTAAAAATGCCTTGTGTGACAAGTGAGAGAAAAAAAATACACATCTATTTATTTTATAAAGAGCAAGGGAAAGAAAATAAACAGCAAGTGATTAATACTATAAGTCACTCATTTTGACTATTCATACTCTCCCTGGTAAGAAACTAAGTAGGAAACACCAGCTCTTTTCACCTCTTTAATTTCTTTTAATACAAACTCCATATTTATATAAACAATTTTGGAAATATTAGGACAAATTTTAACACTTAAATAAGTTACTGCATAATTGTGAAATGGAAAGTGCCAAAACTGAGAAGGATCTAGTCTTTGGAATTATCCGTGGCATATGAATCATTCCAAGTAATGTGACAAACAGATCTTTCAAAAATATTGACTACATTCAGTAATGATGGGATTGATGAAAACACATTTTTCAATAGTACAAAAGTGTCTTCAGCATATACGCTGAGTTTGTATTCTTTCCTGTTTACAGTTACACCTTCGGTGGCTGAGTGTTGATGTACGTACAGAGCCAGTGTTTAAAGAGAGAGATTAAAAAGGAGGATTGAGAGAGGAAGTCCTGTTGTGTCCCTCTTTCTAGCAGAAACATGGGAGAAATAATTCCATAAGTTAACAGTGCAGAAAGGGGATAGTTGTATGATTTACAGATCAAATCCAGGAATATTGGTCTGAATCTGAATTTTGGATTCCTATTAAAGACTTTTTCTGCCTCTAGAGATAAGGGCATGTAGGGAACATTTGACATATGAGGTTGTTTCATCAAGTGAGCCACTTTTCTTATATTGTCAGCTGTTTTCCTTTAGTGAAACCAACCTGGTCTGTGTCTATAATTGGTGGAACAATGGTGTTCAGTCATTGTAAGTGTAAGGGAGAGTGCGGAAGAGCATTGTACGGTATAGAGAGTGGTACCCCGACCCTGACTGCTGTGTGGCGTGGCTATAAGCTCAACAGCTAAGAACATGCACAGTCACGTTTACATGACTTGTCTACGTGTTGGGTACCCGATAGCATTCACAGTTACTTGTTTATAGTCAGGGTTTGTCTTGTGGTCTGTAAGCATGCATTTTGTGACAGCAAGGCTATGTATACAGATACGTGTCTTCTAGTCATGCAATAGTCCCTCTCTGTCTCTTCACCTTAGCTTATGCTAACTCATGAATTCATAGTAATGTCCAGTGCATGCTAGACCTCTCTGATTGAACAGTGAATGCTGCAGCTGGTGCCTCAGGAGCTATGCCTAATAGCCTCTCCACTGCTCTAGTGGAGTCCCCAGCTGCAGAGGGGACATAAAAGCTGTTCCCCTATAATAAATGCTCTAATTCTAATGAAGTGTAGTCATGCTTTCACTTACTCAATCCATACTTGAGCACGTAGTATAACATAACTGGTGTCCCAAACAAGATTAAGACAGTGACCAGACCTTATATGGTAGGAAACAGCAGGTGCTGGATGAGAACCAGATCCTAGGGTGTTCTCTCCCCTCAGAATGGGCTCCGGTTGCAAGGCTGATAGCCTGGGCAGCTCCTCCAGTTAGTTGGAAACAGTACTTGAGTGCTGGCTCGTTCCTGACTGCCTTGTGAAATGTATAGAGGTGTTGAAGGTGGAAAAGGGATAGGGCTGTACATTCAAGGACCTGGGGTGGTTGCTCCTGACCATGGTGAAAAATGGGTGGGAGGATAAGGAGTTCCTCCAATATTCAGGGAATGGCTTGGAGGATGAGTTTGAAGTGGATAAAGAACAGGATCACATGTTGCAAGGAGTGCTGGAGCCAGACCAGGGGATGGCCCAACAATTGGAGGCAGCAAGCCACAGTGGTTGCCCTCTGCCTGGCTACCGTACTCCATGCTCGGAGGCGGTGCTGGCACAATTCCCAAGTGGCACCTGCTAAAGTGTGAGCCCTCATGACATGGAGTGGAACCCTGAGAAACAGGGTGGTGATGTTTGAGAATCCACCTCAGATGAGGAGTGGACCAAGGGAGTTGAGTGCCAGATGAGGGTGCTAGAGGTGCTCTTCCTCTAATAACGAATAGAACAAAGGGCCTTCAAGGACAGGCAAACCCCCTACAATTTTGAACTGCTTGCAGTTATTCGCAAAATGAGTTGCAGGATATAATCAACCAGTATAAATAGCAGCCCCAGGAAGGTTTGGGAGCTTGGTTAACATGGAAATGTGATAAATGGTGGAGTGGTCTATGTGTTTCAAATGAGGAGTTGAAGAAGTTAGGAGCCCTATCTGCAGATCCCATGTTAAACCAGTTACTAAAAGGGGCCCAGTCTATGATCTATCACCTTTTCCAATGGATGCAGGAGGTGGTTAGGTAAAGATGGAAAGAGTCCAGGGACTGGGATAAGGCAGATATCTCATAGAGGGCTGTGGAAGAGGCTGGACAATTGCTTCATCAAATGACTATCCATTTGGGGATCTACACAAGGAATTTCCAGTGACCTGAGACAGGGGCCTTCTCAGTGGGTATGCGGAACCACCTCATAAAAACAGCCCTGTGCATGTGAAGGGGCCCTGCTGGCCCTTCTGGGGATAGTTCAGGGCATCCTGTGGGAGATGAAGGCATTCTTCTCAGCCATTTGGGAGATATGAAACAGAATCATGCCAGAACACAAGCTACCCAAGAACAATGTAAAGATGGGGGGGAAGGTAAGGGGGCAGGTGTGGAAAGTATAGTGCCCCCAAAGAAGAAGGTAGCCTGATGGGACATTTTTTTGGTTCCGCTAGAGGCAGTATTACCAAAGGCGTAGATAGATGGGGTCTCCACCCCACTCTGTGGGCTTTAAACAAACAGAAATGCTCAAAGCCAAGGAGTGGGGGAAGAAGGCCCCTACTGTACCATCAGCTCTGCTTACTATGGCTGAGATGAGTGGATACCATTGTGTGGTGAGCGTCAGTGCCCACAACCTAGAGTAGGGCTGGGTTGCTACAGTAAGGCTAATGAGGGGAGGCACCCCAGGTAATCCAAGACCTCATGTCCACATAACTACTTATTGGACTAAAGGGAGATGCAGAAGAGCATGAGGGTAAAGCCTTTTGCCCTCAGTACATATAAAAGATGCACCTGCATCAAGGCTGCTCCCACAAGCCTCTCCTGAGAGTGCAAGGGTGGATTTGTGTGCCTTAATAGATTTCCCCATGAAACCTGTGGGGTAGGAAAGCATGCAAAACATTAACTTCCCACTGCTATGTCCTTCCCATTCAAGGATGCCCCAAAGATTATTGCTATGAGCCCTGCTGTTGCTGCACCTATCCATCTTTATGCAGGCCCTAAATCCTGAAAAAATGCAGAAAGTTAACCAGCCTAACACAAGCACAAAAGCCATCAAACCACCAGTGTCCTCCTGAGGCACAGACGAGTACAAGTGCCTAAACTTTTGTGCTGCAGACCTTGAATGCAATTTTGATGTTGGGTCCCTAGCTATGAGTCAAGAATACCTACACCATCTTCAGAATTGCCTGGTGTGCCTGGTTGGATTCCTCAAAGTGGCCTGCAACAGATATTTTGGGGGAAAATAAAACAACACATCAATGCATCCATGTCCCAAATACCTCCTACAACTTCACCTTCAACATTAAGGTGGATACCCTCCAACGCACCAATTGGGAATTGATGGTGAATGACACCCAGTATGCAACTATTCCTTGGGACAAATGTTACTGGGCGTCATAAGGGGCAATATGGTCATGAAGTTGCAGACCAGTTGCAGATCATGTTTGTGATTGTTATGTGGGAAATTATGTGTAGTGAAGAGTGTGACCTGCACTGAGTTCCCCAACTCTCTGAGATATAGAAAACGATGTGTGGCCTCAACATTTACTTCCCAAGGACAAGTGTGCCAATTTATAATCAGGGGTGAAAACTGGAATTCCAAGGTCAGGCAACCTAGACATTTGAATAATAGGCAACAATAGGCAAAAACAACCCCAGAGCAAGTTGCCTCTGTTTTAAAAACAAAGGACCCAAAAGTTTTCGTATTTTATTTTTTCACAAAAGTACTTAAAATGGTTTATAATCGTAAGGTGAAAGGTTAACATCACTAAGCTGTATTTCTGGTGGGCCTTCCCTAGCCTTTGGGCATAGGAGATGAAGCCAAGCCTGTCACGGGTGCAGCAAGATGTGGGATCATATTGGGCTTTCTAGGGACAGCAGAGGAGGCCTTGAATGCTATACATCTAAAAAGAGTAGTCAATAAGCTACCACAGATGGGTTGGCTCACCGAACAGGCCATTCAGGGTCAAATTCCTTCCAATCTAGACTATCACAAAAGCCTGGTGAAGACCACAGAGGTGGCTAGACATCCCTTAGTATGCTCAAGCACATCACAGAAGCAGTGATCAGCAATACACACAATTTAACCAATAAAATTGTTTCAGCTGTAGCTTGCAGCAACATGCAAACGTGTGCTATTGACTAGTATAAAAGGCAATCTCTCTGAATAAAATCCAGTTGCATGAAGGTAATTTCTAGTGCCTATAAGGAATAGTGTCCAGAATGCAGGCCACTGTTTACTAGAGTTGTGCCTTCTAGCATAATAGATCCCCTATCAAGGTACCTCCATATAAGAACTGCCCCAACCAATCTTTTAATCACACTGGTTTACTCACATGTTCCTGTACCTGCAGTGCTGGGGGACCAGGTCCAGCTCCACCATTGTCCTGTGCAATAAATTACACAGGAGGGAAAGTTGCTAAATCATCATGGCTGTAAGTAAGGAGGAAGGAATGAATGGACATGTCCCTGCCTCAACACTTTGACAGACCCCTATCAGTTGTCCAAAGGGAGCATAAACAAAAGAAAGTATGTTAGATGCTTTTTTTAATCAAGCAGAGATAATCTTAATGAACTGTGTGAGGTTCCTCTGTGTGGCAGCAATCCTATAAATTCAGTGAAGCAATAATAGCTCAAACAAACCACTGGAAGGAAGTGTTGGTGAAATTCTTTTCATTAAAGGCAGGAGGAAAGGTTTATGCTAGACCTTCATACAAGAGACAGAGAGCCTGGCCCAACTATCCCCCATTAACTGGACCCTTTCTCTGGGACCAAAATCAGATTCAATATATGATCAGCTAACTGACTTAAAAGCCATGCTTCACCACTATCAAAGTACCCTAAATAGAGAAAAGGTTTCTATTTTGCATATCATACACCTGAAGGGGCAGTTATTAAAATTAACACTGAAGCTGAAGTCTGTATCTGGGCACCACAGGTATGATATACTTTTGGGATATAGCCTTAGCTAAACTGGTGTCTTCAATTTCCCCCTCCACCCAATTGTGATTCTACTTATTAGATTCCTAATTACTCTACTACTGAAGATTTTACTTGCTTGTTATGTCCCATACTTAGATCAATGTATCTATGACATTTACTTGTGTATACAGGCCCACACCAGATGAGTGGTGGTGTCAAGAGCTATATCTAAACTGGGGGGGCAGGTTTGGGAGTTGACTTAACAAGGTAGACTTTAAATTGAACTTGTTAAGTCAAATTCAGGGTATGTCTGCACTGGACACAGTGAAGACATACCTGGGCTGCCCTGCCCTCTGGCCCCCGCCATTTCAAATAGGGCTCCCAGAGCCCAGTCCAGCTCCGGAGCCAATCTGGCCCCAGCCACCACCAGCAAGTGACTGAGAGCCAGATCTGGCTACTAGAACCTTGCAGTGGGTGGCAGGGGCTGGGAGCCCAAGCCAAAGGCGGCTTAGACCTGGCTCCCACTACTCGCAGAGAAAGATTGGGAGCCCAATCTGGTTAGGAGCCCCTTGCTGACACAGGCAAGCAGCTAGGACTGGATCCTAGTCTATTTTACAGGCTTATACCCTGTGAAATTGACTAGGCTCTGAGCCTCCTCCCCCACTGGCAAAGAGCTCGGAGCCAGATCAGGCTCCATACTCCTTGCCACGGGGGGATAGTAGCTGGCTTCTAGGCCCCACAGCCTGCGGCAAGGGTCTGTGAGCCAGATCAGGCTCCCAGCCCTTCTCCACGGGTGGCAGGGGCTAGCAACTGACTCCTGCCCTGGCCACTTGCAAGCGACCAGGGACACCTGGAGTTGGCTCCTGCCCTGGCCGCTCTTAACTCATTGTTGCATGGCAAGAACTGGATGGGGCCCCCAGCACCGGTTCGGGGCCACAGAGCCTGATCACGAGCTGGGGTAGAGAAGGGGGTTGGCCCTGTCCTGTAAAGTTCACTTAAATGTTTATGTTGACTGACAGGGCAGTGTCAGAAAAGAAATACAAGTAGGCCTCCCCTTTGCTTTTGCTGACTTATATATTCATGGGAATGTCCAATGAATGCAGGACTTACCCAGCTGTATCCTGAAAGCTGCTCCCTGTGCCTTGGAAGCTATGCAAAATATTTTTGCAAAAACAGATAGGGAGGAAGATTTAGAACTAGGCAGCCATCTTCCTTATGTGTGACCCTGTCTTTGAGAGTTTTTACAGAGAAATGACTTTCTAGCAGCAAAGTTTTGTTTTCCAAAGAAGTTTCTGTTAAACATATTTATGTCCTTAATTCTACTAAGAAATTATTTTAAATTTCAGTAGGATCAATAAAATTTGCTTTTCTATGGTTGTCCTGAAAGCTTCATTTTATAATAATTAAACAGAGAAAGGCTTTTACTACATCTCTATTTTAATATACATAAGAAGTGATAATTGTTTATGCTTGTGGACAGAAATTGTTGTTGAGAGGCACCCAGTGTCCTAAATTCAGCACTTCTTGGATGCATAGTCACTAAAATACAGAACAGTATGTTTTTCGCCATTCAGTGGGAACTGTAAGCCATGCAAAAGCTAAAAATAACAATATTGTTTGGCTCTTTAACATGTGCCATCAACTCCTTAGAAAGCTAAAGTAGGAAAAAATGTAATTGACTCCTTTAAAATTAATCTCCACTTGATTTTCTATTTGAAGCTCTATTTGAAGTGTGCTAGGTCCGTGACAGCTAATACAAGTATGCTTCCTTGAGCTGGGAATCACACACTAGCTCAAATTATAGACATACCATTACTCACCTACTTAGATTATGATTCTGGCCATTAGAGAGAGAAGAGGAAAGCAAGATCTGCCTGTCCATTACAGTCTCCTATGAGTAACTGAAAACAGAGGGGTGAAAAAACACTGGTTCTTCCTTCACCACTCACTTGCCAGAGTAGCTAGCAGGTCCCACAGGGGAGAATTAGCTCTTCCATAAAAAAGGTGAACTCACAATAATTGTTCTCAAGAGTAAAGTGGGAATAAGCGAGTAATTGTGTCTGAGTCACAACTTGATCTCTGGTCTGCTTCTGAGGCAGTTTACCTACATGTAGCCCCTAACTCAAAACAGATTGTAAAAATACATGAATAACTTCCTTTAGCATTATTAATTTGAATGATTCTTATGTTCAGTCTAATTAGAAACATTATTAGCACAATCAATTAAGTACTGAGTGGAGAAAAGTAACAGTGACTCTAAAGATAAGACTTTTCTGTGATTTAAAATGACAAATTTCAGAAAGTTAATTCATAGACATGCAAATGAATCTAGCTGTAGGAAAAAAGAGAAAGGAAAATAAAAATAAATAAAAAGATAAAATGGAAAAAAAAAGAAAAATAAAGAACAAGCTGAATGCTAACATCATAATTTCCTCTGTCCATGTGATGTACAAGTGGTAAAAGGCTATCTTAAAAATAGTTATGTCCTGTTTGTACCTTACTAGACATGCCATACCTCTCCACAAGCCAAACATGGGCCTCATAGTTTAAGGCTAGCTGTTAATGATGTAGTAATGGTAATGATGGAGTCTTTTTAGTTCACCCTCGTTGCCCTCAGCTAAACCTTCACAAAATCAAAACAGGAACAGTCTCTTTGGTTCATGTTACAGCATATCTAATTATTTCTTTAGTCCAGTTACAGGTTTGAACTTTGTCTCATAACCTGGCAATGAGTTCCGTAGGTTGACTGTGCTTTGTGTAAAAAAAATTACTTATTTTTATTTGTTTTAGGCCAGCTGCCAATCAATTTCATAGGGTAGATCTGGTTCTTGCATTATGTGAAGGAGTAAATACAACTTACTTTCTTCACAGCATTCATGATTTTATAGATCTCTAGCATATCCCCATATAACAGGTTATTAATCTCACCTCAGATGGAAGCTGTTACATATTCCAGACTATATTTATAGCCCTTCTCTGTGCCGCTTCCATTTCATTCTTTTTAAAAAATTAGAACTGTACACAACATTCCAGGTGGTTCTATGAGATTTACTCTTTTATTATCTGTCCCTTTTCTAATGGCTTCTAATTTTTTTTTTTTTTGGACTGCTGCTGGACATTGAGCAGATGTTTTCTGAGAACTGTTCACAATAACTGTGAAATCCCTATCTTGAGTGGGAGCAGCTAATTTAGATCTCAACACTTTATATATATAGTTGGGATTATATTTTCCAATATGAAGTTTTTTGGGTTGTTTTATTATTTATCAGGTTGAATTAAATCTGCCATTTTGTTACCCAGTTACTCAGTTTTGGGAGTTGCCTTTGTAACTCCTTGATTTCACCTTTGGACTTACTAGAAAATTATTCCATATAGTTATCTGCAAACCTGGCTATTTTATTGTTTGCTTCTTTCTTCTAGATCATTTTTTGGACAGTGCTGATCCACTATAGATATCACCATATATCTTTCTTCATTCTGAAAACTGGTCATGGTTCTTGTATTATAGTCAGTTATTGATCAAAAGAGTACATTCCCTCCTATCCCATTACTACCTAGTTTTCTGAAAATACTTTTTGTGAGGGACCTTGCCAAAGGCTTTCTGAAAGCCTACGTACTCTATTTCCAAGGGATCACCCTTGTTCACATTTTTGTTGATATCCTCAGTGAATTTTAATAGATTGGTGAGGGATGGCTTTCTTTTACAAGAGCCTTGTTGACCCTTCTCAACACATCATGTTCATCTGTGTCTAATATGTCTGTTCTTCACTATAGCTTTAGCCAATTTTCTTGGTACTGACAGGTTATGCAACACAATTAGTCTTCAATCGCATATTTTAGATCCTTCAGAACTCTTGGCTGAATAACATCCGCCTGGTGATGTATTGGTGTTTAATTTATGAATTTATTCCAAAACATCCTTTATTGACATGTCAATTTGGGACAGCTCTTCAGGTTTTTTCACCTTAAAAGTGGCTCCAGTGTGGGACTCTCCTTCGCATCCTGTGCAGTGAAGACTGATGAAAAGACATCACTTAGCTTCTCCACTATAACCTTGTCTCCAATGTTCCCTTTAAGCTGTGCTGGCACGCGGCCGCATAGCCCAACACAGCCCCCCTGCGCAGGGAAGGCTGCCGACCGTGCAGGGCCAGCAGCCAGAGGCCTGGCTCAGAGCTCCTCTGGAGCTGGGAGTTATTAAAACTCCCGCCCAGAGAAGCTCTAACGGAGCATGCCAGAATGTCTGAGCATGCACCATTAGTGTTTCTCTGGCCCCAGGAAGTGTGGCTGGGCCATGCTGCTCCAGTGGCAGGGTAGGCTTGTGGGGAGGGGTTGGGCAAGCTGGAGGGTTACCAGGGGAGGAGGCCCATGGGGAGGGGGTGTGGCAGCATCGGGCCCACGGGGGGCGCCAGGATCGGGCCCGTGGGGGGGAAGCCAAGCAGCGAGCAACATGAGTTGCTCAGCTGCCTGAGGCTCTTAGAGGGAACATTGCTTGTCTCCCTTAGTACTTTGATCATTTAGTACTGTAGTAGTTTAGCAGGATTCGTACTTTGATGTACTTGTTAGTTTGTTTATCTTTTTGTTGTTTGTATTTTGAGTTTTCTGCTAGTTAGTATTTACAGTCTTTTTTTTTTTTTGGGCATGTCAAAGTTTACTTTTACACTTAACTTACCAGAATTGATGGCCTTTTCCGTTTGCATCAGTAGGATGTGACGACTTCTTTTTTTTTTTCCTTAAAGTATGCCTTTTTGCCATTGGTCTATAGAAAATACTCTAAATCATAAACATTAAAGTTTAAAAAACATAGAGAATTCATTGATCATCTGAGAAATTTCATTGTAATAATAGAGGACATTTGCTAATACAATCTGTTCTGAGTCATTTCTAGAGTTCTATTCTGTGTTTTAAGAGGAAAACTGTAATAAGAATTACTTTAGTCTTAATTCTTCTCTAAATAAGGCATGAGTGCCTCACTGGCATCTTTCACTCAGAATTCAGGAGGTGGGAAGTTTATCCCCAATGTTTCAGTTTTTTAGTATAGTTCACATAAAGCAGATTATGTCTAAATCCTTTGAGCATTCTGGAATTTCTACAGTTTTAGATCTTCTGGGGCTATTTTCCAAAACATCCACCTTTTAAAGCAAAGGGGTTGATTCTTTAATGCAGATTTCTTTGTCATGTAAAAGGTTTTCATCTTCAGCATTAGTGATTCTGTCTGTCTTGGGAGCTATCATTTTAACATAAATGTGAAAAGATTTATTATTAATTATTATTATTATTATTAGACTGAGATAGCAAGATATTGCACTATCCTGGACAAACCATACAGAATTAATTTAAACCTTATTGAATTATACTTAACTAAATCAGGTATTCATTGTATTAAGCATACAGATGTGTATTATATGGTTATTATATTACTATGGGTATTATGTATGTATTATAGTGGGATAGTATTTAACATCTTAAAAGGGAGTCCTGGGTAATGTAAACTCTGAGTAGCAAGAGCATCGCTGCCCCAGGGAAGGACCCAGAGCACCAGCCCAGGCCACGCCCCTGGCTAGGGAGAGGGCAGGGAGTGGCAGCCGTGGCCGTGGGACAGCCCGGCCTAGGAAGGGGCCGGAAGTGGCCGCTGCCACCACAGGTGGCCGGGGCCCGGATCTCTGGCTGGAGACTGGGAGAGGCAGAGGCCCTGTCAGGACCCAGGGCACTGGTGCCAGGATTCGGGACATGGGCCCCATGTGCTAGGTGCCAGCGACTCCCCTGCTGAGTAGTATTATGATCTTTGAAGGACTATTAGAAGCAATTCACCTTAGAGGGAGCAGGGGAGATGGAAGACTATGAATTGGTGTTGCTGATGAAGTACAGGTGTGGTTGTCCTGAACTGTAAGTTTAATAGCATCACGTATTTATTCTAGTATTGCAAACTGATTTGTATAGTAGCAAACAGGGTGAGGGTGGTTTTTTTGTTTTGTTTTGTTTTGTTTTGTTTTGTTTTGTTTTGCTTTGCTTTTCTCCCTAAGCTGAGCCAGCTTCCTTCTCTTATCTACTTCTTTCAATCTCAATTTTTTAAAGTATGTTTTCCAGCATCCAGGGAACTATGGAGGTAGAACTCAGCATGTCTTTCAAGTTATTCCTTTGCAGCAAACTCTGATCTTTATAATCTCAGTGTGAAGTGCTCAGATTTGCTGTTGAACATTTGGGCTATGTCTACAC
>ML681993.1:23576014-23615503 GCA_007922195.1 Podocnemis expansa
GGTCAATTTCACTTCTGTGAAATTGACCAGGTTGCGGAGCCTGCCAGAGGTCAGGGGAGCCCACCTCACTCCTGCCTGCTTGCAGGGGGCCAGGGGGTGGGGGAGCTGGCATCTCCCCTGGCCGCTTGCAGGTGGTCAGCAGCAGCGGGACCAGTGGCCTCCCCAAGTTCTGCCCCTGCCGCGCGGCTAGCAGCAGGAGGACCCGGCCCCCCTCAGCTCAGCCAGTACCCCCATACACTGCCCAGGCAGCTGCTGGCATCCCCAGGAAGGGGGGACAGCCAGCACCCCCATCCACCACCTGGGTGACAGCCAGCACCCTGGGCAAGGGGAGCAAGCCGGCTCTCCAAGCAGCCCCCTAGGTGGCTGCCAGCACACCCAGGAAGGGGGGACAGCTGGCTCCCCTACCCACTGCCCCCCTTAGCCCCCCTGCACCTCCCCTCACTCCCTGGCCAGGGCGCTGCCATGCACCCTGGGAGGAAGTTCAAAGCCTGTGATTCAGAACAATGTTGTTTCAAACAAGGTGTCCAAACAGCCTTCTTTGGAAACAACTGTTCCAGTTCAAGAGCTGTTTTGAATTAAACTAGGTTTAAGCTATTTCGCTTCAAGGTCTCTTGAATTGAAATGACAGAGCTCACCATTTCAATTCAAAAGAACGTTGTTCAGACTAAATATTTTTTAAATAGAAATAACCACTGCTATTTCGGTTTAAAACAGATGTCTGGATACACCATATGACTGTTAAACTACAGGGTATGACAGCACAGTTAGGAAAAGTTGCTATTGATTTCTTTCTCTAGAAAGGGATAGGGAGTTGCACTTTGCTGCCCTAGAACAACACTTAACAACAAAAGAAGAAATACTCTACAGTTTTGGCTGCTACAGTTGCGCAATTGCTGGACTTTCAAGGGCTTACCAACAAACCAGAAAAGGAAACACAAATTTTGTTGAAATGTAGACAGAAACCAAATTTAAAAAATATTAAACTTTTTCTTTAGCTTTTGAAGGCATCCCCTAACTATATGAAAAATTGTCTTGACAGAAATGCTGCAACATCATGGAATTAAAGAAACAAGACATAAAAATGGGATTAATAAAATCTTTAGAACCCAAGCAGATCCTCTGAAACAGCCAACAACCCATGGACAGAAAAAAAAAGCAAAAAACAAAACAAAACAAAACAAAAACCCTGAAAACAGAGCATTCCGCTAATTATACACAAGGAGGTACAGTTATTATTTAAAATATATGTAGTCTATACCTAAGTCACAGCTATGCATGTAGCACAGAGTAATGATTGCTTAGAGAACATGGTGATGGACAGCATTATAAAACCTTAAGGTAAATGAAACCTAAAATGTTTTTAAAATTATGAATTAAATCTAACATACTATCACAAATAAAGTTGCTAATTATACTTTCAATATTTGGCTGTCATGTGCAAATGAGAATGACTCCAGTTTTAACTAGCACAACTGAAATGCGATAGGGCAAGGGCCTTTACAAGAGGGAACTGTGAAATCAGTGTTATTTCAAGCAGCTAACAATTAAGTGCTGTAAAGTTTCTGTTTTTACTTCCTTTCCTTCAACTGATTTTTGATTATAACTTGAAAATGCTCCAGCATGGAAATTTAAACAGTGTTCATCAGAATATTTGGAACAGGTTCATATCCAACAATTTACAAACCTTACTCAAGGAATTATTATAGCATTTCATTATGCTTTGAAGGCTGTATTAAAAATGTTTTTTAAAAGTAAATATTAAAAAAAGATGCTCCAGCCTAATCAATATATATATTGATTTGTTTTAAAAATATATGTGTATTTAGAAGTTAAAACACATTAATATGTAACTTATTTTTCAGTTAAAATGAGTACACAAATGGCTAGAATCCAGATTTATGAATTGACAATGTCTGTCTGTTTTGATGCCATATAATTGTTTTTATGACCAGAATTGGAATGTGTTGTTGAAAAAAGACATACTAGCTTTACAGATATGTCTACAGATCTGGTCACAGCATTTCATAAAAAAGATTTATGGGAATTAGAGAAGTTACAGAAAAGGGCAACTAAAATGAATAACAGTACTGAACTACATCTTTATGAGGAGATAATACTGGGAATTTTCAGCTTGGAAATGAGATGACTAAGGGAAGGTGGGGTATTCTAAAGGTCTATAACGGGTGGCCAAACTTACGGAACTCAAAAGCCGCACAAGCCAATTATTAAATTTTTGAGAGCTGCACTGAGGCGTATAACCATGTATTTTTACCTACTCCAAAATTACTAAGCTCAAAATTCATTGCACACTTTAATTTTATTGTAAAAATAGGGCAAATATTAATCATACTAATGTCAGATACTAATAATTATTTAAGGTTACTGTGAAACTAGGCCTATACAGTAAAAACTTAGCTGTCCCTAGATGTAGAACACTACAGGCTTGTGACAAGTTTTTTTTTTTTTTTTTTTTTTTTTTAAATCTGGGCAGTAACTCGTCAATGCAGTAGGGATAAGCTCTCTCAGATGCTGCTCTCTAAGTACTGCACAATGTTTTGAATTTCATTGTGGAATATGATGCTTCACAGCAGTAAGTTGTGCCAAAAATTGAAAGTAATCTATGTTCAGTTTTAAACTTTTCTCCTTTGTATTTTCATTTCTTAGTATTCCATATCATGTTTAGGACTTGTAAAACATGATGGCTGTGTTCACACAGCATTTTTATTTTGAAACAACGAGGTTGTTTCGAAAAAAAAAAAAACGTTCACATGACGCACTGTTTTTTCGAAACAATGGGAACCCATTTTTTCGAAACAACTGTGTTGTTTCAAAACAAATTAAACCCCATTTGGGGGCAAAACAAACTTGTTTCGAAACAAGGTGTTCCGAAACAACATTTGAAGGGCTGCCCCTTCAGTACCCTGGCCAGGGTGCTGAGGGGCGTCCCCTGGCCGGCAGAGCGGGGCTGCAGGCACCAACAGGGTTCAGCGCAGCCCAGCCCGGGCTGCCCCCCGACACTGCCAGCAGGTCAGGGGCGCGGGGCTCAGCCCCCGCCCAGGGTTGCCCCCCCAACACCGCCGGTGGGTTGGGGGAGCAGCCCAGGCTGTGGGCTGAGCCCGGCACCCCCGACCCGCCGGCGGTGTCCGGGGGCAGCTCTGGTGGGGGGCTGAACCCCACGCCCCCGACCTGCCAGCGGTGTCGGGGGGCAGCTCTGGCGGGGGGCTGAGCCACCCTGCAGCGGCTCACACCCCCCCCCCACTGGTGGCTGCAGCCCCCTTTCTGGGCTTCAGGGTGAGCCACAGCAGCAGCTCACCCCCAAGGGCCTGCAGCCCCCCGCAGCAGGTAACAAAATAGCATGTTCACACTGTGAACATGCTATTTCGTTTCCCACTTTTTCCCCTATTTCGAAATGACTTTTTGCTACTTCAAAGTAAGTCATTTCAAAATAAGGCATTGTTTCAAAACAAGTTGTTTCGATACAACTTATTTTGAAACAACCATCTGTGTGTGAACACAGCAGATTTTATTTTAACAAGTACACTGAAATAGTATACTGCAAAAAATAGTACACTACAAGTACACTGCAAAATCTAAACATGCTATGGCTTCTCTGACTATGTCACGCTTCTCTCCCCCACCCCTGCTGCCGCTTTCCTGCTGTCTCTTACCACGCTGCTGCTTCTCTGCTCTCCCCGACCATGCCGCACTTCTGCCCCCCACCACACCCCGGCCCTGACCATGCTCCCGCTTCCCTGCCAACATTTGCAGTAATAAACTTTTTCACTAGAATACTCATGGACAGTGAAAACAAAAGGTCTGAGGACTCAATCAGAAACAATTAATTTTAATATGAAATTAATAGTAAGGGAAAACCCTGCTCTCATCTTAATCCTTTGAAGAAATGCACACAGGGACACCTTTTTAACTGTTCAGAATCACAACAGATCAATGAAAGTTTATGGGGACATAAATTGCAAGATCAGAGCCTGTTTCAGTAAGTGCTTTGGAGTCCATGCACAGAAGATATTAAGCAAAAATCCTGTTGAGTTTATTCAGTTTGGGGTCAGGCCTATATAAATTCTAAATATCATTATTTGTTTTTTATAATACAAAGTAAAATCTTTATTGGTGAGAGATCTTTTTTCAGAAAGTTTGTAACACAATTTTCCATCCTCAGCCCTTCACAACAATTACCCTCTTGTCTAATGGGCTCAGATACCCATAGAGTCATTCATGAACACTGCACTGAAATATAAATGGATTTTGACTACTGGTATACAACAAAGGAAAAATAATACATGTTGAATGCTATTTAATCAGTGGAAGTATAGTGCTGCTATTGAACTTTGCGGTGAATGTAAATTATCTTGGTAATTGACTTAGTTATATTAATTAAAATTTTCTTATAAAATAAATGTACTAGCAGTTCCTTCTCCAAACAGATGACATACTGATGTCACAGGCACATTTGTTCAATGGACTTAAGGATTTTTTTTTTTTTTCTCCTAAAGCCAGTTTTCTGTAGTGGTGGTCTATACTAAGTCTAAATCATTTTGCATGCTGAAAATGAACCATGATCCATAATAAGTACTTGTAACATTCTTTAAAGTAATACAGTTTTTTTTTAAATAACCTTTTGACAGTAGTCAGTGGTTTTGGATATAACACGTGTCAGTTTTCAGTCATTTCTGATGATTCTTATTTATTTCTCAAAATGGAAATACAAGAGAAATAATTTTGCATTATGTTACAATATTTGGAAATGCCAGATGATTTTTAAAAAGGAGAAAAGCAATTGTAAATTAATTTAAGTTTAAATTGCTAGATTGTCATCACTTATCTGTAGTTAATTGTAGACTTGCTCTTGATCAATTTATATTGCCAGTTTAAAAATATTTACCCAGAAAACAGTATCAAAAAAGGAAAGTATTTAAAAAATCATGCACTCATGTCAGACATTTTCTTGCTGGTGCTACTTTCATTTTGCCTCTGTGTGCATCCAGTTTGTCCAATGAATGAAGCCTGTGATGTTGTAATTAAAGACGGTATCATAATGCATACAGACAAGGAGGGTAGAATTAATATTGTGTGGGTAAACTGTAGAATCTGAAATGTCTTTGTACCTAATGAGATTGCTTTTCCCTGCTGGCTCTCACAATGCTGCCCCTCCCCTCCTGGCTCTTACAACACTGCTTTTTCCTGCCTGCTCTCACAATGTTGTTACCCCTCCTCTCCCCTCCCCTCCCGTCTCTTACCAGGCTGCTTTTTCCCCCGCAAGCTCTCACAATGCTGCTCCTCCCCTCCCAGCTCTTACCATGTTGCTTTTCCCTGCTGGCTCTCACAGAGCTGCCCCTCCCCTGGCTCTGATCATGCTGCTTTTTTCTGCTGGCTCTCAGCATGCTGGTTCTCCCCTGCTGGCTCTCACCATGCTGCTGCCTCTCTGCTGTCCCTGACGATTGCAAATTTCTTGCCCCTGGCTCCCGCCATGCCACCCTTCCCTCACATGCTCTCCCGGGAGCCGCATTTTTTCTTTAAAGAGCCGCATGTAGCTCCCAAGCTGCAGTTTGGCCATGTCTGGTCTATAAAATCATGACTGGTATAGAGAAAGTTATTTGATCCTCCTAACACAAGACCTAGAGTCAGCAAATTAAATTAATAGGCAGCAGAGTTGAAGCAAACAAACACTTTTACATGATGCACACTCAATTTGTATAACTCCTTGCCAGAGTATGTTGTGAAAGAGAAGACTATAACAAGATTCTAAAAAGAACTAGATAAGTTCATGAAGGATAGCTTAAATAATGGTTATTAGTCAGGGTAGGAAGGGGGTACTATTTGCCAGAGACTGGGCATGGGTGACAGGATTGATCACTTGATGATTATGTGATGATTCTTAATGCTTCGCTGAAGTACCTGGCACTGGCCAGTGCCAGAAGCCAGAATACTGAACTAGTGAGAGCACTTATTGGATCCACATAGCAACTTCTATATTCTTATTCTTTGCAAAGCATACGTAAGTAGATATACTATTTGGAACCCATTTTTCTGATGATAAGAATTAATCACCATGCTCATCAATAGAGCCATTATTTCACTTGAAGAATTGTTGGTGACTTTCAAATGTTCACTGCTTTAAATAATGGATTAGTTGGAAAAGTTCAGAAACTTTTGATGATTGTAAAACTTACTTATTGAAGCCCTCTAATATATATTTATTTATTCTAAATGATCTCAAAATGGGTATGTCTACACTGAATTTTTTTTTTCAAAACAAGGGGTATGTCCACACATCTCTTTTATTTCGAAATAACACTGGTTATTTTGAAATAAAAAAGATTAGGTGCACACAACGTTTTCTTATTTTGAAATGATGGGCTCTGTCATTTTGAACAAAGAGCTGTAATTTTGAAACAGCTTAAACCCCATTCATTTTGAAACAGCTGTTATTTTGAAATGGTTATTTTGAAATAACATCATTTGGACATGTTGTTTTGAAACAACACCATTGTTTTGAAACAACTCTTTTGAAACAACATGTCCAAATGGCCTTCTTTCAAAATAATCATTTTGAAATAACAGCCATTTCAATAGCAGGCTTTCCCTTATTTTGAAATAAGTCATTTTGAAATAAGGGTTTTATTTCAAAATAAGTCATTTTGAAATGACTTATTTCAAAATAAAACTTTGCGTGTAGACATAGCCAAGGAGGCTTATTTAAAAAAAAGAAAAAAGCGTCCATGTAGGCATTTAGTTATTTCAAAATAAGCACTTTGGTACTTTGAAATGATGAAACACTATTTCAAAATCATGTAAACCTGCTTTTATTTCTAAATAGCAATTCTTTCAAAATATTTATTTTTTAAAACAGCAATTCTTTAAAAATATTTAATTTGAAAAACGTCATTCCAGGCCAGGGAACTGGCTTTCCCCAAAATAATGGGCAGGGATTCCCACAGCAGGGCTGGTTTCCCCACTGGGGGGAAGAGTCTCCTGGGGGCACTCTGTTCCCTGCTGGAGGAGGGATACCCTGGGGCAGCTTCTTTCCCTGCTGGGGTAGGATGCCCTGGAGGTAAGGGGGGGGGGCTGCACTCCCCACCCAGCCAGCCAGGGAATTCCAGTGAGGTTATGTTCCTCTACTGGCTGGGCAAGGAACACAGTGGCTAGGTGAGGACCAGAGGAGCTGATGTGCAATAAAGGGGGCTGTTTCTATTTTGTTATGCTTCATGATGACTGGCACGGGGAAGAAGAAACGTGTTTTGTTACTGACCAGGAGACTGGTTAAAGTACTACCTATCAGCTGTATGGGGGTTTGGCCCTTGGTTTTTCAGCTTGCCCTGCTTTTGGCACATTCGGAAGGTAATCTCAGGAGGCCCAGTTCACAGTCCCATTGCCAATTCTGCCCACATATCTACACAAGTGATGCCATCATCATACCTAATCAGGTCAGTCAGTTCATCAAGGGCTCATTCAGCAGCTCATCTACTAATGTGATATATGCCATCATGTGCCAAGAATGGCTGTGTCTGCACCTAAAAGCTTAGTTCAGACTTGCTTAGTCTGAACTAAGTAGCTCAAACTAACCCTATTTTTATAGTGCAAACTAACTTTTTAGTTGGAATTAGCCATGCTTTTTTTAGTTCAAACTAACTTTTCAGTTCAAACTAAAAAAGTGCATCTAGTTCAAATTAAAAGTTAGTTCAAACTAAAGAAAATGTGGTTAGTTCGAACTAGCCACTAGTTCGAACTTATCTAGTTCGAACTAGCATGACTACATCATGCAAGTTCAAACTAAATTTCAAAATACGTTCACACTGAGTAGTTAGTACGGACTAACCATCCAAACTAACTCATTCAAACTAAGCTTTTTTAAGTTGAACTAACTTTTTAGTTCAAACTATAAAAGAGTGGCTAGTTTGAATTAAAAGTTAGTTCAAATTAAAAATATGTGGTTAGTTCAAACTAACCATTAGTTCAACCTAGTATGACTACCAATGAACTTACCATTCGTACTAACTAGCTCAAACTAACCTTCGCTGAAACAAAACAAAACAAACAAATAAAAAATTAGTTTGAACTAGGCAAAACCTCGTGTAGGCAGGGAGCAAATTAGTCTATATTAAGACTCCTTAATCCAGATTAATTTGCTAGTGTAGATGTAGACTAAGTGCCACAGGATTCCTTGCTTGTTTTAGTCTGAATCCAAACAGTTTCTTTACTTTCAAGAGGGAAGGTGACATTCTTTCCCTCTAGAAGTGTGTGAATTAACCTTGTGACCCACTCTTCTTTGTATCTATATATTTACAGCTAACATGCTATGTTTTCCATTTCATTCATCTGATGAAGTGGGATTGTGCCAGTGAAAGCTCATGAGATTAAAAAACAAAAATCTGTTAGTCTTTAAAAGTGCCATAGGCCTCCTTGGTGATTTTTTTGTGTGTGTGTTGTTGTTGTTGTTGTTGCTGCTGCTGTTTTGTTTTTTTTGTTTGTTTTTTGAAATAGACTAACAGGGCTTCCCTTCTGGAACTTGCCAGTTGTACAATAAGTCAAAACTGTTGTATGTGAGCCTGACCTCTATTCTCACCTACTTAACTCAAAGAAAAGCATTGACCTAAGACAATTGAAATCTGACACAACACAAATAAATGGTTTCAAAGAGTCTGGAGCACTGATTAATTCCTAATAAATATAGGACTAGGTAAAGCAATTAATAAAGAATAGATGGACATTATAACTTTTTTTGACTTGCTGTCATCTATGAATTCTTATCAAATAAACCAAGTGAATCACATGAAATTGAACATCCCCAGCACTGCAAATTTATTATTCCCCTAGGGAGTGACTGTTCATTTCCCGGCCAGGTCTTCTCACGTTGAATAGAACTCACTCTCTATATCAGAGATTTCCTGCTTGTCAGTGGAAATAAAATTGGTGAGCAGTTCTGACTGTTAAAAAAAAAAAAAAAAGGTCTGTGTGAAAATGATAAAACTTCCACACAAAACCAGTGCACATTTCTAGTTTAAGTCACATTATTTGACTCACTGAAATTATTATTTTGGTCACATTTTGGAAACTGAATTTTTTGGCAGTAAAGATGTAGAAATTCAAAGCCTTTTATTTCCCCTTTCCAGCCCCACCTCCTCCCAAAAGCCAGGAGCTCATATTTTAAAAACCTGCTAGAAAAAAAAAAGAAATACCACATGAGATTTTCTTGTTTCATTGAATTAAGGTTGGAATGGGTGGCACAAAATCCTGAGTTCTAATTCCACTTCTTCACTGAGCTGGCCTAATAATACTATACAGTCACAAGACAGTGATAAAGTAGCTAGAATGTTATTACATAAAAGAGAAAATGAGGTGTAGATTTGTGCAAAGTCCTGCATCAGGTCATACTCCTGAGCTGTTAATGAAGACTGTTTAGCTCTATTTTCCTTGAAGCACCTAAAAATTCTCTTTCCCATATTTTTTTTTCATAGCTCTTCTTCGGTATGTCTACACTAGCAAGTTAGTTCGAATCAAGGAGGCTTAATTCAAACTAACTTAGTACCTGTCTACACTATGCTTTCATTAGTTTGAATAAGGAATTCCTTAATCTGAACTTCTGAAAGCTTAGTTTGAACTAGTGAGACCCACTGGTTAGTTTGAACTAAGCCTTTAGTTTGATCATTAGTTCAAACTAAGGGTGATGTAAACAAGAATTAACCCTTAGATCAGACTTAATAAGTTCAAACTAAGGGCAGTTAGTTCAAACTAACAAAATGGACTAATTTAAATTAATGTTGGTTCAAATTAGTCCACATTGTTAATTTGAACTAATAAGTTTGAGTTTAGTTTGAACTAAACTCAAGCTTATTAGTTCAAATTAACAAATTCAAACTAACTTTTTCTGGTGTTGACATCTTGAAGCACATCTGCTGTGATGTCTACAAAACACTTGACAATTAGAGTCATTAGACATGCAGACTGTTTCTTAATAAGCTAATTAGGATTGTTTCACTTTTCTCTTTGCCCTCCCCCCCAATGCCTTTCTTGTGGAAATTACTGACCAGCTATAGATAATATTGGAAGAGCTGTTAAAAAAAAAAAAAAAAAAAACCCTGAAAAATCAATGGCAATTGAATAGATAAATACTTTTATCTATTTTATCTATCCGCGCAGTAGGTTAATAGCACAGGGTTACACAAGCAAAGAAATCATATATCAGACCTGTCTTGCAACAGTGATATTTCAGTATCTTCAAAGGCCTCTCTTTGGATGGCAGACAATCTTGTTCCATGAAGCAGAAAAAAGCAGGTAAAAGCAACTGAGAAGCCAAAACTAAACAGTTAAAATTAGTGTAATTTTAACATCTGTCAGTCACAAATGAAGAGATACTTAAATTATCTTGACAAATTATACTCTTTTGGCACTTGTGAATAAGATAACTGCAATGGAGCTTTCATGCCCAACAGGCAGAAGACAATAAGTTTTACAGTAAGTTTATAATGCTGATGTTGACTGAAGTAGAACTTAAAGCCCACCAAGAATGAGGTTAGAAAAACAATTTTGAGGAATTTAAGCAGACTTAACTCCTAACATACTGATTCTTGTTGCAGCAAGAAGTTTCTTAGAGATTGTTCAAGATGGAAGTCCATTCCCTGGCTACATCACAGTCATATGAACTTCCTGCTGCTTCCTGCCCAGCTCCGCCATCTATTTGTTTTAGCCACCTTTTTTTTTTTGTCCTATGTATGGATTATAAGGTAATTGAGTTGAGAGATATCATTCTTGTTACTATATGTGTTTGGTGTTTAATATGATGGAACCATCAACCACAGCCAGGGCTTCTATAGGCTAATACAATACAAATAATAAAAAGTAATAACTGGAATGTTAAATCAGTGTTAGAAACAAGGTTTCCTGACTCTCATTGGTTGGTCTTATCTACTAGACCACACTGACTTCCAGCCACATGTGGCTGCAGACACCTTAAATTGTATACATTTTCTGATATTAACAGTTTTGAAATTGCTGAAACATGCTGAAACCAAAGAAACACAAAATATATATGGCAAATTTTATCTCCCCTCCACTCATTACACCCTCAAAAATAAAATCAGAAGGAGTTAATATTTGCTAAATGTATGAGAGAAGAAAGAATTATTTGTACAATATTTAAGTATGGATTTAAGCTAAAAAGTGATGCTATTATAATGCATATGACATGATTGAAGTCTCATGCAGCCAGTCAAAACTCAACTCTAGATTTTCATCAAATATATTTGATTTTTATAACATGAATGGTATATCACCCAACAGGAAAAAAAAAAGAAAAACTCTTTTTTATTAAGCACCTGGGGGAAGGGAGGGGAATAATCATGGAAGCAGAAGTCAGTGGTTTTCTAGGGATCAGTGATTAAACCTAATGCTTCAGAAGGGCTTATTTCCCAATTTATGGGCAAAACAAAGAGAACATCTTCAGCTAATAGCACATCTTGGACCTGTGGTCAAGGAAGACAGCAATTAGAAATAAGAAAGCAACATATGACAGGTGGAAAAAATGGGGAAATAGATACATCATTATAAATTAGAGACTATTAAATGAAGAATATTTAAAGGAAGCTAAAGACATCAGGGAAAACTCTGTGTCTGGCATATCCTTTTTCTATAGTTTTGTTATATTATTTAGATGGCTTATGTTCTGCTGTATGACTGGATTTCAACTCTAATTCAAACTTTAATTCTTAGTTCATGATATAAACTCTACTTTTTAAAAGTAGGAAAGCTGATGGTTATTATTTCAATAGAAAAGGTACTATCAGTCTGCAGGTATGGTGCCTCTAAGGCTCAAGGTATATCAGCAGTGGACTGAACTTACTGATCCACAAGAAACTGATCAGTGACAACATTCTTCTTGAGAAACTGAATGTCCAGAAATGCTCTAAGGCACTGCATCCACATGGTATAGCTTCAGAGAGCCATATTAAGGCATCAGGTGGCACTAAATAAGCATCTAAGTATGTGCTGAGGAGTTGGAACACTGCTGAGGTTCAATGTTGTTAGATTTACAGGGATTCGGTAGAGCTGTGAGGAGTTTCTGAGTCTCCTGACCTGGTACCAAGTGTTCCATTGTTTGTCCAGTGTGGCCTTATAACCTTTATTTTTGGTAACATCAAAACTTCTCAAGGATCAGAAATATTTTTCCTTGCTTTATTATTTTTCTTCCTTCTGTCTGTATGTAAGAGAAGATGTAAGTTACTCTTCCTTTTGCCAACTAGTGAAGGTAATATTAATATTAATATAACAGGTTTGCATCTTAGTCTCTCAGTAGGGGGGAGCAGTGGACTTCAATTAGTGTGCAAATTCCTCCCAAATGCCTTCAACTTTGTGATATTCCTTTAAAAAAAGGTAATTACAGACTCTCCAGCTGACTTCCAACCTAGCTGCTACTTGGCTAAACACTAGTCTTTGAGCCATTATGACAGGGGCTACTTCTCTGGCCAGCTAGACTATGTAATTGTGAATACCAATAGGAATGCGTTTTCCACTGAAGCTCATTGGTAAAATTATTCCTATTGTGAATGGTTATGAGATCTATGTAACTACTTTACTGCTGTAGAGTTAAACTGGCAAGCTGGTAAAATTTGAATTTGTTTTATGTATCACCAAAGTGTCAATGTCTTAATTATTGTTCATTTTCCCCTGATGGAAAGAACTGCTTGTAAATTGACCTTCTTTGTAAAGTCATTAGAGATCTATAGATGAAAAGCAATACATAAAAATTAGATGTAAATCATTGTTTATACTGTGTGATTTTGAAATAAAGTACTGAAATATATTCTATTGGGAGAATGTTGTTTCTGATTTCCACTCTATTCCTCTCAGTGAATATATGGTGATGTCTACACTTACAAAATTAATTTAAAATAGTTATTTCAAAATAACTACTTTGATTTTAATTTGAAGTAATTATTTCAAGTTAGCACTAGTTTGAATTTCTTATTTTAAATTAGGGGTCCAGGGAAGACCCGCTAATATGAAATAAGATAGAAGTTACTATTTTGAAGTAGAGAGTCTTCCCCAGACTCTGCAATTCAGGCTTCTCCAACATATGGCCCAGGGGCCAGACTCCAGCCCGCCAAGGGCTTCCAGCCAGCCCACAGAATGCTGCTGCAAGAGCCTGGGAGCTGGGGTTGCCAGGGGCCCTGTCAGTTTCTACCCATGCTCTGCATTAGCCCCTCACATGGGCAACCTTGCCCCTCCTTGTCTTCTGTACACAGTGCAGGGAAATGCAATGCCAAATATCACACTAATCATTATTTTATTAAAGTTTATTAATAAGATTGATTTGTATGTCTTATCTATCAAAAGTTTTCTTGTCAGCCCCCCAACTAAGAAAAGAATTGCAAGGTGGTCCTCACCCAAAAAGGTCGGATACCCCTGCTCTAATTCATAATAGGGGAAGGCAGGCAAAGGAAGAGGGCCATTATTTCAAAATAAGCCTATTCTATGGCTTAGAATGACTTATTTCAGAATAATAATTTCAATTTAAGTGCTATTTCAAAATAAAAGCAGGTTTATTATTTCAAAATATCACTTCATTATCTCATAATAAAGGAACTCTTAATTTGAAATAACAGAATGCATGCATGGACAGGAAAAAAGTTATTTTGAAATAAACCTCCTTATTTTGAAATAACTTCTAAGTGTTGACATACCTACTATTTCTTGCAACAGGTCATTTTCTTCATAGGAAGACTGTTCAGTTCTAATTCCAAATGAAATCACATATATGATATAGCTCTTCCTCAATAAAAAATCAAGTGACTTTCTCTCATAAGTAGTTAGCCAATAGTTATGTTTCAACTTATCCTGACAGATTTGTTGAGCATTATCTTTAGCTATAATTTTATCCTGTGGGTTACACATCATGTCTCAATTTTCCTTACCCTAAGTAAATTATAACATAGGAGTTGCTATAGACTCAGATCTACGTCCAATTCAGTCCCATATCTTTTCTCTGACAGTGTCCAACACCAATTACCTCAAAGGAAGGTGCAAAATCTCTAGTTAAATAGGGTTTATAATTCAAGATGTAGTGACATGTATTTGTACTTGTATTATTAAGACACTAGATGTCTTTATACTGTAGGAGATTTCCAGAGAGTGTGGTTGCTGGAAGGCAAGCTTTATGGAAAGCTTATTGTTTGTCTGAAGATGTTGCTAGCCTCCTCTTTAACATGAACTGTAGTAGTGCATGTCATTTTACAAAGAGGCTTCTTGTCCTTTTCACTCAGGTTTAGTGCTCAGCCCCAGATTCAGCTATTACATTGCAGAGTACAGGGAATGCTCCCAGCTAGCACAGAGACCTTCCCTTAAAAAAAGGGGGGGGGGGCTTGCCACCTTTCTATACCACCCAACAAAGTTCTTAAGGGTGGCAGACCACATTTTACCAAGTGTCTCAGTAGAAGCTAAAAGTCATTACAGGTAAATACTGTTCCCCCCCCCCACTTCCTCATACAACAGCCATAGTGTTCATAGTCTGTTTTCCAAACACATTGGTTGACATACATCAATCACAGTGAACATAAAAATTGAAGGCAACTTTAAATGGTATATTCCATTTTTCTCTTTTCAATGGGTATCTCAAAACTAGAACTGAAATTTAACAGAACAGTAACCCTTGGTTCAATGTGTATTCATTTAAAAAAAAACAACTGATTTTCATATGAAGGATTAGATTTGATTAGCATCCTCAAAAATATCAATTTGGTCAGTTAAACGAATAGTTATGGCACTGACCCAGATGAACAAAGTCGAGGCTGCATTGTATCCTTCTGAAACTTGCAGCCTGGGAAATGAGGCTATGTCCACATGAGGCTTTTAATTTGAAACAATGACCGTTGTTTCGATTTACAAGTTGTCATGTCCGAACGAGGTTTCCTTGTTTTGAAATAAGGAGCTCCCTTATTTCAAAATAAGGAAAATCATTTCAATATAGTAAAACCTATGTTGATATCGAAATGAGGGTTATTTCAAAACTGTGGTTTCAAAATAACCCCGTCTAGCTCTGTTATATCAATATGACCCACATATTGATATAAGAGTAGACCTTCACCCCAGGTTGCATGGCACCCTGGAGGGAAGTCCTACCCCCCCTCAGCACCCTGGGCAGGGAGCTAATCAGCATCCTGGCCAGGGTGCTGACAGGAAGTGCAGGGGGAGAAGCAGGGGGTGGCAGGTACAGGAGCCGGCTCCCCCCACTGCCCCGGCTTGCCAGCAGCCAGGGGACCAGCGGGTCCTGGAGCCACCTCACCAGCAAGCCTGGCTGGGCGGCTGCCAGGGCACCAGTGACTCCCTGAACCCCCTCACTCCACAAAGGGGGCTCGCTGGCTGCTGGAGGGGTGGTGGGACCCAGAGCTCAGTTGCCTCACAAAGGGGGCTTGCTGGCAGCCAGGGGAGTGGTGGGTCCCACAGCTGGCTCTCCCCACTGCCCCGTCTTGCCCACAGCCAGGATGGCGGCAGGTCCTGGAGCCCACTTGCCCCGTAAAGAGGGCTTGCCAGCAGCCAGGGGGAGGTGGGTCCCACAGCTGGCTCACCCTGTCCCCCTGGCTGCTGGCAAGCCAGGGCAGCATGGGAAGCCTGCTGTGAGACCCGCCATCCCCCTGACTGCTGGCAAGCTGGGCCAGCGAGACAAGCTGGTTGCAGGACCTGCTGCCCCCCTGGCTTTTGGTAAGCTCCCTTTGTGGGGCAAGTGGGTGCTGGGACCCACTGCCTCCCTGGCTGCTGGCAAGCCAGGGCAGCGGGGGGATCCAGCTCAGGGACCTGCCACCCGGGCAGCAGCCGGGGTGCCCAACAGTCTCCCACTGCCCCACCAGCAGTGAGGGACACAGGGCGCAGAGGGAACTCTGGCAGGAGCAGGGGTTCCCCTGACTGTCTTTCCAGGTGAGAGCAAGGCAGGGGATTGGCTGCCAACATGGTCCTGCCAGGGGGCCATGTTGCCACACCTCCCATGCTGCACCTCTCCTGGTTCGAAATAGCAAGTCCTATGTCTAGATTTGCTATTTTAATTTGAAATTTTTGCTTATTTTGATTTAAGTTAATTTAAAATAGCGATTTTATTTCAAAATAACTTATTTCAAATTAACTTATTTTGAAATAAGCCTCTACATTTGAACATAGCCTGAGGTGGAAGGAAACAGCTGTCACCTTTCTTCATTGTTGCTATTCACTAGAATAACTAATTCCAATACCAAATTTTACACTGGATTTAATTGTGCAATGTTTCCTCAATTTTGACGGAAAGGTATGCAGTGATTATCAACTTTGAAAATCAAGTCCATAAGTTTTCACCTCAGTAAGTAGTTTCATAGTCTAATTTAAAACACCCAGATTTGAAGCTCTTATCCCACATATCTTGCAATCAGTTTAATTCAGAAGCAGAGGGACTGTACTTTAGGAAACCTGTTTGCTATTCCTGGTTGTGTGTGTGATTTGTTGTGACATTAGGGAAGTCAGTTTACCTCACTGTACCTCATTTTCCACAAAGGTAAGTGCCAAGGTTACATTGTAAATAACTGATATGTAAATATAAAGGAGACTGACCAATAATCATCCTATTAAAATCTCTACTACTTGGTTAAGTTTTTCCTATGGCCTAGAAATCAGTTGATACAAGTGGAACAGAAATTTAATTGCATACTGTTTGTGCTATGGCGATTTAATTGTCCGTTCAAAAATTGTTTCACTTGAAAAATCATCACTAGCTTCCTCCCAGATCCGATAGTTCCATGTTGATCCTCTGAAAACAGCTGATCACAAGGACACTGATCCTCTGGAAACATACAATGGGACACAGATTTTGCATTTTCAACACACTCATGGAAATAAGAACAATTAAAGTTGGTCTCTGAATCTGAATGTCAACAAATTTATAATTAAGTTCAGATCAATGTTGATTCAGTATGTGAACAATGTATCTCAGACCTATCTGTAATTGGTTGATTTGGAACACATCTCAGAACACACCTTTTTAGAAAAGTTCAGAGCCAGCTTTACTGGGCTCACCCTTGATGAAAGGACACAGATTTTTCAAATCCATCTAAAATCTGAAACTATACAATTTCCATCTATACTAAACTGCAGAGAGGGTGGGGGAAACACTTTACAAATGAATGCCATTTTAAAGAAGCTAAACAATTGTCATACAGAACAGCCTCTCATTCAGCTGTGTGTGTAATAAAACTAAATGTTAAGAAGACTAATGTACCATACTGATGTTTTAAGAATTTCATTAACGTATTTGAAAGACTGTTATAACTCACTCACCTCTGCTGAGTTTATGAGCCATGGCTTTCTCCAGCTCATAAAATCAGTTTCTTTAACACAATACAGTGACTGATAGCAGCACAGATGACACTTCATGAAACAAGGTGACTCATTTCTTTTTCCCCACAAGTTTTGTAGGGCAATGTAGATATATTAAAAATAAGATTGGGATTAAAAATTTGATAATTTTTTTTCTATCAGATTGGCAATTTAATTATAAATCATCAGTCTTTATTCTTGATAAACATTTTTAATAAAAATTGTGCTAAGCCTAACTTCTATAAACATAATAAATTAATTCAATATTTGTACTTAAAAATACAGTAAACTGTTACACAAAATCTTTTTTTTTTTTTGTGTTTCCATACTACTAATATTACTACTTTGGCATTTCTTTGTGCCTTCATCTGAAATGCTCCACTTGACAAAACACTGGTGAATTTTGAAAGCTAAGTATTAACTTATATACTAGTTGGGGTTGTCCAGACAACATCTGTTCTGTAATAAAAAATGAACATGCCTGTTCAAGGAATGGGTAAATAATAAATGCTCTGAACCTGATATTGAGATTCTTGGTCATGTGGAGGAAGCCATATGACATATAATATGACTAACTACTGCTACACTAACTGGAATTCTACTGTTTATGCATTAGAAATCTACAAATTATTGATAAGGTCACAAGTCAAATATGAAACATAATTGCAAACCTGGGAAAATTAGTTTGGATTAATATTAAATATTGTTCCAGAAAAAAAAAATTCTTGCTTCTCAGTATCTCAAAGATCCATTGTTTTCTTTCCTCAAAGCAAATTTCCTGTCCAGTCCTTCCTACCCATGTTTAATTATTACAATGTCCCTCTCTGACCTTCCAAACACACTTTGTGTCCCTTCAACAAGACAGAAAGGAATCACTAAGTTCATCTTCTTAATCTGTCACATCAATTCCCTCTTTGAATCCTTCCATATGTTTCCCATTTTCTGCATCAAATGTAAGCTGCTTGTCATCTTCATCAATGTTATCTACATTTGCCCCATTTATGCTTGCTTCTTGAGCATCAGGTGTCCCTGCTAACTCATTCTACTGACATTCTCACCTCTCTGTAAATGACTCAGTTGCTTATGTGCCTCCTTTCAAGTATCATTCTATGAAGTGATTTTCCTTCCTGAACTCAGCTACAAGACTCTTATACATTTAATTTCCTCTTAAAAACACACTTCTGTCATTTCGCTTATAGTGAATCATGTTCATTTGTACAGAAAATTTCTTTGTTGTTCTCCTTCTCTGACATCGGTTAGGTGCTTTCCAGAAATAACATATTGTGGGCATTACTGTAAAGCTATAATAGATAATTATAAGCACCTCTGTTCTAAAACAACTCCAACTCCCAGCCATGTGCACTATGCTCTAGATCCTATGTGTGCCACTGATTTTTATTTTCAAATATGTCCATGGTGTTTATCCAGCCTCTATCACTCAGGTCATCTCTCTGCTAGCTCCCTACTTCCTCCTTACCTCTAGCATTGGTTTATGTTCGCACAGCCTTGCTATTTCTGCTACAGTGGGATCTTCTCTGTAGACTGTGTCAACTTGAACAACTTTTGTAGTCCTCCGTCTTTCTGACACTTCAAGCATTTCTGAATCTCTTCTGAAAATGTATGTTACTTCCCCCCTTTTGTGTAATTCTTAATTTCAGTTTCATCCTGGCATTATATGCTTATAATTATTGTAGTTATATTATTTAGGACTGCAAAATGATCTGATTTGATTAACAAACACAGTAAAAAGACACTATTTAGAATAATAGTTTTTACTGTTCTAATAGTATGTGTTGATTTGCCTTCATGAATCTGCCCATATCTGTAAGACTATACTTTTGTACTGCATTAAGCAACCCTTTACAGGAGACTCAAAAAAGAAGCCTACTTTCTCCTATGTTTTATATTTTATATTACACTGAAACCTCCTCACTTCCTGCAATATGCTTTCTCCCTATCCCTCCATATCTTTTATTTACTATATATTGGCTATGTCTACATTTACAGAATTAATTCACATTAGTTAATTCAAAATAACTAATTCAATTTTAATTGAAGTTATTAATTCAATCTAAAGAGTCTTCACTAGACTCTTAGTTTAAATTAAAGTAGGATTTATTAGTTTTAGTTAGAGAGTCTACATTAGACTCTCTAATTCAAACTGGGAGAGGATCCCCTGGCTGGCTGTTTTCTCCACTGGTGACAGGCTTCCCAGAGTGGGCTCTTTTTCCTGCTGGCCAGCCAGGGAACCTCTGCGGGGCTGCTTTCCCCACCAGCTGGCATCCCAGTCTGGCCCCCCCCCCCCCCCCCCCCTCTGTGCAGGAGGATCCCTGCCCCCAGCAGGGAAAGGAGCCAGCCAGGGGATCCTCTCTTGGTGCAAGTTAGAGGGTCTAATGTAGACTGTCTAACTCAAATTAATAAACCTTGCTTTATTTTGAAGTAAGAGTCTAGTGAAGATTCTTTATTTTGAATTAATAACTTTGATTTAAAATCAAAGTAGTTATTTTGAATTAACTAATCCAAAATAACTGTATAAGTATATATATAGCCATTGTGACTAAAGAGAGACCTTGGTTAGAAATTGTTCAACACTCCAAGCAATGTGTTAATATCCTTTGCATAATGTTTGAATCATGTTGGATCTTAAAATTTAGCACTTCTGTTAAAGTCAATTGTCCTTCTGTTCAGAATTCAGAGTTATGGAAATATTTTAGATTCTCCAGATAAGTAATGCTCCAAAATTGGGTGATCCAGTATCAGTTGTGGATTGTGCTCATATGGCATTCATTTTCATTGCTTAGGCTTCCTTATGAATCTCAAGCAGGGCTAATTCAATGCACTCCATGCTATTTTCCAAATAATTAATTCTGTATTAGTCTCCTAGTAATGATTAATAATCTTTGAATCCATAAAACTGCAGAATCACACCATATAGTATATGTTATATTTAGAGAAATGTGAGAGATGCAGACGTGAGTTTTGCAAGGGAAAGGTGAGAAAGCAGATGAAAGCAGATATATCTAATTAACATAGTCAAAGCTTAAGCCAATAAATGCTCACTCGCACCTCCAAGAAAGAACAACAACAATGAAAGACAAATAGAAACAAACCCGTGTAAGAGTAAAAATCATGCAGGCAGACATGCATCAGGCAACAGAATGAGGCTATCTAGTTGATTTTACTGATTAAATGGCTTTGTGGACAGGTGATGTCTGTGTGCATTCAATGAAAGCAACTCAAGGCCCACAGAGTCCAAGAATTAACTTTTGAGCCCAGAGGGCACATCTACACAGACCGTTTTATTCTGAAATTGGTCCTTTCGAAAGGACCGATTTTGAAATAAAACCCTTATTTTGAAAGGGCTCCTTTAGAAATAAGGGAAACCGCGGGATCGAAAAGACCGTTATTTCAAAACAGATGTTTTGAAATAACAGCAATGGGACCGCTGTTTCGAACCGTTGTTTCGAAACAACGATGTTGTTTCGAAACAACAGGTTTGAAGCCGTTATTTTGAAACATCCGTTTTGAAATAACAGTCTTTTGGGGGGGGGGGGTAGGTTTTACTTTTTTGGAAGGACAATCCTTATTTCGAAAGGACGAGGTCCATCCTTTCGAAATAAGGAAACGTCATGTAGACTAATTTTTTATTATTTCGAAATAACGGGTGTTATTTTGAAATAAACGAGCCGTGTAGATGTGCCCAGAGTGACTGAACAGGATGCACTTGTTGATACTAGATGCCTAATGATCAGTGTGGATACCAGTGAGACACAGTACATTCATTTTGCAGATCAATAAGTTGTAATGTGCAAGGTTTTCTATAAATAGACTAGCTAAATACAAAGTCTAAAATTAAGTACAATACATCATACTCACAAAGCCTGGGGAGAGGAGCAGTCACTCAGAAGGTTGCATACCAGAACTGCTTTTTATAGACGCCCCACCAGGGAGTCAGTGGGTCCTCTGCTTTGACCAGCAGCACCTCCTGCAGACTCAAGTGCTGAGGGAGTGTGCTCCTATGTTTCAGTCAGTGTTGGATTTCCCATTAGGCACTGAAATTTTTAGGGCCTACGAAGGAGGGAAAAAAAATTAAAAAGCAGAAAAAATAAGGTAAAATAAGGAAAATCACGTGGTTTACCATTAGAATAGTTTAAAGTGCATCATGTCAATTGATGTCATTCAATTGGCATTTACCCCCCTTATTGCACATATCAGTGTGAAAGTACCTAGAGCCTACGAACACCAGAATCCAGCCCTAGCTTTGGTGGTTACTTTTGATATCTTTCTATGCACAACTTTCACATTATTAACTATCAGTTATTCTATCATCTACATCAAGTTCTCACCTGCAACCAGATTTAATTCTTATCATCAATAATTCAGGTTGACAAAACAACATCTGGCAATTAGAGAGCTGGAAAAGTAAATGGAAAAAAAAATGTTCCCCCAGCCATTCAAGGATAACTTGTTATTCCCATCGCCATTATTTGTGTGCAACTACAAGCATATATTATTATCTATTTCATCTTATTAAGTGACATAGTAGGCAGAAATTGGGCAATCTGCAAGGTTACTCAGTGTTATTATTTGTCTTTGCCAAATGGAAGATGCCAAGCTGTTCAGGCCAGAATGGTCAAGCAAGCAATTTAAGCTATGCTAGGCCTCAAAATAGCGATCAAACAACTCAAATTGCACTGGGCCTCCAATAGCACTAAAGAGAACAAAACTTTCAGGGACACAGAAGAGAAATCCACTAAAACTGTTACAGCCTCTGTGTTGTTGAAGGTTATAAACAGACCCCTGCAAATCCACAGATATCTGCAGATATCCACCTTATATCCGCATCCGCAGATACCACATGGATATCTGCCGACCATTTCTTGCGGATGCAGATCGGATATGGATCCACTTATTTGTATTCGTGCAGGGCTCTAGCTATAAAAGTACTGGTGATGAAGAACATCAAGCTGGAGCAAGAAAACAATCCCTTAACTGAGACCATTCTTCCAAGTGACATCATAGTATTATCTTGCACTGAGGACACCACATTAGGGGAGAAACCCCAGTTATTATGAAGAGACAGGTAATTTAAAATAGGTGGAAGATTATTAGACATTTAGGTAGTTGGCTTTGCGATGACCAGGAGAATCACATGCTGGATTATCTGTCAGGAGTGATGGTTTCATACATCTTGAGATAGGTAGACTGATTTATGTGCTGTTGTTAATGCTAAAACTATAAGACCCACAAAAACTGTTAACTGACTTGGGTATACTAATGAACCAATCTGAAACCCTGCTTCTATATAATGGATAATTACAAGCATTTCGTCCTAGGGGACTTGTATGGATTTGCCAGGGGTTCCTATTTAAATAATTGAAAGGCTCTGTAGAACTGCCTGCCTCAGCTTGAGAGGACACAGACAGAGCCTTCCACTCAAGGGACTGGCAGACAGTAAATTCTTCAAAACCAAATATATCTTTATTTACTAGTAATTTTAATTCATTTGGATTTTAATTTGAAAATCAATATAATGAAGCATATAAGTAAAAGCACTAAAAATACTGTAAGCTTTATATGATAACATTACTTAGAATGTAGAATTGTAAAGCTACAATGCAATATTCATGGCAAATTACAGCATTTCCTTATCACATGCTACAATTTTATGAATACATATTTATGGCTCTGGCACAATAAGTCTACAATGTTGTAATACATAACAAAGAAATCACAAATACATCTGTATAAATCCTTAACACATTGTAATATCTTATTTTTACAGTATAATAAAAAATTCCCTTATACACATGAATATAGTGCTATTTGCATAAGTAATACTACTTACTAACCAATATTCTATGTGTGTTGATCAGGGACTCCTAGAATGACTGAGACTAGAGATCATTTAAATGCAGGCATCCAGCTTTTTTACAGTCACATGTGCACGTCTTATTTTAAGTAAATACATACTTGTGTCTCCTTGACTTAATCTCTTTTTATTGTCTTATGCTTTCTTTCTCCTCTGTCTTATATGGTAGTAGTTGTTACGGCTGCTTCTGGTAGCAACTGATGTTCTCCTTTTGTCCACATATCTGGCTATTGCTGGTGCTGCTGCAGTCAAGGTCTTCTTGAGCAGTCATCATGACATGCCCTTAAGACTGTCAGCTCTCTGATTTATATAGAATATTTCTAATTGTTTGTTTTCTTAATGATAGTCAACCTCTTCTTCCCAACCTGGGACTATATAATTTTTAACCAATCAGCTGTCTACTGTGCTAATTAATTTCATCTTGTTTACCTCAAATTTGGCCCTTCTCCTGATCTTCTGCCTTACCTCCTGACCCCTCTTGAAAAAGTATTAGAAGTGACCTTCATCTCACCTCAGTCTGTCTTTCTGTTATGAGAGAGTTTCTTAATATCACCATTGTGTATTTTTTCTGTCTCTGACCAATGAAACCATTAGCTAGCATTTAGATTTCTAGTGAAAATTACTCAAAACTATCATTAGTTAATGTTTATTAGAAACCGTATATATATAACTTATGATATTGCTATTCATGCCTGAACATCAGGATACTGACACCACTTTTGCTTTCTAATTAAAGCATACAAAATCATCACTATTTTATCCCTCTCTGCCTTATTTTACTTCTGTGGCTAAATACTGTCTCTGGTACTGACCTCCTTTTGGCTATGTCTACACTGGGGGGGGGGGGGACTGGGAGTCGACTTAATGAGGTCAACTTTAAATCAACCTTGTTAAGTTGACTGCAGGATATGCCAATGGCCTGGGCAGAAGTGAGCCGCCAGCCCCTACCAACTGCAGAGAGAACCGCAGAGAAGGGCTAGGAGCCTGATGGTTCTCATCCCCTCTCAGAAGGCTGCAGGGGCTAGGAGCCCACTGGGAACCCATCTGGCTCCCAGCTGCTTATGCAAAGAGAGTCTGATCAGAGAAATACATAACATATTTCCTACAGGGATAAGGAAACAGATTAAAATGCAACCACTTATATTATTGAATTACTAATACTAGAAATTAAATTGCATGAAATTGCTATGAATTGAATTGCAATACCTTCTTTCTCTCTTTCCCTTTTTCTTTCTTTCTAAATTTGAAATTTTGATTAAAATGTTTTAATTTAAACAAACTTTTATTCCAAACCCAGGAAGTACTACAAGTTTGAACCTGCAGCTTCAACTGGACTCCTTGTGCATTGTGCTATGATATTCAACAATTGAATGTTTTCTTTGCTTGATTTAATTTAATTTGCATGGAAAAGAAACCCACCATAACAAGCATGATTAATAATAAGAACTTTCTGGAATTATTAAGCTAGATGGGTTTATGAGACCACTTTCAACTGAAACTTCTAAATCTAGAAGAACATGCATGTTGACAAGTTCCAAGTCAGTTTCTGAATTAAAATCTCTCTGCAGGAAAAGTCTGATATATGTCAAGTTGAATGAATATTTTGTAGAGTTTCTTGAAAAAAATATTTATATATAAGAAAAAAATGTTGTAACTGAATCTTTTTTGGAGAAAAATCAATATTCAATGAGTTTTCTTTTTGTATACATAAACCTGAATGCATTTGAAGAAAAATGGACAATAATAAAGTACTTGCCATTTTTTTTTTCATAGGGATAATAAATTTGTGATTTCCAGAATAGATCTAACCTGTTATAAATAATATACTTCATGACTTTTCTTCTTCCATTCACCATCATCCATGAACAAATAACAGTTTTAATTTATTCCCCTAAGGAATTATTCCAGGGAGATCATACCATGTATTCAAAAGTCATTAACTGATCAGATACGTACTGCATATATCATTCTTCCGTTTGGCATATTGCATAAAAGTAACTTTTAAAATCCTATTCTATTGCAAACACTAAAGATTTTAATATGTACATGTTTTTTCTGTGAATACTGTACAGAGCAAATTTCAGCTAACATTGCTAGGTGACTCAAATATGAAAAGACTCAGGTGGAACAAATTCATTTTAAGATTCTAAGGTATTTATAGAAAATACTGTGCAGTTTTCATTCACTTCTACCTTCCTTGAAAACTAAAACTAAGAAGATTGACCAGATAACATATTTGCATGCAAACTGAAATATATACTTACCAATTTATCCACAGTAAACTCTATTATCACCCACAGTTATAATTTGTTATATGGTAATGGTATGAACATCTGAGAACAAAGTGATTCGGATTTATCTAATGCTGGATGACTGTTCCATCAGACATACCAATATAACCATAAGTGCCTGAATCTCTAGGAATTTTAATAGATCTGCACATCATAACAATGAGGAAAGTTAGTAGTGACAGATCATTTAAAAGAATCCCAGAGACCCAATGACATTAGTTAAAATTTTGAGAAACTGTATAGGCTCAAGCCTTTTGGCTGTAAAGACCTCATTGAGAGAAGCTAAAGGAATCTCCTCACAAAAACTCCCAAGATTACTGGCTTTCTTTTATGTGTTCATTTTATGAGGGTGGGAGGTAATGGTTGGTAGGCAATAGAATGTGTTTATGACTATTGAATGTTTTATTCTACCCCTGGATTTGCAATTTAAGACGTTTACATTGCAGTCATGGGGTGGGCTTTGGTGCTTCGGTACCTGTGGTCGCCAGATTACAGCAAGCTGGTATATGTCTAACATAAGTCACAATTAAACACTTGTAATTGCAGTATAGACAGACACTCAGTGGGTGTCCTTCACACTTGAGTGGCAGTTTGGCATATTCAATTGGGTAGTGAAAGTAAAAAGGACTATACTATTTCCTCACTGAATAAGGGCTTGACCTCACTTTTCCTAGTATGGGGTCCAATCAATTGTCATACCTTGGAAATAGGAGTTGCCTAGTTTTGGCTCAAAATGTGAGATATATTGACTTGTGGAAAGTTGAGTCATGAGGTATAGGAAGCCCTCTCAATCAATTGTAAGGTAGTTTAATTGCATTGGTAAAAACTTCCCTATGATCTATGTACTGTAAGAGGTCATTTTAATCATGCCTTTTAATAACTTGTGGCTGTTATGCCTTTTGAACATAATCTGGGTTGTGGTATCTTCCTACTGACATCTCTTAAAGCAATGATTCTCACAGGCTATGTCTATACTGACAAAGATATTTCAAATTTATTTTGAAATAGAATTTTTTTGAATTCATTATTTTGAAATAGGAGTCTAGTGAAGACTCTCTATTTTGAAATAAGGTAAGAATTATTATTTCAAAATAGAGTCTTCACAGACTCTATTTCGAAAGAGTGGAAGACAGGGAAAAGTGTAGGGCCATTATTTCATAAAAAGCCAATTCTGTAGTGTAGAATGGCTTTTTTTTTTGAAATAATTATTTTTGAAAGAATCGCTCTTTTGAAATAAAAGCAGGTTTAGTTATTTCAAAATAGCACTTCATGTTTTCAAAATAACAAAGTGCTTATTTTGAAATAACAAAACACCTGCATGGGCAGGTAAAAAGGTTTTTTTTTTAAGCTACCTTATTTCGAAAAAAAAAACTTTTCAGTGTAGACATACCCAAACTTATTTCATCGCCCCTCCTTCTTCATGCTTCTACTCATTTTTACACACATCCACCACACGAGTACATATACCAATTATAAAAAAAAAAAAAAAAAAAAAGAAGACATGCAACTTTCATTAAATATTAAAAAGAATAAGGCAGACCCAAACAAAGATATGGTACATAGCTCTCTGGTCACCCAAGTCTGCAGCAGTGGAAAAGTAAGGATTTTAATACCATAACATGTCAGACTTACTTCAGTGCTGCTGGTGGTGGCACCATTACATTCAGAACTAGCTACTCAGCCAGAAGTCACTGATCTCTACTGTCTTCTCATAGCCTCACCAAATACATTGCGCACCCTGCAGGGACACGCTACCTTGGTTTGAAAACCTCTTGTGACATTGTCTGAGTTTAGGGGATTGTTTATAATTATCTTTCATATTAATATTTCATATTTGCAATAATCCATATGTGATATGCTATGCTTGGTAACAATAGAAAGGGTATAATCTGCGAGGAATGATTCTGTGGTTTATGTGTAGGTGTCATATCTATATTAGAAGTTAGGTATCTGTTTGTTCTATTTGTGTTCAGAGTTATTTGATTGAGGGACACTCCTGGAATGGATACCTGCAACCATTCCATTGTGTCATAAATGGCCCATTAAGGAAGCTCCCAGGCAGTGGCCCCAGGGAAAAACCTGTTCAGCTACTAGGACTTGCCCATGTGACTCAACTCCATTTTGATTACAAGGATTCTGCACAGCATGGGGAAGGACAGAGGTGATAAAAACCAACAGCTCCAAATTCATTTTGTCTTCACTCTCCAATCTGCAACCAACACCTCCCTCTGGAACTATTCTTCTGCAGCAGAACAAGAACTGAGACCCACCCAGGTGCTGGGTGTCTACCAGAGGACTTGGACTAACCTGCAAACTCAAAAATTCTTCATGGACTTGCTTTCTAAGCACTCTAAATCCTTTGTATGTATGTGATTCACTTTGACCCTTTAACATCTCATTTGCTTCTTTTCTTTTTGTATTAACCTTTAGTTGTAGTTACTAAAGGATTGGCTGACAGTGTGGTATTTTGGGTAAGATACAAGCCTATATTATTCTGGGTGATGTGGCTGACCCTTTGGGATCAGGAGAACCTATTTCTTTAAGAGACTCAGTGGTGAGATAGGGACCAAAGGAGTTAATGTGCAATAAAGGGGGCTGTTTATGTTTTGTTATGCTTCATGAGGAACGGTTTGGGGAATCAGAAGCATGTTTTGTTTCTGATTGAGAAACTGATTTAAATACTACCTGTCAATGGTTTGGGGGTTTAGCCCCTGGTTTTGCATCTTTCCTGCTTCTTGCCCATTTAGGAGGTTATCCCAGGAGTCCAGAGTCACACCTCTGTCTTAAAGAAACCGTATGATGTATTTGAAAACAGCAACAAAAAGAAAAGGTCATCCTTCAATCTGAAGTGCAGATACAGCCTCAGTCCCTATAAAGTTAGTGAGTGGGAGGGTGCATCCCAACAACTGGTTCAGGTTTCTATTTTTGATTTATGTATGTACTGTGTGAAAAACTAGGACTTCACACAAAGAAAAGCCATTGTGATCAGTGGAAACTCAGACCCTTTCAACCCAAGATTCATAGCACCAAAAAGGCTAGCTTCTCTTCTAGAAAGCAAAGAGTCTCTGATGTAAGTGTAATCTTCAGCTGGGCTAAAATTAATTTATTTTTCCTTCTCCAGTGCTGAACAGATAAAAACCCCAACCCTTGTTACCAGAATTCAGGTACCAGGATTGTCTTGGTGCCATCAGAGCCAATAACCAGACCAAGATTGAAAAGGAAATTTCTTTATTGCATTTGTGATCACAAATGGGCCTCCTGCTCTAGTGGCAGAGAGACCCTGGTTACATCAAATGGTCAGTTTATATACCCCTGGTATTTTGTTAGTCCAGCTATGCCTTATATGGTTACAAGTAAAACAATGATAGATAATTGGTTGAAGATGATCTCAGGTGTGGGAGGTTGGGGTTTTTGGAGACATGGAAGTTAGGGGATTTTGAAAGGAGAAGTAAGGGGATTTCTGAACTGGTGTCTAGCTGATAAACAACAAAATGGCTTTGCTTAGGCTAAGGCAACTGCTATAGTTATCAAATGCAACTGTTATGCTAGCTATGCTTAGTGCCTGCTTACACCCCTATGGAGAAAACACCCAGAGATCCAGGATCTAGTCAGTAAAGGACTCGAGGGAAGATTGCTCAGAGTTACCATTCCACATTAAAATGCTACTTAGAATAAATATAACAATGGACTTTATTAATATCTTAACAAACCTTATCATAAGAAAACAAAATGAATTTAAACAGAACAGTCCCCACAGAAATCCTGTAAGAAACATACCCAAGAGTCCCAAAGTCCAGGTGGAGTTCACCCAACTCTCAGCTACAGTCTTTGTTCAAGTCCAGAGGCTTGGGTGGAAAGAAATAGCTATCCTCTTCTTCTTTGGCTACATGAATATTCAGGATAATTCCATACAGACCTTTCTTTTGCCTCTGGGACCAGCACCATCTGGTCAGGTTACTAGTTACTCAGACTTCAATACCATATGCATGTGCACAAACTCTGCTGCAGAAGACACCATGCAAGACAGAAAACATCTTGCTGTTTGCTCCTGGCTCAGCTTCTTTTTTGAACACTGAGCACTTGGGCTCTTCTCACTGAAGTTCCTGCTCTCTGTGTTTACACAGTCTACTGCTCTCATGTGGTCTGACCATGCCACCAGAAAATCCTGTGGAGCATGCTCAGAAAATGCTACCCCTCCCTGTTTCCTGAAATTTCTGGCTATGGGCAGCTAATCTGCCCAGCAACAATAACCCACCCTAAATAGGTCTCTTAAAGAGATAGCTTGTTTTAGGCAAATAGGTTACATGAGCAGAGAAGTATTGGGGTCTGTAGGGCAACTCACCAAAGAAACAATGATCACACACACTTGAATACACGTGATTCCTAGAAATATTAATTGGTTGTTGGACAGAGGACTACATGCTTCTTTCTTAGGAATTATCACAATAAAGAGGCCAAATTGCAAAGTTAAGGTATTAGGCCCATGCCAATCAATAAAATCACTATATATATAAAAAAAAAAAAGACACTGAGGGCATGCCTACACTTCAAAAATTTAGGTTAACTTAATTTAATGTGATCTCCAGCCACCAGTAATTTAATAGGTCAGCTGTACCCAGACTATGTTCATTGTGTTAATGGAGGGCATCCTAACCAGCAGGGCTTAAATCAATACACAGAGCTATCCCACCAAACAACTACCTGCAGGAGGCTTTGGGAAGGGCTGGCAAAGTCTCACGGGACCAAAACGTTCTCGGGGGGGGTGGCGGTAATGATGACATGGGTTCAGTCTTTCATAATATCCACAACAAACAACCATACTTGCTCCTTTTTTCAAATGTCATGTGTATGTCATAGCTTGAGAAGTATGGACGCTGTGCATTCTTATTGTGAGCACTTCAGACACCTAACGCCTTATCCTGAGGTATTTCCCAAGCTGATGTGGGAGATAATGCATGGAACATTGTCCTGTCATTCAAACAGCCCTGCTGCAAACAATAGAATGAAAAAATTCCTGACTGCTGATGGCAGTCACGCAGCAACTGAGCATAGTGGAGTGCCATTTCTGGCTCCAGGAAACAAGCATTGACTGATGGAATCACATCATTCTGCAGCTATGAGATGATGAATATCAACTGCAGAACTTTCAAATGTGGAAAGCTGCTTTCTGGGAACTTTGTGCAGAGCTTACTGCAGCCCTGAAACACAGCAACACTAAAATGAGATCTGCTCAGCTAATAGAGAAGCAAGTTGTGATCACTCTGCTGAACCTTATGAATTTGGGCAATGCACAAGACATAGTGAATGATTTTGCTATGATAGACTTCCCTAGCTGTTATGGAGTGATAATTGCCACACATATTCCTAGTTTGGCACCAAACTATCTCACTAAAGAGTACATAAGCTGAAAGGGATACTTATTGATGATGTTGTAAGTGTTGGGAGATCACAGGTCTTTTTGCTGACATCAATGTGTGATGGCTAGCAAAAGTTCATAATGTACTCATCTTTAGGAACACAGGACAGAAAACACCAAAGAGATTTCCTTTCTAGATTTCAAAATAAACAATAATTACATTGAAATGCCCACAGTAATCTGGGAAGACCTAACCTGCTTGTTCCCATGCTCATGGGTCCATACGCTGGACACCTGGATAGCAGTAAGAAACAGTTCAACACAAAGCTGAGCAAATGCAGAAAGGTGGTGGCATGGAGCCACTGGATGTTTAAATGGCAACTGGCGGAGTTTGCTTTCTTGATTAGTCCTTAATGAAAACAATATGCCTATTTTTACCACTGCATGCTGTGTGCTCCATGATAACTGTGAGTCGAAGGAAGAAAAGTTTATTCAGGGGTAGGGCATGGAGGCAGATTGGTTAGCAGCTAATTTGGGGCACCTAGATCCCAGGGCAATAAGAGAAACCCAGCAAGGAGCTGGGAGGCTTTGAAAACAGTTGCAGTAATGAGCCACAGTAACGTGTGCTGCTCATCTACATTGTGCTTTTTCATACCTTCCCTGCTATCACATTAGTTTCTTTGAACTGTTCCTTTCGCCATAATTGAAATAAATAAATATTATTTCATTTATGAAATGTTGACTTTTATCATGAGAACATAGATGAATCTGAATGAAGAGGAAAATAAGTTAACTTGAGCAAATGGTATGATGAAATTGGGAATGAGAAAACAAATTTAACTTGTCTGTGAAAGCTCAGAAATCTTGCCTATCAAAGGAATTAGAATGACTGCCATTTATTCTTTGTACCCTCCTTCCAGTGTTGAGTGGAAGGGATGCTGCACCTTCCCTTGAATATTTGGGGGAGGGAGATTAGGGTGATGTTTGCCAGCCATTTGAAAGGGGCTTCAGAGAGAGTCTGGCCTCAAGCTGTTTTTTTTTTTTTTTTTGAAACTCAGGCAGATGCCTCAATGTGCCTGACTAGGGCTTCCTAATCTGCAGCATTTCATGCTGTGTGTAATGCTCATGTTATTTGGGATGCTCTTTCTGTCCTGTTTTCAGAAAATTAAATCCTCCACTCTCTTAGCTCCATGTCTACTGTCCCAGAGATGATCATTATCTTGTTGAACAAGTTATCACACATTTTCTTTTTCCACTGTCTGTTATTGAAGCCCTTGGTATAGTGCAAAGTTGCTATTTTAAAACACTCCCCTTATTACAGTCAAGTGCAAGCCAAAATACAATGAGAATCCCCAATTATTCAGTGACCCAGTGGGTATGTCCACACATCTTTTTTATTTCGAAATAACACTGGTTATTTCGAACTAAAAAAGATTAGGTCCACACAACATTTTCTTATTTGGAAATGACGGGCTCTGTCATTTTGAAATAAGAACCGTCATTTTGAAACAGCTGAAACCCCATTCATTTTGAAATGGCTGTTATTTTGAAATGGTTATTTCAAAATAACGCCATTTGGACATGTTGTTTCGAAACAACACCATTGTTTCGAAACAACTGTTTCGAAACAACAAGTCCAAACAGCCTTATTTCGAAATAACCATTTTGAAATAGCAGCCATTTTGATAGCAGGCTTTCCCTTAATTCGAATTAACATTTTCTTAATTCAAATTAACTCATTTCGAAATACCTTATTTCAAAATAACGATGTATGTGTGGACATAGCCACATGTTTGCTGTTCCAGTCACAGTGAGTATGGCCCAATGGCAGAGGTGCCTGAACTTGTGCTGTCATTTGTGGGAAGCTTGCATCAAGATCACAGGGGGTGAGTGGAGTATGCCAGTCCTCCCCACACCCAACAACATAGATGTTGCTTTGATACCAGGGACCAGCATTGCTCAAGGTAATCTAGGGTGTGTTTCTGCAGCCATGAGAACACTAGCACACCTTTCTATAATGTTGCTGTTAATAGTCATCCTGAACTTGCAAATTCTGGGGCTAGTGCTGATTTCTGACAACCAATCCACTGACATGTTAGAGAAACCATGGGTGAGGGACCTGGAATCTGCCATGGGCGTGGAGCACATATTTTCTAGTTTATGGCACAAACACTTGTAACAAAAACTTTTGCCAACTCTCCTTGGTGATTATATCTGACATTAATCTCTTGAGGGTAACAGAGGTAGCAAAGCAACAGATGCTGCAAGCATCTGGGTAAAGACTTGGTCATTATGCTGCTTATCCGGTGCACCACAGTGCAGTCAGCAGAGTTAATACTGAAGTGGCTTTAGGAAGTGTTCTATCAAGTTGGAAGAAACATAGCAACCCTCTCCAGAAACCTTTTACAAAGTATAGCAGAATACCTGGGAAGGTTTCTAAAAATCTCCAACAAGGATTTTTGGGCCACCCCTATGCAAATATTTTTTCCCCCCTCAGAGGACACCATTTGCTTAGGTGGAGGGGCCATGGGAAGCAGGGAGTGACTGCGCCTCATATTTTCTTCATATTACACTAAACTATAAGTGCATGTAACCTTTACAGTTTGTCTGCAACTTTATACTCCCCAGAAGTACTTTCCCCAGCACCATGGTCAGGGCAAAGCCAACCATATAGTTGAACTAGGCAGTCACTTAAGATGCCAGGCATTGTGGGACTACAAATTAGACAGAATTGAATTGTTTCTTGTTTTCTTGATTCCTTCTTGTGCAGGTTGCAAAGTGCCTATGGCATTTTGGTGGTTCACCTTTGGTTTGCTGACTACTCAGTTTAATAAGTCATTTAATAACAATGCCTCCCTGATCTGCAAATCAGCCCTGGGGGTGCTGCTGCTGGAGCAGTGGCTTTTAGATGCTCATAAAGGCAGCCTCCCCTCCCCGCCCCCCTTGCCTTACAAACAAGGAGTCTTGTGGCACTTTTAAAGTGAACACTTTTAAACCGAATATGGCTACCCCCTTTGTAACTCCTTTCCTTATTTGGAAACACAGCAAAAATAAACATTCTGCCCTGTACCTGTTCCCCCAGGCCCCAGCAGCCATAGCACATGCTACCAAGGCACAAGGCCAGATGAGTAGCTTCCTTCCAAATCTCTGTGAACGAATTACAAAGTTGGGGGCTGCATCTCCCTGGTGTAGCCTTTCTTCACTAGGCCCATTGTCAGTATTTCACAGCTCTCTACACTTCTTTGTTTGGATTGGAGCTTTACCTGCACAGGCTCTCCTCCCCATGAATGGATGAAATCCACCACTCCTGTGCATTTGGTTCATTAATTCCCCATGATCAGCGGAACTGGAGAGCTCTCCACACTGATCAAACAGGAAATGAGAATGCAAAATTCCCCAGTGCATTTATAGGGGAGGGGCCATTTTCCATACACATGAGTGACATGCAGCAGATCTGAAAACACTCTTTAGAGTGCTCACAGTGGAGCATTGTAGGAAACCTTCAGGAACCAATTTAGTTGTCTGTTCTGCCTCTCTGTTGACCATCAACATCAATTTAAGTACTTTGCCGCTCATGGAGGTGTAGTAATTAAGTTGCTCTTACAGGTGAATTAGGCCAATGGAAGGAACCTGGTAGTGTGGAGGCATACACTATTAAGTGGACATAAGGAAATATCCATTGACATAAGTTCATAGTGTAGACCACACTGTAGAATTCAATGAGGATACAAGATGGATTGAATAAACAAATTCCATCTGGAAGTTGCAATATCTGACAGTCCTGTATTTCTCAGATTATTAGTGTGTGTAAAATAACAAACCCCACCGTCCATGCCCAAACCAACACTGTTCAGTAATAATCAATAAAACATAAGCCTTAAAAATTCTAAATTCCAGACTTGGGAGCTGTTAGGCTCATATGGTCTTGGGAGATTAAAGAAAAATATCAGACATCAAAGAGGAAGAAAAAGGATAATTCCAACAGATAATTTTATTCCAGAAAACAATTTATATACTTTTTTCCATATAAAAAGAACTAAACTAAAAAAAAATAAATAAATAAAAAGGCCCAATGCTGCAAAATGAAGCAATCAGAAACTGGAAATGCTAATATTAAAGTTATTTATAGACTATGGGATTTGCCCTGTTTTGCATATTCATTATATCTTAGAAAGGGAAAAAGGGAATTACATGATAAATTTGATACAGACACAGAGAGAAAATGAGGAAAGACATAAATGTAGTTTAAGTAGCAGTCTGCATTTTTATTAAACTTTAACACAGGCGTAGGGGTGGTACTGATCCATCACGCACTCTTTCCTATCTTGGGCATCTAATTGGTTTTATTGCAGGGGTTACAGAGTTCCTATCACATAACCTGCAATTTTGGATACGATCTTCTCAGTTAACTCCATAGAACTCAGCTCACTATGGGTCCTATCATTTTCCACCCATTTGGGAGACAGGGTGCAGATGGGTGGGGAACCTCAGCCTACAAATGTCACAATATCTTACTGTATCTGTGACCCCAAGGCCAATTACCAAATTTCAGATCTTTTACCTCTGAGAGCCATTCATTTTATCCTTTCAGTTTCAACTGCACTAGGAACTGTCTGCAAGTCATGACAAATTAACAATTCCCTCTAATACCTGAGTTAGATACCAAGCTCATTCCTATTTAAATTACTTTAGTTTGAAGGTGTTGCAAGGAAGGCACTCCAATTAGTCCAAAAGAGGGGGAAAAAATCCTTCTGACCCCCAGATGTCAAGACACACAGCTTATGTCAGACCAGATTCCCATTACTAGTTTGATTTTGTTTGTGATGCAGGCAAACTTAATTTCAAAGCAGAAAGTGTTTCCTTTCTCAGGTGATAATAGCTCCCCCTATTGTATGTGAGGTACTTGAAGTGAACTGCCAATGAGACTCTGTCCTGCAAACACTTATGCGTTTATTTATTAGCAGGATCTGGATATGCGTCTGTAGTCTACAATCAAACAAGTGACACAATTTCAAATAGAAAGAAAAAAGATTGTCAATCCAGGTAAGTAATATTATTTCAGGGATCCATTTTGAAGTAATTTTAAATGAACAATCAGGAAAGAATAACACAGGCTCTGCTGCAGATTTTGAAACTTATTTTATATGCCATGATTAGAAATATTGCCCTCTCCAAATCCCACACATCACAGTAATAGAACTCCTTATGGTCAAGAACTTTTATTCCATTCTTCCAGAGTTAAAATTGAGGGGACACATTTTCACTGCTGCCTCCTCTGCATTAAGGGGAAGTGAGTGTGGGAGGCAATCACCTCCTAAGTCTTTGTCCTTTGATGTTTCATAATTGCTTATTTGGTTTCAGTGGCCCTTCTTGTGTGCTGGACTAGCACTTTGTATTGATTCCTTAATGCTTCTTTGCTTTTTGGTGAACTACACAGTTGCAGCAGTTTACAATCCAAACAATCAATATAACTTTATACCAAGGGATAATGTTAAATCAATAGAGGAAACATCCTACAAACATTGTATCAACACTAAACACTGGTTACATTCTTCTAAATTTAGCATCTATTTTAACAATGCTAAAATACAGATGAGTCAGATTGGTTTCCAGCTATGCATTTGTCACTGTTCAGTAAGACCTAGGGGTTTGGCATGAGCTGGTGCTTGGTCTGCCAGAATAACACAAAGATCAGTCATTTGTCAAATAAGAGCTATTTGGTGACCCTACCCTGCCACAAATTATAGAAATAATATTAGTAATAAAATAGATTAGACTTCAAGGGTAAAGAATCTTAAGTTTTATTAAAATAGTCCATGTGCTCAAGGTTTAACTGATCACCATATCTGGGGTCATGAAGGAGTTTTCTCCCAGTGCAGAGTGGCAAAGGATTTCTTTCTTTCTTTTTGCCTTCCTCTGTAGCAGGGGTCTCAAACACATGGCCTGCGGGTCACATGCAGCCCCTAAAGTTATTTACTGTGGCCCACAATGCCACAATTGTTTCTGATATTTGCAATATCATTGTATGGAAAAGTTTCAGTGGTTTGGCCTTTGGGCTAACATACTAATTCTCATGCAGTCCTCTACTACTCCTGTGGCCCTTGCGGTGATTTGAGTTTGAGACCCCTGCTCTATAGCACGTGGAATGGCTTTGTTGCTGGTAGATTCTCTGTACTTTAAAGACTTTAAATCACAATTTGAGGACTTTATAACTCAGTCATAGGTTATGGGGTTTATTGCAGGAATGACTGGGTGAGGTTCTGTGACCTTCATCATGCAGGTGGTCAGAGAAGATGATCATTAGGTTCCTTCTGACTTCAGAGTCTACAAATCTACAGCTGTTACTCTATAATTTTGATGAAATTACAACAAAGTCTTTATCCCTATAAAATAGTAATATCCTGTTAGACCAGATCCATATTCTTGTGATTTTTTCACATGCTGACCATCTTTGATAGAACCTCAGGGGGTGGGAGACGGGGGACCTGTGGCCACACTATTGCACAGAATGATCAGATTTTGAAGCTATATAAAGATATGCAGCCTTGGAGCACTTCTTAATTTACAGCTGATGGAGAGTCTCATAAGACCCATTCAAGCTTTATCCAGCTGCTTTCTATTGCCTATAACTTTATTTGTAATCTTTCACTAGTGTGCCCTAGTTTAGTTAGGTTGCTATACCATTTAGGGTAGCCATGACATTCCTCTGTTGTATTTTTTCCAGTTGGTTGCTAGGGATACCAGTGTTCCTTTACCTCTTTTTAGCAAACTAACCCCTCCTGACAAACCAACTGCTGTACCAAACCTCCACAGCCAATTATGTTGGGAAAGGATTACTTGATTCAGGGAGGCATGCTGAATCTAGAATTGCATGTATTAAGTTGTGATTGATTGTGTGTAGTAGTGTGTGGTAGCTGGGCTAATGATAAGGTACGTGCTTGTGGGTGGAGGAGTGGATGTTGTCATGCCCCCATCTGCACCATGAGAAGGTCTATCTCTGAGTCAAGTGTTCTAACCATTTGTTTATGAGATGTTCTAATTTGGGTTTCCCTCAAACTTTCTGATTTCAATTGTTCTATTTTAGTTAAACAAAAAATAGTAAGTGCATGGGATAAAGAGAGTGAGAATCACTCTGTAGCCCAATGGCCCTCAGATTCACAGTGCTTGTTGTGTCTGTGAAGCCTAGGCTTTGACTTCTATTGTAGTTGTAGGAAAAGGCCTCAGCTTATACACTTCTTTTCAGTAATTTTTATTAGCTAGCTTAGGCAAAGCACTGTCTAACACACCAACTTTTATGGCTTGCATTATAGGTGCTTAGCTCTCTCCATTCATTGTATAAGGAGCCTAGGTACCTACCTCAAGCTTTGTTAATATAATAATTTATTCTTATGATTTAGCTTACTTATATTATTATATGAAATGTCAGGCTAGGTTAAAGACATTTCAGAAGACTTTTGCTTTCTGTCAAGTACTAACTAACTCCCAAAATGTTAAAGAAGGTGAAATGCTTGGAAATGAAACATCAAGGAATGTTTACATGTACAGATTTTACAATTTCTTGCTTGCTTTAACTTCCTATGAGATTTTTCTTTATACTGCATTTTGAAAGCTGTATATAGGCATTGGTCACTGAGATATGTGCTTTCTATAAAATATTCAAATAGATGTCTCTAGCTGCAAATCGTAAACATGTGGCAAGTGATGGTTTGTAGATCAAAAGAATATGCTGGTAAAAAGCATGAACAATGAAGTAGTCGAGTTATAAATTGGAAAGCTTAAGGGCGGATTAAGGCATAGGCCGACGGTATCCAAGCACAGGGGGCCACACAATGTGGGGGCCCTTCACCATACAGTGCTTGAGGGGAGTGGAGCTGCCCTGGGCCAGAGGCAAAGCTCTGCAATTTGCTTGCATTGTGAATCTTGCTATGACCTGCCCCCAGGGGCTGGCTGGTTTACATCCAGGGATGGTGCAGACCAGCCCAGAGGCTGGACTCTGTTCTCCTGCCCAGCCCCTGGACCAGCCAGTCCACCCCTGGGGTCAGGGTAGGTAGGGACAACTATCACAACATGCACTACAGTCTGTGGTGCAGCCAGGACATGTTGGAAGGCACCCCGCATGTGCTGGTCAGCCCCGCTAGCCTGGAGGGGGCAAACAGCCAGGATGGGGACAGCCTCAGGGGGTGGGGCTGAAGCCCCAGGTGATGGTAGGTGGGACCCAAGGTGGGGCCCCAAGCAGGGCCCACCAGTGGAGGAGGTCCAAGGGCCCAGAGGGAGACAAACATCCCATAAACAAGTGGTTAGAGCAGCTGATGCAGGGACAGCCTTTCTCCTCATGTTGCAGAATGGGGACAGATGAAATGTCACCCAAGAAAGCTTATACCTGAAAAAGTTTGCAATCATGTGCCAGAAATGCCCCCACACCTTATACATTGGACAAACAGGACAATGCATGCACAGAAAAATAAATGGGCACAAAACTGACATCCGAAATCACAACACACAAAAACCAGTTGCTGAGTACTTCTGTCTTCCTAATCACTCTATGGACAATTTGTTAATGACTGTGACCAAAAAAGTCAATGGGACATCAACACATCAAAGAGAAATAGCTGAATTAGAATTGATAT
>ML681993.1:23615903-23659125 GCA_007922195.1 Podocnemis expansa
TAAAGTCCCCTATCTTCAAAGTGTCTGATGAAGTGGGATTTTCTCCCACAAAAGCTCATGCAATAAATAAATCTGTTAGTCTTTAAGTGCCACAAAACTGGTTGCTTCTTTTGTTAATCAGAGAGGAGACATTAGTTACTCCAAAATAACTCATGCTTCCTCTCAATAGTGCAAGTCTTTGTTACTTAAATGTTTAAGATGACAAGCGTCTTTTTAATATGTATTTGCAAATGTTTTATCTAAATACAAAGCTTCCAATGTAATAACTTCCTTCTGCTTTGTAAATGGTACTATTTTGTATGCACCAACAATTAATCTATTTAACTAACCTGACCAATACAACAATTAAACTAATGCAAGAAGTGATATGTGTACATAATATACATATTGATTGGGAAATTAATTAAGTATGTGGCAATTTGAAGCCAGTTCGGCCCCCGTCTCAGGAAAACCAGAGTGACCTCACCAACGATTGTTATGAAGAAAGAACAATGACTACTGAAGTTTAAAGGCATGCTTTAAGAATTAATTATGTTTTAAAAGGCTGTTCTTAAGACTGGGAACTTTATATCAGACATGAGCATAAGTGGAGCTAATTGAAACAGAATTAGGAATTTGTGTTCTTATTTTAGGCACATAAATCCATGTTTTATCTCCATAGGACTACTCTTTCTCTCCCCAATATCTATCTATTTATCAAGAGTGGAAGAGTCAATCATTAGGTCACAAAGTGAGGGACAGGGAATGATTTCTAATCCAGAGGATAGGACAACCACTCAAAGGTGGCAGACTCAGGTGACCATTCGTCTTCTTCAATCACACTTTCATTATGTAAGTCACAGTGGAACAGCTGCAACAGGAAACTTATCTTGTGATGATCCTTAAGGCATGGTGAAGAATCCGATGTGACTATAACTGAATGCAGGAGCGTCACTGCCCCGGGGAAGCACCCAGGGCACTGGCCCAGGCCCCGCCCCCTGACTGCAGGCCATGCCCCCAGCTGGGGACAGGGCAGGGAGCAGCTGCCACGGCCATGGGGCTGCCTGGCTTTTGAAGGGGCCAGAAGCAGCCACCGCCGCCAAGGGCACCCAGAGAACTGGAGAGGCAGGGGCCCCTCCAGGACCTGGGGCACTGGCACCAGGATTCGGGGCAAAGGCCCCATGTGTCAGGTGCCAGCAATGCCCCTGATTGAATATCACAACTTCTGTATTAACAGGGAGATATAATTGTTAAGTCTAGTTCTATCATTATTTTCTTTCTCTATATGATGCATATTTTAGTATAAAACCTCTTAGTATTCAACGAAACATCCCGTCCTCTGTTTCTCACATCCCCAATTGATTTGACTCTAGGCTTCCCACAGTCCAGAGGAGTGACATCACTTCTGGGGTACATGATTCCTATACTGCCTTTCTCCTGGTCAGTGTAAGGCCTGAGTTGGAATATGGCTCTGATTGGGCTGCTTTGGGGAAACAAGCAGGTGAAAGTCTAATTTCAGAATCCTGCCAGGGTTCAGGAGCTAGCTAGGATTTTGAGCTTTAGGATAGTGCAAGGATCTAATAGCTTTGTACATGCACCTGAGGCGAAAATTAGACACCTAGTGCATGTTAGGTACCTGAGGGGGTGGATGGCAGCTAGGTGGTAGTTTGGAGATTGTCTATGGTGCTCATATATATTGGATTTAGGCACCTAAATACATTCATTTAAGCCCAAAGTAATGTATACCTCATTTATTTATTAACACATTGTCACTGTGAAATACGTAAACTGTGAATTATGGATCTGGGCCTGGAGCAAGCACTGGAAATGTTTTTAAGAGATTGGATTAATTAGCACATAGCTTCTGCCAATAGTTCCATCACTACATCATTATATTTGTGATGTTTTGAGCACGTGGGAATAAACAACAAATTATCCACCAGTACTTTATAACTGATGTGTGAAATTAGTTACAAATGGATATATTCTGATAGTCTTTATCTTGCCTTGGGATATGCAGGCACAAGACAAAGCCCTGGCTGGGATGATTTAGTTGTTATTGGTCCTGCTTTGACCAAAGAATTAAACTTCTCAGGTACCTTCTAATTCTAATGTTCAATGATTCTAAAATCTGTACTAGAACCTTAGATGGCTTTTTTTGTTTGTTTGTCCTGTCACATGAGACAGTTCCCAAGAGTTAAGTAGGCTAGCTAGGCCATACTTCACCGAGAATGGAGCCCAGTTGCGAAGGAACAGGTGAGGCTGGTGTAAGTCTGGGAAGAGAGGACAGAATGGGCTGTAGATGGATGCTACCGCACCTAACTAGGCTTGAAGCAGCTGCTAGCCAGTCTGCAGGCTGGCTGGTTAGGCTGGGAGAATAAGAGAGCTGGGCTTAGAATTCAGGATCTGCTTGGGCTGAGGGAGAAAGGCTGGAAGTTCCTGATTTCCCCTCATTTTTCTATGTAATGGACGAAGAATGACTTCAGATTGGAAGAACAAAAAAACAAACAAAAAAAAATACACCTGAAGAATGATCAGACAGCGGTAGGGGGGGAAAGAAAGGCTGACGATCAGCATCTTATAATTTTCAAATCAGTAGGCGGAGATGAAAAAACAAGTGATGTTAATTCCTTGAGACCATTAGAATGAATTAGACAAAGTATTGAAGATGTATGTTAAAAATAAAAAGTGTATGAGGTGTAGATTAATTATTGGAATATGCGTATAAGGGAACAGGCCGAGAGACTACTTAAAATACAGTTTTAGGGAAGGTAAAAGTAATTTGCTAGCTTCCTAAATACAGTATATGATATAAGCAAGAGAAGTATTGTGTGGGTTCGCCTTGACATGAGTGCAGATGAAATTAAAAGGGGCACAGGTGAGGATCAAATGCTGTTTATTAATTGACTGATTAACAGTAGAGGGCGACAACATAAATCATCCACCACTATCCAAGTGACATTTAAAGGTGCAAGTCTCTGATATGGTTAACATTGGATAACAGCTCTTCTGGGTTAAACCATACATGCTGGCTGTTTTGAGATGTTATGAATGTCAAAGGTTTGGGCATATGATGTCTTTTCATTAGGGGAAAATGAGATGTGGTACATGTGGAGATCACTTTTATAAGAATATATGCTAGGAACAGAACTAAAATGCAGCAATTTCAGGATAAACAAGGTGCAGAACATAAAGGAGGTGTGACAGCACAAAGAAATAAAGACATGAAGAAAATAAAAGCTATTCATAAAAATATTATGTGCAGAAGTTACCGAAATTGCAAAACGTGGAGAAGGAGAAAAATGCTGGTAAGGGAAGAGAACTACTGGTACTACAACACCTATTTCAGAGAAGCACAGGTAATATAAAATATGCTTCTGTCATAAACTTAAGACAGATTGCTTGAAACTATAGTAGAGAAAAGAATTATCAGACATGTAGAAGAACATGATTTGTTGGGGGAAGAGTCAACATGGATTTTGTAAAAGGACATAATGCCTTAATACATTTCAAGAATTCTTTGGGGGGGAGGAGATATAAAGAATGTGGACAAGGATGATCCAGTGCAGATAATACATTCAAATTTAAGAAAGCCCTTACAACGTGCCTTGCCAAATGCTCTTAAGCAATGTAAGTGGCCATGGCATAAAACGGAAGATCCTTTCCTGCATTTGTAACTCATTAAAAGATAAGAAACAAAGGGGAGGAATAAAGGGTCAATTTTTAGAATGGAGGGAGATAAATAGTGGTGTCCAGCTTGAATTTGTATTGGCTTCAGTGCTGTCCAAAATATTCATAAATGATCTGGAAGAAAAGGGTAAACAGTGTGGTGGCAAATTTGCAGGTGGTACAAAACAACTCACAGGCAGATTTCATATAACTGCAAAGGGCTCTCATAAACCTGGCTGATTGGGCAACAAAATGGTAGATGAAATTCTGCACTGATAAATGCAAACCAATGCAGATAGAAAACTTAATCCCAAGTATTTATATAAAATGGTGGAGTCTAAATCAGATGTTAAAAATCAAGAAAAAAGATCTTGGAGTCATTGTGAGAGTTCTCTAAAAACATGAACTTAATATCCAGTGGTAGCCAGGAAAAAAAAAAAAAGCTAACAGAATATTGGGAATCATCAGGAAAGGATTACATAATAGGTGATATTATCTTGCCTCTTTAAAAATCCATGTTACACCCACACCTTGAATATTGAATGCAGATGTGGTCAGGATGTCTCACAAAAGCTATATTTAAATTGGAAAAGGTACAGAACTAGAGATATGGAAAAACTTCCATGTGAGAACAGATTGATAAAACTAGAATTATTCATTTTGAAAAATAAATTATTAAGGAGAGGAGGTACGATGAGGTCTATCAAACCATGACTGGTGTGGAGAAGTAAACAAATGTTATTTACTCCTTCTCAAAACAGAAGACTCAGGACTTGCCAAATGAAATTAACAGGCAGCAAGTTTAAAATGAACAAAAAGAAGTATGTTTTTCACATAACATATAGCCAATCTACTGAATTCCTTGACAGAAAATCCTGTGAAGGCTAAAACTATGGTCTGGTCTACACTAGAAAGTTTGGTCAATATAAAGTCACTTTCTGTCATTCACTGGTTTTAGCTGTGGGGCATGGTGGGCAAATGCCCCAGGTCCCGTGTTGGGGGAGGTGCCCTATGGCTGACAGGCTGTTTTAAATATCCTGGGCCAGTCAGTCAGTGCAGGTGCAGCCAGGCCAGGAGTCACATGTGAGTTGGGGGAGCCGTGGTGGTAGCGAAAGCGTTAAGGAAGCACACAGAGCAGGGGGTTCCAGTGAGGACCAAGGGTGGCAGCTGGTTGGAGGGGGTCGGTGACATGACTGTGACAGCAGCCAACCTGGGGGAGGGCAGAAAGTCAACAGCCAAGTGAGGGGAGCGGGGAGGCTGCAAGGCAAAGACTGGGGGGAGGCAGCAATGCCAGGGAAAAGGAGTGGACCCAGGGAGAGGCACTAGAGGCAGACACAGATTGCCATGGAGGGGAAGGGGATCAAAACGGGACCTGGCAGCAGGGGCCATGTGAAGCTGGGGGCCCGTGAGGCTGGGTGGGAGCAAAAGTAAAGGATGGGGCCCCGTAGCATGGGGAGCCCCCATCCTTGACTTTTACCCAGGGAACCGTTTTCACTAAGACAGCCCCTGCTTATGTAAATAAATCAATCCTGCTGTACACACTGCACACACATTTTTGTTTCCCAAACTGCCCCCCTAACACTTTTTTTGACAATATAAAACCACTAGGACAAGAGTGAAATTGACAAAGGGAGGCCTGGAGTCTGACTCCATAAGTTGCTGGGTTATGGCTGTGGTTCCCCCAGAATGCCTGCAAAGCGCAGGCTCACGTCTGTCCAGGGCACCCGTGGGACTGCTGCTGCCTGGGGTTTGCCAGCATCCCAATTACCAACAGAATGGCAGCTTTCTGCACCCTGCTTGCCAGGCAAGTTGCTGCAGCACCACTGGTAACATGTGTGCTGATGGCCTGGGAATGAATGGCTCCATCTCCACTGGTTGCCAGGGTTTGGGTGGCTGTCTTCTAGCTGCTGGCTGTGATCTTGGACTTGGCAAACTGCAGGGGGGCTGCAGCCAACTTTGGCCTGTGAGGAGGGAAGTCCTGCACCCTTGTTTTGATACATAATGGTGGTAAGAGGAGTGGCTGGAAACCTGTGGGCTCCCTGCTGGGAGCTGAGAATTGGCTCTCTCAGTTCTCCCTGCACTGCCACTTAGGTTGGTGGAAGTGATCCCGGTGAGGATGCTCCCCACCAACGCAAGGTTAGCAGTATAGAAATCAGCCACCACTATAAGTGTTAGCTGAAAGTCAACATAATATATATTGACAAATTTCTGCAGTGTAGACATACTCTATTACACGAATCAAAAAAGTAGATAAATTCAAGGACGATAGGTCCATCAATGGCTATTAGCCATGAGGGCATGGATTGCTGTTTTCCAGAACCTGTGAATGGAAAACAGGATGGATCACTTGAGGATTGTTCCATTCATTCCCTCTGAAGCACCTGGAATTGGCCACTGTCAGAAGAAAGGATAGTTGTACCAATATGATTCCGTATGGCCATGCTTATGTTCTTAAGAGGATAGATGGAGATGTACTTCATGTAAGCAAACAGAAATCTGTATAGCATATATGAAATAGTTGGTTACTTGTACTTTAAAGATGGAAGAACACTGAAAAGTATTATAAAAAAGTAGCAGAAAATTATTTGTATATTAACAAACTTTTGGTGAACTGCATTAATTCAAATTTAAATAAAGGTAATCAAGCAGTTTAAACAACATGGTTCTAACTTTTTGCTAGAATGCACAAAGTTTAATAACACAGGCTATGTTGCAGACCATTTTCAAAAAAAAAAACTTTTTTGAAAAAAATATTTCAAAATATATTCAAAGTAATTATCTCAAAATAACTTTTTTCAAAAATGCTACTTCAGAAGAACGGGGTGGGGATGAATCCTTACTTGACATACCATGGCTTTTAATTTTTTCAAAAGTGAAAGTCTACACGGGGCTTTCTTTTTCAAAAAAAGAAAGCCAATGGAAGAGATAGGCAGGCTTTTTCAAAAAAAAAAAAAAAGCCTTTGCTGCGTCTGGCAATTCCCCCCCCCCCGCCCCCCGGGAAAAATCTATCTTAAACAAGGTTTTTTTCCAAAAGGTAACCAGGTTTAGTGTTGGTGAAAAAGTGCTTCAGCGTTTCGAGATACCGGCATGCATTTTCAAAAAAGCTAAACTCAACAACTTTTTTGAAATAAAAAGCCTTTTCCCAGATAGCTTTTTCAAAGGATGCAGCAAAGGCTTTATTTTTTGAAAAAGCCTGCCTATCTCTTCCATTGCCTTTCCTTTATTTTTTTTTTCCCAAAGAAAGTGTGGTGTAGACTTTCGGTTTTGGGGGAAAAAAAGAAGTGTGGCATTTCGGGACAAATAGCCACCCCTGGACCGTTCTCCTGAAATAGCATTTTTTAAGAAAGTTATTTTGAGATAATTATTCCAAATATATTTGAAAACACTTTTTTAAAAGTTTTTTTTTTTTTGAAAATGTTATGCAATGTAGATGTAGCGACAGAGAAATTAAAGAATGTTGTTTTTGAAAGGGAATACAAAACTAACATCTTATGTGTACAGGAAAGACAATAAATAAGAAATCTTCTGTTTCAACTTCCAGGGTATGAGGTAATCGGATCTGAGAAGGAAATAACAGGGAACGTCTTAGGTATGTTAACATAGATGTACAGAACTTAAGTTGACACAGATGACACTGAGTATAATGCTTTTGAAAATCTTCTGCAGAATAATAGCATCTTGATATGCATATGTAACATTTACATGTGTAAAAATGAGACAGTGTAGAATTGGAAGAGTTAATCAAAGGTGTCACAGGCCCACATACTATTTGTAGCAATCTTAATAGCAACAATGGATTATGCTGAATCTAGAATACTGATTATAATGGCAACTGATTATAATGGCAAATGACTGAAACAGTTCATTTGACATGCAAAACCTGAAGCACACACTAGATTTAATTTGATGAATGAAAGCTTTTCATATTTAATTCTCTGACTTTCAACAAGCGATATAGCAAGTCAATGCAGTTGGAAAATCTGTAAAGAAGATCGAATGGGAAATGATCACTTCTCTGTCTTGATCATATATCAAGGCCAAAGAAATGTTGAAAACTCTGAAGCAATTCCTACCTGAGTTAGATAGATAGATAGATAGATAGATAGATAGATAGATAGATAGATAGATAGATAGATCTAGCTATATTGCCACAAACTTAGAAATCCAGATCCCTGGTAGAATGAAGGTTGCAAAGCAGCAAAGCAAGAAGCTATGCAAGAAAGAATACAAAGAAGCAAATACTACAAGAGTAGCAAGGACTTAATGAACTATATACAATGTAGAGCAGGGGCACAAAGAATTATTAAAAAGTCAAGAAAAAGAATTAGAGAAGGTATTGCTTGAAAATTTTTAAAAAGAGAGAGATTCCAAATTTTCAGAGAGATATGAACAAAGAAAGAAAGAAAAGAAAGAAAGGGATATAAACCAAACCCAAATTTATATCTGTTCTAATAATAAGTGATCAAGTTATTTCAAAATAACCATTTTGAAATAACAGCTGTTTCTAAATGAATGGGGTTTAAGCTGTTTCAAAATGACAGAGCCTGTCATTTCGAAATAAGAAAACATTGTGTGGACCTGATCTTTTTTATTTCAAAATAACCAGTGTTATTTCGAAATAAAAGAGATGTGTGGACATACCCTAAGAGCTTTTTACTGAAATTACATAATAATTATGTGGGGGAAAGGAATACTACTAGCAGCAAGGAAGCAGATAGCTATTATACATTTTGGAAAACCTGCCAAATTACACACAAAACCTTATGCATAGGCTATGTCTACATCAGCAAAAATTAGTTTGGGCTTGTTAGTCTGAACTATGAAGTTCAAGTTTAGTTCGAACTAACCTCAGGTTAGTTCAAACTAACCTCATGCTTATAAGTTCAAGCTAACCGCACATTCTAGTTTGAACTAATAGTTAGTTTCAGTAAGGGAATTAGCTTATGACAATGAGGCACAACTGAGTTAAAGGTTAAACTTTGTAAAAGTAACTTAGCTGACAGCTTTGCTTTGCTTTGCTATCCAGACATAACCTCATCTGAGCTTGTTCCCTTTTTCAGATATGCTGCTTTTCAAGCAAAACTTTGCAAAAACAATCCAGCTGCAAATAGGCTTGCAGAACCATGTCTGCCCAGTAAGACATTCTAATTGGCTAAAGAATTGTAATTGGCGGCATTGTATCAATATTAAAAACAGTAATGGGTAAACCCAAATAGAGTGGTGGCGTAATGTCTTGGTGGAATACCAAACAAGGCAGAGCAATGTAATAGTAACTTTTTGAAACTGAAAGTGGGTTGTGGAACAGGGATAAAAGGCTGCAAAAAGCCCGTGCAAACCAGAGGTCCACAGAGGCATGTATCACATAGCCTAACTCTGGACTGATCACCTGAAGTTCCCTCCCCAGCAACAAATCAAACTGCTGGTAAGCTCACAGGTTGAGAATGAAACATCCCACTTGGGATAAGACTGATGCACCTGAACTGCATTAAAACTAAATCTGAATCAAATGAATGAGCCATGGTTCTGTAAGTATAAGGGATAATGCTTAACAGTACTGATTGTAGCCCAGTATCAATTGAGGGCTTAATAAGAGGAATAAGTTTAGGAATTGTAGTTACACTTTTGCTGTAATGAACCTTTTGCTATCTCTTTGTTTTTTGCCTTAGAACATGAAAAAGCATAAGAAAAAAGGATTTATTCTAATTAGATGTAAATAAATAAAGTTAATAAAAGAAATCAAATATATGCAGTGCCTGTGTCAGTGTCTCACCCCCTCTACCATAGCCAAAGAATCCATTTCTGAAGCAGAAATCACACTTAGTTTGAATTAACAACTTGAATTAACTTTTCCTAGTGTAGACATAGCTGTAGAGTATGAACTACCTTTATCCCTGAATTCAAAATTAAGAAATCTGTAAGACAACCCAACCTGTGGCCATTATGACAGCCAAATTGCTGGGCATACCGTTGGCACTTACCTTGTTGCCCCAACATTTAGGCTCAAGAGACCCTGTTATGACTTAGGTACACTAGTGAACCATTTACAAGCCTCACTTTTTATATGTGATTAACAGGAAGTGGTCCTCTTTAGCTGATTTACAAGAGTTTACCAGGGGTTTCCCTTTTAATTACTGGAAAAATCCCTGGACCCGTCTGCCTTGGGAAGATATGGATACAACCCTCCAATCAAAGGATTGACTCTCAAATAGTAAATTATTTGCAAACATAATATCTATTAAATACTAATTCTTATAAACTGGATTTTAAATTAAAATAAAACACATTGTAATATATGAAATAAACCTCTTAAGACACTACAAGACACCATAAAATACATAACCTAATGTGATACAAAATGAAATGAGAAACATAAAAAATCTAATGTAGTAATCGTAACACAATATAACATTTCCTTAGCACATATTCTAACTTAATGTTTTGAACATTGAGTGTGGCTTAGCATAGCAGACATGCAATGCCGCAACATGTAACATACACAAAGTAAAATCTTTCAAATGTGTATAAAACCTTAATATAGTGTTCTAATATGCAGCCCAACTTATTACAAGGTAACAGCTAGATTCCTTACACATTTTACAGTGTAATACTCAGACTCATGATTGGTTGCTCCAGGGGTTAAAGTGTAATTTGGTGGGCACCAGAACTCTCCCACACATGTGGGCGCCCTTCTGACACAGGTGGGCCCCTTCTGGCACAGGTTCCCCCCCCCAGCATGGGTGGGCCCACCAATACCCATCCCCAGAATCCACCTCCTGCCCCAATACCCACCCCCAAACACAGACACACACACAGCCACCCCCAGATACAGAGACACACACACACACAGCCACTCCCTCACATACAGACACACATAACGCCCAGCAGCCCGCCCCCAGCCTTTACCTGGACTATTTGCACACTGGCTAATAGGGTGGAAGCTGCTTCCACCCACAAGCTGCTCCACCTTGCCCTGGGGAGATTCACAAACTCCCAGACTGCTGCAGCTCTCTGCTAGCTGGGTTAAGGTGGAGCCACAGGAATGCTGGGTTCCTGCTGTTGTTGCTATTTTTAGCAAGCCCCCAGAACTCAGCCTTCTGGTGCCTTTCTGTATTTTAGGGGCCCCAGAACACTGCCAACTTAAAAATCAGGGGCCCCAGAACTGCATTCCTGTGTGTTCCCCCTTACTTTAATCCCTGGGTTGCTCTCTTAATGTCAGTATCCAGCATCTTCCCCTCCCAGGGGTGGTATACATTTTGACCAATCAGTTTTCTGATATGCTAGTGAATTTCACTTGTTTACATCAAGCTGACCTCCTTGAGATCTTCCTTCTTACCTAACTGACCTCTTCTGAATCCTTTCAGGTATAAAGAATGACATTCATTTTACCCTACCATACCTTTCTGTAACTAGACAATTTTTAGCACCTCCTTTTTGTTTCTCTCTTTCTTCTAGATTGACATAATTGCAGTGACCACTTTAGATTTTTTAGCTAAAATTTGCTTTTGAAGATCATTATTTAATGCTTAACTACAGCCTTAATTCTAAAACTGGCTGTATTTTTATGCATGCCTAAACATTTTATGATTCTCTTACTATTTTTATTATGCTAATTAGAACAGATAATATCCTTGATGTTTTCTCCTCCTTTCTGCCAGTTTTTCAGCTATGGATCTGAATGTTGTCTCTCACATTGATCTCCTTACATGGATTGCAGCATCTTAAAAAATCTTTTGTATCAGCCTGGATAAGGGAAATATGCCCATTTATAACTGCTCTGCTATCTGATTCTTTGTCAGGTATAATGGAGATAAGAGATTGAATCTCAGACAGCAGGAATGACTTACTCAATTAAATATTGTTTTTAGCTACGGAGGTTACAGGCAATGAAATGGCATATAAAACAGTGAAAAATGGCTTAAATATGGGTGTAAAGGAATGGTCCATTTCCTTTGTGGCCCTCTCTTGGAGACCCTGCAGTCCTACTATGTATTGCTCCAGGAAGGATCAGTGATGTGGGTCTTTCAGATCTACCTAGTTAGGTCTCATGCATACAGCCAGCTGACTCAAATACAAGGAACCGAAGAGTCTGAGCAAGTCACTTGCTGACTGGAGCCCAAGAGACAAGGAACAGCACTCCACTCTGGTGTAGAGAAATCAGTGGGCTGTATTTCCCAAACCTAAGTGTGAATGGATATGAGAAACTCAATCTCTAGAGTACCAAACAAAGAAAAAGATATCAGTTGGGAAGAGGCCCAGGGAATGTAGCAGCTGTTAAAGAAAACTGTATGTGTCTGTTTACAGGGTCTCTGTGTAGGGGCCCAGAATAGTGGGCAGACTCAGATTTTCCTCCTGGCAAACTTGTCTAAACTCTGAGCAGGGAAGAAGGTTCTATTAGAGGCCTAAGTGAATGGCTTGCTTAAAGGACCCAGGGATGAGGCTCACAACTGTGGGAAGTGTAAATGATTTTGCTGAACATTTGCTACTCTAAAATGGAATCATATGAACTATGTGATTTGTCCAGAGGACTGAGCCACAGAAAACCCACGTAGTGAGACTGGCAACCTATAGGAATGCTTTTGGGGGGGGGGGGGGGGCACAATAATACATCCAGACACTAGGGGTCATTCAGGAGGTGAGGATCTCTGTCATAACTTGTACTTGAAACTGGTGTAGATGACCCTGCTCCCATCAGAAGGATGATTACACAAAGTGAAGCTTATGACCATTGCAAGCGTGAGATGTTCAATATTTCTGATCTGCAGATAAAGCAGCAGCAAGATCATCCATCTCAGCTTGTTAGTGAGTTTGGCAACCATGATATTGCACACACAGGCACATCTGTCACAGACACCACAGGAAAAGGTGTCAGACAGCACTACCAAACACGTGTAGGTATTTTGGATGTAAGCTGTGGCCTCCCTCAGAGATGGGGCCGGAAGAATGGCCTGAACATCACTCCTGGTCAGATTGGGGAACTGCAGACACCAGGGCCCGGAAGAAGAAAGGAAGGAAAAGGAAGTATAAAAACCCCAGGCAGTGGCTCATGAGGGGCTGAGCTGGTGAAGGGGAAGGACGTGCCTGCAGGGAGGCAGCCAGAGGGAAGGAGCCCAGCCTTGGTCACCCAGAGAACACAGCATCCTGTGATAGGCAGGCCATACACCCAGCCTCCCGGGACTGGGTGACTGGGAGGGGAACCCCTAAGCTGCCAATTGGGGAGGAAACCCCAGGTCCTGCTGGGGCCCTGACCAGCTGCAGGGCTCCCACCAAAACACGTTGCCCTGTGGCATGGCCTGGCATTCCACCTTCCTGGGCAACTTCCTCCAACCCTGACCCCTCCCCAGCTCTGGGTACTTCCATCCCCTACATCCCTTGTGATCTGGAGGAGATCCCCTTGGCCAAGCAGAAGCCACCGGCAACATCTGGGCCGAACACCCTGGAGCAGCTGCCCAGTGCAGATGGGCCAGAAGAACTACAGGACCCACAGCCCATGGACAGAGAGGGGTTCGCCGGGATCCCACAGGCATTCTACAGAGGAGCCCCTGAGGACGGCTACCCCCCCTGGAGTTAGGTACCCAGGGCTGGGGAGGGGTCAGGGTTGGAGGAAGTTGCCCAGGGAAGGTGGAATGCCAGGCTATGCCACAGGGCAGCGTGTTTCGGTGGGAGTCCTGCTGACCCAGAGGTGGAACCCTTCTGTGGCTGCCTACGGTCCTAGGCTGAGATGCAGTGGAGTGGGTGTGCCTGCATCTCCCTCCTCAACCCCCTTTTCTTGGTTAAAGTAACCCAAGTAATCCCTGACCACCCGCGCCATCCACAGACTTTGTGATTGCATGCCGCACCTGGGGGCGACGGCCATAGACTTTATGGTTGCCTCTCTCGCCTAGGGGCCGGAGCTCTAAAGGCAATGCCTGGCCACCAAAAGGGAAGCCCCTTCCAGCTAATTCCCCAGGACCACCAGTCAGGGGTGCCCTCCTAATGGGCTGGAGAGGCCGGTGGCCTATGGTGGGCAAGTGAGGCACACAAGATGGGTTTGCCCAAAAATAATAAAAATCATGTGTGGAAGCTCAGGCTGATATAAGATCCCTCTGCATAAAGAGGCATTAAACACTTTGATTAAGAGAGAACTTACAAGAAAATTACAAGAACTGTGGACCAGAGAGAAAGAAAATGGATGAACATAACAACATAAGAATGGCCATACTCGATCAGATTAATGGTCCATTTAGCCCAGAGCATATTCATTCTCATTTGGCAGATCAGAGTGACTCAACTGTTTATTGTTTAGTATTAGCACTACTGTTGCTCAGGCAAGACAAAACCAGCCACTTACACTAATTCACCATGGTCAATGCTAGGTGCTTCAAAGGGAATGAATAGAACAGTAATCATCAACTGATCAATCCCATCAGTGAAAATATGTCATAAACTTTATGAAAATTGTACTCTTGATATCTGTGACAGAAGTGAAATAACCCTATAGAAAACACTTAAAAGTCACTGCAACCTCAGTGATTTATATTTCCTAAGCAAAAAGATGGTTAGTCAGACAAGTGCAAAGGCCAAGGAATTGTTAAGCATCTGTTGTGTCAATGCAGGGAGAATTTCACAGAAAAACAGTTTCTTTATGAAGAACTGAGATGCCTGAAGGTAACAGAATGTAGCCTGAAAAAATGGGAGGGAGTAGTGGGGAACAGAAGTAACACTGGGGCGGGGGGGAAGCTTTACTTTGCTTTTTTTAAGGATACAGAACTAGATAAGAGGATATAAAATGTTGCTTATGCAAAAACTATGATAGGTAGCAGTCACAGCCTTACTTGTTGAGTCTGCTGTGCAATAAAACAACAGGAAAAGAGAAGAAGAAGAAGAAGAAGAAGAAGAAGTATGGAAACCTACAGTCACTTTTTGGGCAGAAAGGAGGAAACCTCGGGGGTATAGTGGAAGTCCTGGGGTCCTGGCCCTGAGGGAAGGGTATACCCAGAAGTGAGGTGAGTATGGAAACCAGATAGACAAGTATTAGAAAAAAAAAAAGCTTGAGGCAGCAGGATTGGGCATGGTTCACTGATTCAAGTGTTTCTGAGCTGGAGCCCCAATTAGTGGTCAAGCCCATGTTCCCCTACCAGCCACTTTGCAAGTGTGCACAGTTTGGGCAGTAGAACAAAAGAGCAACTAAGACAGATTGTTCAGTGCCTATGATGCCTGAGAATGATAAAGTTAAAATGAACTGACTGGAGGACTAAACAATGAAAAGGGAGCATGCCAAGTTACAAAGAGGAAGCACAGCAAGTCCTTCGGCACAAGAAGGTCCACCGAATAAATAAGAGATGGAAGTCATCCTCAGACCAGGTGGAGCTATTTCTTAGGCACAGTCACAAAGAGGCAAATTAAATATGAGTAGAAATCCCATGACAGAATATAATTTTTGCAGCTGGTAATTTTGTTTTTAATCAACAGAAACTACACAAGGTCTATGTTCACACATAAACTCTTATTTTGAAGAGTTTTTTTCGAAATAAAATCCTTAAGTTGAAATAACTTAAATCGAAATAAGCACATATTAAATTGAATTAAGAGAAAACCTCAAAGCAAAATAGTAAGTCCAGACACAGCACTTGCTATTTTGATTCAGGAGAGGGGCAGCATGGGAGGTGTGGCAACACGGCCCCTCCTTGGACCATTCCCCACCCAGTATATAGAAAAAGAAAGGCATCCTGGGAAGGAGAGGGCAAAAGTGTTAATTTGAAATAATGATTATTTTGAAATAACATATCCAAACGGTGTTATTTCAAACAATAATTTGAAAATAACCACTATTTCAATTACAACCTAGATTTTATTGTTCCAAAATAACGGTTGTTATTTCAGAATTATGGTGTCTTGTCATTTCAAAATAAAGAAACGTCATTCGGACATCTCACCTTTTATTTTGAAACAAAGGTCAGTGTTTTGAAATAAAAGCCTCGTGTGGACATAGCCAGGGTGAATAGCTTATAAAAGTCTTGGATTGAATTAGTAGTACTTCATACTAGCACATTTCTCAGCTGCCGCATTCTACTACAAAATTTCAGCTTTAATATAAAATCAGTTTCCAGCTGTTACTGTTGCAAGGAAGACTTCAGAATTATGAACTGAGCATAACCAATATGCAAAGGATGAGATGAATCTGAAGATGGCTTGGAACCATGGCCCTGAGGGGTGTGAATTGTTTCATATAGCTCACTGAGGGCTTGACATGGATGTTAGTGATCATGATTTAAATATCAGGCCTGTAAAAGCCTTGTGGATAGATGGAAAGTCATAGATATAAGATATCTCAAATTGAATAAGGCTTTTCATACTATCTCACAACCTCCTCATAAACAAATTATGGAAATATGCCCAGCTTAGTTAAAAGGATTATAAATTGGGTACAGAGCAGGTTGAAAAACTGTTTTCAGAGTGTAGTTATTAGTGATTCACAGTCATGTTCAAAGGGCATATCAAGTGCAGTCCCAAAGGGATCTGTACACAGTCTAGTTCTAGTCAATATCTTCATAAGTGATTTGGATAATGGCATATAGCTGACCCTTTTAAATTTTGCAAATGATGAGAAAATGGGAGGGATTACAAAGTCTTTGAAGGACAGGTTTAGAGTTCAAAATGATCCTGACAAACTGGAGACATTATCTAAAACTAAATAAAATAAAATTCAGAAAGGACCAATGATAGTTGACCAAATATTTCACTTAGGAAGGAGCAATCAAAATGACTACCCAAAAAGGAGCAGTGTAGAAAAGGATCCAGGGGTTATAGTAGATCACAAACTAAACTTAAGTCAATGATGTAATACTGTTGCAAAAACACAAAAATAATTCTTAGGTGTATCAGCAGGAGTATTATAAGCAGGACATGAGAAATAATTCTTTCAATTAGCACAGCACTAATAGGTCTTACCTCAAGTACTGTGTCCATCTGTGTACCCCACTTGAGGAAAGTTGTGAGCAAAGTCCAGGGAAGAGGAACAAAAATGACTAAAAGACTAGAAAGAAAAGAAGAGGATACATCCTTATGAAAAGGAAATATCCTTGTAAGAAATGACTGGAGGTGTGTGTGATTGATTCTTTTTTTTTTTTTTTTTAGTCTTGAGAAGAGAAGACCAAAGTCTTCAAGTATGTAAACGCTGCTATAAAGAAAATGGTGATAAATCCTTCTCCTTATTCACCAAGGACAGGAGAAGACATAAGGGGCTTAAATTGCAGGAAGGGAGATTTAGGTTAGATATTAGGGAAAACTTATCTGTGAGGATTGTTAAGCAGAAGAACACATTGCCTGGAAATGTGGAATCTCTGCCATTGGTGTTTTTTTTTTTTTTTTTTAAGAAAAAGTTAGAAAACTCCTGTCAGGGATGGTCTAGATAATATTTGGTCCTATCACAGTGCAGGGGACTGCTCGATAACCTACTGTGGTCCCTTCCAGTCCTACATTTCTATTATTTACTTTCTGTGTTAGCTTTCATTCTTCGTATAAGAAAGAAGAAATCTACATAATCTACTGTGACATTCCATTTCTAAGAGGTGTCACCAGTTGCTTGTTTCCACCTAGCAAAGAAGTCAAGCCTGAGGAACCTACTAGAGCCCAGGGGCATGTTCAGACCCCATCAATGGAGAGCATAGCTCAGCAATCCCAGCAAAGCTAAGCAGCACATATGATATTTTGGGCACCTGTACAATCAGCTTTGAGCAGCATCTTATTTTGACAATGACCAGAGGTGGAGGTTTACCTTCTACTCCACTGCTGATTTCTTAGATAAATCCTGTGAAGAAGACACTCTGGAGATGCTGCTTCCAGTTGTGTTCTGCTCTTTTCCATCAGGTTCTGTCTAATTGTTGTTGTGGACTCTTTAATTGTTTATCAAAGTAACGATACCTTCGGTTGCAAAAGATGTGAACTTCCTTTTTCACCAAGATTTCTGGTCCATAGGAGTATAAGCACATCCTCTGCTAACAGATAACCTCCTCTGTCTAAAGGTGAGAATTTACAAGTACTTGACACTTGCTTATAAATTGTATAGTGAATTACTCTGCCACACTTTATTTTATTATTCATTATAAAATATACTCAACAAAGCAAAAAGCCATTATCAGTCAGGTTTGCTAGAAATGTACAGGAAAACTTTCTATATGATGCCAGTCTCCAAAGAGCAGTGGCATTATATTCACATTATACAGAAGGTTTGCTCCCCACGTTACATATTTAAGATGGTTTTATTCATATGATTGTACAGATTACACATTTTTTTTTACAGGTAACTAAAATCCAACAAATAACTTTGTTCCAGTTTCCTCAATTTTTTTTTCCCTTCCTTTTATCTTTGGTCTCAATACTAACATTCCAGCTACAGATCTGTGAAGGTACCTCCCTAGTTTATACTAAGTCTATATCTACACTTAGAGTTTCAGTTTGAATTACTGAATTCGAATTCATCAGTTTGCACTAATAATTCAAATTCAGTCAATTTGAATTGGCATGGCCACATTAGAAAATCCAATTCAAATTGGCATGTCCATGAACAGGACTTGCTAGTTTGAATTCAGTAGGGGGCGGTATTGTATAGGGAAAAACCAAACTGTGGCCAATTCAAACTAACAGTGAATTCGAATTGACATGGCCACATTGGGTCAATTGGAATTACTCAGTTCAAATTGACCCAGACTTCGAAGTCAAACGAGGTTTGACCTATCTGAAGTCAGATTTCATCAATTCGAACTGAGGATTTCCTCAATTTGAATTGAGGAAAGCCAGTGTTTCCATGCACTTAATAGAATTTGAATGGATGGCAATCAATTCAAATTCAGCTCTAAATGTAGACATACCCAAAGACATGGAATAAATGTTTCTTGATTTTGACAAGCTTTTTCTATATTCTTGTAACATTTGCTTACTTCAGCAAGTGGCAAGTATTATAGGGCACTTTGTTTAAGTTCACAAGATTAAAGTATACAGCTGTTTAGACCATATCACAGTTACAGTATGTAGGCCTAATGTAACTGGTGTTTAAAGGATAGATAGATAGATAGATAGATAGATAGATAGATAGATAGATAGATAGATAGATAGCAATGTTCCCTCTAAGCTACGCTGGCGCGCTGCAGCGCAGCCTGCCACAGCCGCCAGTGCAGCGAAAGCTGCCGGCAGTGCACTGCCGGCAGCCAGAGTCCCTCCACAGAACTCCTCTGGGGCTGGGAGTTTGATAGATAGATAGATAGATAGATAGATAGATAGATAGATAGATAGATAGATAGATAGATAGATAGATAATGGTGTGAATGATACATATTGGTAATTGATTATAGTTATTTGTTGTATAACCTAGTCAGCATATATTACTCAACACATCACATACATTAATTGTGATGCCATCAGTGTTAACTCTCATCACAAAACATCTAAGGGGTTGATGGAAGAGGAAAATTATCCTATTGCTCAGTCTACTGATGGATGCCTAAAACATTGTTGCACATTCTTCCCACTCATACAAATGAATAAGTGAGAAGCTTATGCCAATTTACATATGCTGTCTTCCTTTCCAATATTAGTATTGTCATGTTTTGATTTAAGGTTGACACTAACAAAAAACAAACAAAAGCTTTGGGAAGTAAGGTGTTGCTAATATAAAAGCTGTTGTTGTAAACAAGAGTGAAGGAACAGATGTGATTTAAATGTCCTTTTAAATTTTTGGCAGCTCTAGATTTACTTAATATCCCATTTGTTCCTTATTTCCTTAGATACACCAAGCAGGTAGTTTTGACAGCAAGGGAAACAGTACTTGTTGTTGCCAGCATTGGGAACCAAGATTCATTTTCAAAGTGCTCATTGCATCTGTTTTTTAGTGTAAAAACTAATGTATTCCACTCTTAATCAAGTTTTCTCAGTCTCACCTCCAATAAAGGCATCAAAGCTTTTTGATATTCATATCTGTTCAATACTAGGGATGTCCATGGGTCCTGCTAGTATTCACATTCTGGAGTCTGGCATTCCTGTGCCTTAATATGTGTATTTGGCAACAACATGACTTAACAGAGAGTTTACAATCTAGAACACTAAGGAACAGATATGAGAATGTATTGTAATGTGTTAATTAACATGACTGTCATTCCTGTCAAGCAAGAAATTTTAATTATACTGAATTTCCCAAATCTTGAGACCAGATTTCAGTCACAACATTGTTCTGTCAATGAGTGGCAGCAAACAAGAAAATATTTTTCCATGAGAGCCTAAAGCAGTGCTCCACTTCCCCTTCTTTCAATCTTCAGCTCTCGTAACTACTGAAAATTAATGCTCAAATAGTTAATATGATATTGCTTCATGAGATGTTAAAAAAACCATCCTAATCAATTCATACTGGTGCATTGTAATGAAAAGTGTCACATTAATAAATTAGGTTTAGGTACCAGATGACTAAGGATAAAATCTTTTACTATCAAAATTGTTGGCTTGACTTCATTCTAGATATAGAGCGACCAAAGTAATTAACTAACCAATGGCAATATTGTGGCCTAGTAGCACATGAAAGGAATTGTTGGTCATTGACCATTTTTCTTCCATAAAATCAGCCTTGTTAACTAGAATCCTTACTAGTGATCAAAGGAATAACTAAGGACAGGATTATTTCAGACCTGAGGCACATTAGCAGGGCAGCACAGAGTAAGCATATACTGCCTTTCAGTATGCTGTTTCTTTTTCTGAAAATAAACAATATTCTTCAGTTTTCAGTTCCTGAAATATATCATAGGCACTAAATTCTCCTTTCTAAAGAAGTAATAATTATTTTAGCTTAAGCAGTGACTATGGAATATGTATGCATAAGATGACAAACAAGAAGCAAAGCATTGACTCCAGACACAGTAAAATATGAATGGTCTTTCATTAGAGCTATGATTTTCAAACGAGCCTAAGGGAATTAGGCACCCAGCACCTAATGACATTCATTGGAATCTGACCAACTCAGAGATTTCTAAAACTTCAAAATTCATAGATTTAGATCCAGATCATATTATTGTTTGTAAATATCTTCTGATGACTTCTTTAGTCAAACTGAATCTGTTTGTCCATCCATGATTTTATTTGGTATTCTGCATCATGGTAGTGGAAAATATATTTAATAGGGGCATATTAATAACAAAAACAATAACTTCTATCCTTTTGAGAAAGCTTAGCACAGAAGAATGGTAACATGACAAGATGATAACAGCAAAGGAATGTCAGACCATACTCTGTTATTGTGCCCTTGCCATTGGAATCAGTTCATAAGTACAGACACTTTATGAGATAGACTGCCTTCAGAGAACAACTGCAGGAACATTTTACAAAATCTCTTTCTGAATTAGAAAGCTGGAGAAATTTGCTCTCACCAAGAGAAATAAAGTGTAAAACAGAAACAAAATCTTAACCACATCACTTATCTCATACATGTTCAAAGAATATAATTTCGTTTTTTATGAAATTGTATAGATTCTCATAGGAAACACTATTTGCATTGGAAATTATTATTTCTTTTGTTGGATGAATGTGGAATTAATTTAGTGAAGTGGAACAGTTATGAATGTGCTTCAAAAATATGTTAAATGCAGATTCTAGTTCCAGTACATCTTTTGTTAACTCTGCAGATTATGTGCTTTCCCATTTGACTTTAAATTAGTACATAGAAAGGTTCTGAGGTTAAATTTAAAGGTTTAATTCTTCAATTTTTTAGTAAATTATAGAATGTTCCCTATCTCAGAGTTACATTTGCTGATCCCACTGGTGACCATGTTATAGCAACTTAAATTAGAACATTTATAATATATATTTTTTTTAGAAAAATCATATTGTGAGATTCTCGTGTATCACTGTTAGGATCAGAAATGAAGAACAAGTAACATCTTGGACTTCTCCCTTTCATGTATAGGTTTCATTATAAAATAAATAAGTAACAGAAAATTAAATCAGTAAATATTTAAAATGCATTTTAAAATAATTGATTTAGATAAGTAAAAGAACTTAGAGCTATCTTTTTTGGGGAAGGGGGGTATGGTTACAATTTTTTCACAAAGTGAAGTCCCTTTCCAAACCAAAGTCTCTTTCCAAACCAATCCTGCTCACCTTACTCATTTAAGTAGTTCCACTAATACCCTTGTTCAAGATATGGATGTTCATGACTCAAGTTCTGCATAAATTCTGGTATCTTTTATTATACTATATCCTATGTACACTGCAAGAATATATTTTAGGGCAAAAATGTTGCAACTCTGCATCACTTCTGTCTATGAAATTATCACAGTGCAAGAGAAAAAGAGAGAGTGGCAGAAATATTCTAAGGAAGATAGAGAACAAGAAGATTCCCAGAGGTTTTAGAGCAAGAGCAACACTGAAAGCATCCTTAGACTACTCAATGAAAAGTCAGGGGTGAAAGAGAAGGGATCCTGACGGAGCACTTGGCATGTCTCAGTGGAGGCTGTAGCAACAGTGCAGGAGTGATAAATGCTGTTCTTTTTATTACTTTGTTTTTCCACACTTGCTGTAAACTCTTTGGAGCATGGACTTTCTCTTGCTCAGTTTTTCCAGTATTTAACAGATTGAAGTCCACCCATGGTTAAGTGACCAGATATCCCAGTTTTTATATGGACATTCTTGATATTCAAAACTTTGCCTTCTGTAAGTGTCATTAACCTGAGCCTTTGGGTCAGTAGGTTGGAATCTCTTCCCTTAGAACTCACAACCTGCAAACTCAAAATCCTGTCCCTGGGAAATCATTGAATGGATCAGATTCCCAATCCTGAGGACTCACTGAATAAAGGCTCAGGTGGCTTTCCCCAGTTTCCCCAAACTTGAGGGCTTCCTGAGAGAAAACTTTCCTCAGTTTCCCAATCCCTGAGGGCTCCCTAAGGACATTTGCAAGGTTCAGATAGGAGCTAATGGGTTTTGAGAGAGACAGCATGGCACATCCACCTAATTTAGAGACTGTAGTTTATTAACCTTTCATTATAAAAATTTTAAGATGGGACTATATAAATGAATACAACAGTACAGCTATAGTTCACCAACTGGTATTACAATCTCCAAGTGAATCTTGCTTGTTGTGCTCTGGAAGGTCCTTCTCTGCTCCATTCTTCAGTCCAAAATGAGGTCACTTTTTGAACTTCTGAAGGCACTTACTCCAAAATCAGACCATCTCACATTTACATAATCTCTTGTCATTAATATTTGTAACAACAGCAAATTTCCTCATTGCAGGCAGGTTGTTGGAAAAGGGGAGGGGGAGACATTATATGCTAACCACTTCCTCTGCATCTGCTGAGATAATATTCAACAGTTTTTAAATATCTTACCAAGACACTGTTACCATAGCTTTTATCGTATTCAGATACCTGGAACATCTTGCGATTAAAGTTCATAGGCAATTTTACTATATTCTTTTGACATCCCAAAATGTCATCCCATGGGTTGTGCCTGTTGATCACTTTTGTATATTCTCTGCTTGATTACTGTTAAAAGTTCCTGTATGTTCACTTACAGCTCCTATTTCCAGTGGTTACAGCATAATTTGGAGGGCCCTGGAACCCTCATAATTGGCAGACGCCTTCCCGTGTCATCCGGAACCCCTTCATGCATCTAGGGGCCCCCTTTCCATATCCCCTGGGCTCTCTTCATGCATGTGTGGACCTCAGCCCACGTGGGCATTTGCAACCATTTCTCAGTACAACATGCATCCGTTATTGCTCCATAAAAATATTTATAATTTTATATGGCATTTATGTCTATATCAATTACTATCATAAACTAGCAACTACTGCATAACACAATAAGTATTGAGATTAACAGCAATGGGGCATAGGACCTGCCAAGGGCCAGGACCAGGCAGAACATGTGTTATGCTGGATTTTTCTATTTTTAGAGGCCCTGGAATGCTAGCTCCTCAAATTTGTGGGCCCCTGCATTCAAGGGTGTTCCCCTTTACTTTTACCCCCATATCCCCAATAGTCCTCCAGCCCCCAATACCCACCCCCAATATCTACATCCTGCCCCCAATATCAACTCCACACCCAACTCTCTGCTGACCTCATAGGGCCCCAGGAGACACAAAGCTCTGTCCTCGCCAGGGTCACAGGACTGAGGCCACCCTTAGCACAGCAGGGATCAGGGAGAAGGGCCGGCGGGAGGCCCTGGGCAGCAGCAGAACCTGGGCCTGAAGACCAACTGGGAAACGCCCTTGGCCGGAGCCTGCCCATCCCATGGGGCATCCCGCTGCAGAGGCCAGAGAGATGGTGGGAGGGGGAGGCCAGGGCCCTGGCCACCAAGCGGGAGGGCCACCGGTGGGTTGGGAATGGGCTCGTGTGCGCCATGGTCAGGGCAGTGTGGTGCACCAGGGCAGGGGAGAATCTCCCCTAACTCTCCTTTCCCCCCAACCGGCAGGCTATGCATTGATGCTTCTGCCTCTAGCATGGCCTGCACAGGTGCAGGGAACCGGGCCAGCAGACAAGCTTCCCCACTCTCCCTGCCCTGCAGGAACACAGCGTTCTGGCTTGGCTTTCTATTTTTAGGGGCCCCAGAATGCTGGACCCCTAAAAATAGTGGGCCTCAGAACACTGCGTTCCAACTCCATATTCTGTTTTTAGGGCCCCAGAACACTGGCACCTTAAAAAGAGGGGGCCCCAGAACACCGTTCCGGTGTGTTCCAAGGTACTTTAACTCCTGCTCAGTTCCCCCTCTCCCATGCCAAACCCTCTCCAGATTTTTCACATTTGCTATGTGGTCACCCTGGAGGTACAATCACAATATAAATATTAAATAATTTGAAAGCAACTGAAGAGGAAGGGCAAGATTTGCCTTCACCCAAACATGGAAAAGATGCACCTTCATCATACTAGGTGTCTGGTTTTGTTTTTGAAGCTTATACTTCTCAAATCTGTTGCAGGCCAAATGATGAAAGATGGAGCAGGGGGAGTGGTAAGGAATGATTAATTCAGCTACAGCATCTAGACCACTTCTTCCCCTTCACTTACTGATCATCAAAGCGAGCCCAAGTATTACATGCTTATAGCATATATACACTTAACTTATGACATACAAGCCTTCTTTTCTCTTTGTTTCTTGGTTAAACCTTGCATTCTTTACCTGAATTTCTGCCTAGCTCCTTATGTCTCTTTCTGATTGGGTGAATGTTTTCCTGATTCACTGTAACCCCCCTCCTTCCCCATACTCCCCTCACAAGGCCATAAACCCTTCTTTAGTTGGGTTGTACAACCTGTATTGGCTCCTTGTATACCTTTATCATCCTTGTCTGGAAGGGTCTTCAGTATCCACCTTTACCACATTTCTTAGTTTTCGGTCCCTTCCTTACTTGTTGATATGCTTGCTTAGTGCTACAAAATGTAACTTTCCTTATGTGGTGGTGACTGTCCTATTTCTCAGCAGGATAACAAAATGAGAAATGGCAAGCTTGATTTACTGATGGCAGAATTGGGAATAGTGGGAAGATGTGTACTTAGTTGCTAATTGCTTAAGTGGTTTAATGTGGCTGGCATATGATAGACTCTTTCCTCGTTCTGCTAAGCTGGAGGTTTCTGCTAAGAACAACTAAGGCCCCTTTTGCCCAACTCCCTTTAGGCCTTACCGAGAGCTGAGATCCTCTCCTCTCCGAAGTCCACAAAATCCAGCTACCCTAGACTGACGTTTTGGCTGCCCTTTGCTACCTTTCATTTTAGGCAAGATGGGAACAAGTATAAATGTATTCATCATGAATATTCCTCCAGATCTTAAGTGTTCATTTCTCAAGTTCCACTATCTTTGCTGCTGTTGACAACAGTTTGAATATTTGCTTTACTTTACTACTCATAATAATTTCATTGTTTCATCTCTTGGGCATGATTTCTGTTGCTTTTTTTTTGACTAGTAGATTATCAGCTACCATATGCATGATATTTGTGCAGCAAGTTTAGTTGCTCAGTCAGCATCGCATCCTCATCTGTTGTATTTCATTTATCAAAACTGCATTCCCAAAGATGTATCTGTAGTATACTGATACTGTACATTTCTTTGTCAGTTCTTGTATTATTCTGTGATTTCCACAGAAGTTCTAGGACACCATTCGGAAGTCCTTCACAGATTGAACAAATATTTAAATCTATTCTGTGTGTGTGGAGAAAATACAATACTCATACATGATATTTTGCATGTGAGTCCAGTAAAAGCCAAAGATTTCAGTAAGAATACCGGTGCTGTTCATGTCTCTATTTCTTATTGTGAATGTGATGCAAATTTAATGGGTCTGCTCTGCAAACTATAGCACCCATAGCTTGAGCAATGAATGATCTCCAAACTGTTTCCCACATACACTGGTGCCTTCAATATGTGCTGAAAACTGTTATGTCATGCTGTCACTTTAGAAGGATGTTTTACAGGATCTCTGAAGTACAATCTGAAACTGTGGGACTTCTTTGCCCCTTTCACCCTCCAGACTGAGCTGTCTCTCACAATGCTGTCCTAGTGACAAGCACCAAAGCTCTCTAGGAGCTGTTATCATTCAGCGAACTTGCAGGGACACACACAACCAGGTTGTATGAATGCGTTCTGAGACACTCACAAACTGCACATAGGTAACACTACTAAAGTGTTCCAAGCTTGCAACCCAGAAAAATGCAATTTTATATAACTCCAGACTATATCTTGAACAGTGTGAGCTTCGTAATCAGTTCACCACTATGTGGGCATGCACCAATCTTTGTAACCTGACAGATTCCCTTTAGACAAACTCGCTGGTAAGGATAAAATAAGCTTTTTTTTTTTTTTTTTTTTTTGTTACCTAGATAAAAGGATAGATATTAAGTGATGAACAATGGCAGACATAAATGTTAAAGATAGTAATATCAAAGAAAATAAAAAATAAACACAGTCTAGATTCTAAAAATTATTAGACTAAGCAGAATCTGGATCAAGAAGTGTTTCTCACGCCATTGGCTGTTGCAATTTCATTACAGTCCTTAATACACAGGCTAATTTTCCTTTTCAGTCTGGGATCAGTCTGATTGCTTTGTCTTTCCAGTGTTTGTTTTGCCTTCAATGTGCACAGAAGGAGGAGACAGGTAGTCTCAAAATCTCACTGTCCTTATTCTGTAGTCCATGGTTCTGGAAAGAATCTTGCACAACTACGTCCTGCTGTGTCATAGAGTTGAGCAATCTACACTGTGTGGGACTTGCTCAATGGAGTCATTGAGTTCAGTTTCCATTGTGGTATCCCTGTTAGTCTGTTTACAGCAAAACGAGAGTCCTGTAGCTCCTTAAAAACTAATAAATTTCTTTGGGCATAAACTTTCATGGGCCCCACCCACTTTGTCATAGAGTTCAGCAATACTCATTGTGTGATCTACGTGCAACTGTCTCTTGAACTGTAAATCTTTTGTTTGCAAGTCCCCGGGTGATTAATGATTGTTTACACTAATGAGAGGGAGACACAGAGAGACAGCACTAGTGTGTGTGTGAAGTTATGACATTTTACTATGTGGTTGTTATTGAAATATGTTGTGAGTTTAGGAATGACCTACTGCCAGTTCTCCAGTGACAACAAAAGAGGCACCTATTTCCAAGTAAGTCATTGGAGAACTGGCAGTAGGAGACTCCAAAACTCACAACATATTTCAATAACAACCACATAGTAAAATGTCATAACTTCACGCACACACTAATGCTCTCTCTCTCTCTCTCTCTCATTAGTGTGTGTGTGAAGTCATGACATTTTACTACTTATTATTACTTATTATATATAGACAGAACAATGAGTTTCAGCAGCACTTTTATATGATACTTTGAATAGCATGCCTGGTGTGAAATATCCCAGCCATATATCAGTGATGAATATTAGGGTTACAGGGTACTACTTTGAGGTGGCAAACCTGAAAGATTATCATGGGATCTGTGAAATATTGGCAGTCATTTAAATTTGTTTGCCTTTCCCCTGAATTCTTGTGGCCACTTTTAAAATGTCTAAAGCTTTGATTTGTGTGCATTTGTGAGTGTGAAGAAATACATATTTGAGCTGGAGTTGCCATATGTCTGTCTGTTGACTGGAAAGTCTGATCAAAAGGGGACCCAGGCAATGTCTAGTCAGTTCTGCTGACCACACACCAAAACTCCACTTACCATAGTAAACACAGTTTGCCTCTGCCAGGGGAAATATAGCTGCTATTGGAGGAGCTCAGCCCTTGTAGAGATGAATTTCCTTCCAGATCCAGGAAAGAAGCAGGTACTAGAGGAGCATAGAGGAGGAATCCTGCTCCTGCACAGCATTTGAGGGGCAGATTTAGCAGTTATGCTCACCACCCATGGGGGCCAAACCACCTTCTCAGCCTCTTAGGGCCTCAGCTCTCTTCAGCTCTTCATTCTGGGAACCATCCCACCTCCAACCCGCTGTGCCCCAATTGCCTCTGTCCCCTCATTCCAGGGACTGACCCTCCCTTCCACCCTGGCATACCCTGATATAGCACTTGGGGAGGTTGCACATCAGTTTCTCCAGCCTTCCCCTGAAGGCAGCAGGTGAGCTAGTGACCTGCGAAGAGGAGAGTGAGTGATGGGGGTGGACTGTATTGTGTGGTTTGGAAAAATGGGAAATTAGCAACCCTCATTTTAACATAGTCTTCACTCAAAGTCATAGACCTTTAAAAAAAAAAAGACTATGCATTTGAAGTTTAAAACATACATGGGAATATTAAAATGATAATTGCTGATGTGAGGGAGCTTAACATGATTTTGGTTGTTCAAAATAAAGCCAATAAATAATAACAAATTAATTAATTAGCAAAGGCATTATACAAAGTATAGTATTTATTACATCTTTTCAAACTGCAATACACATACAAAATAATTCAGTACAATACAGACATACTATTTATACCTTGTACTCAGAAAACTCTTTATAGGATTTAAAAGTACTTTACACACATAGCTACGTAGTATTTTCCTCCACTTTACCAATTTCTGCCTTTCCAAGGTCACAAAACAAATAGTGGCTGACTTGGAAACGGAATCTTGGTGTCTTCTCCCAGTCCAATATTCTAACCAGCAACCGCTAGCTCCCACTGGCCAATGTAGTGAGATGGTACCAGGGACATAAAATCAGATTTCACACTGGTGTAACTCTGGAGTTTGTCCAGAGTTACTCCAGTGTAAATAAGAGTATATTCAAGGCTGTACAGTCTTCTTCACACGTGTAGATTGGGGAGAATGGGATCCTGTTTGGATTTCTTGGTATGTTATGATAATAATGCTTCCTTTTCTTCTCACTATATTTGTCTTTTCAATTAGAAGGGAGTCTCTTCAGGGTTGGAACTAGCTCTTATTATCTATTTGTACAGCACTTAGTACAATGGGGCTCTAATGTTAATTAAGGCCTCTAGGAACTACTGTAATATCAATAAATGAAATACCATTTTGCTGGTTTACTTTTCAGCTGCATCTTTTTCCTCTGTCATGGAGAACTATACAGAACAGAAACCCTACTTAGAAGAGTTTGTCACAGTCACAGCACTTGTTTGCCACAGTCTTCACTTCAAAAGTTGATTTCCTTTGAACCCCCTTCTCCCATAAGCACATTTAAATAACAAAACCTACTTATAAATGGGAGGAATAAAGAAAATAAAATTCAAAAAAACTCTTAGTAAATACTGATTGTGCATACACTTGATCACCATATGCATCTCAGAGACACAGTTCCAGACTTAACAATTATTGAAGAAGAGTGAAAAGGACTGAGAAGGGAGCTCATTTGAGATTCAGTCTGAGGAACCTATCTCAGTTCCACAAGTGAAGTGACATTTTCTGACTTGGGTGGAAATTTACATAATGTGGAAAAACTTGCTTCTTATCTTCACATAGTCATGTGTGCTCTGCGATGATCAATTTTCAAGGAACATTTGAAAATATATGCTAAAAAGGGCGACTCTTAAACCCCTGTAATCCCATACCCATTTGGCAAAAGCATCATAGACCTATAAAACTGCCAGCTTTCACATATCCTGGTATACTGAACTGATCTACATTTCAAATAGCTGCTGCAAACAAATAATTAGGCTGCTAAATCCATAAACAGTAAGAAAGCATTTGAAAAATCATCTGAAGTCATGTAAGTAAATAACTGTTTGATAGAAGGTCGGACTGCAACTGTGCGTTCCCAGCATATTACTTAATTAGAGGAACTTGTATTTTATATTAGAATATTTAGGTGTGTCAGAGACAAAGCCATTTTAATATTGCAAATTTTGATTCTTTCAGCAGCACCTGTTTATGTCGATTCTGCAAGGAAGAAAAACTCTAAACTAAAGGTAGAATCGTAGAATCCTGAAATAATGAAATTGAATGGCTGGAAGGTCCTTTGAGAGGTCATCTTAAAGATAAAAAGGAAGCTTACAGGAAGTGGAAGCTTGGTCAGATGTCCAAAAAGGCATATAAAGATATTGCTAGGGACTGCAGGGATAAAATCAGAAAGTCCAAAGGACAAATGGAGTTGCAGCTAGCGAGGGATGTAAAAGATAACAAGAAGGGGTTCTACAAGTATATTAGTAACAAAAAGAGGATCAGGGATGGTGTAGGCCCCTTGCTGAATAGGGCAGGCATCCTTGTGACAGAGGATGAGGAAAAAGCTGAGGTGCTCAATGCATTTTTTTCTTCAGTTTTCACAGGCAGGGTCAGCTCCCAGCCCACTACCATGGGTGTGGCAGATGGGAGAGAAGAAGACAGGCCCTTGGTGACGGAAGGTCTGGTTAGGGACTGCTTAAAGAAGCTGTAAGTGCACAAGTCCATGGGGCCGGACGAACTGCATCCAAGGGTGCTAAGGGAATTGGCCGACGAAATAGCCGCACCGCTGGCCGTTATCTTTCAAAACTCATGGAGAATGGGGGAGGTGCCAGAGGACTGGAAAAAAGCAAATGTAGTGCCTATTTTCAAGAAAGGGAAAAAGGAGGATCCAGGGAATTACAGACCAGTCAGCCTCACCTCAATCCTTGGAAAAATTATGGAGCAGATTCTCAAAGAATCCATCCTCACACACTTAGAGAAAAATAAAGTTATCAGGAACAGTCAGCATGGATTTACCAAGGGTAAATCATGCCTGACCAATCTCATTTCCTTCTATGAGCAGATGACTGGTTTTCTGGATGCGGGAAGCACCATTGATGTGCTATACCTTGATTTTAGCAAGGCTTTTGATACAGTTTCCCACAGCATTCTCATTGGCAAATTAAGGAATTATGGGTTGGATAGTGGACTATAAGGTGGATAGAGAACTGGCTAGATCAACGGTTTAAGCGTGTAGGAATCAATGGTTCCATGTCTGGCTGGCAACCGGTCACAAGTGGTGTACCCCACGGGTCGGTCCTGGGGCCGGTTCTGTTCAACATTTTCATCAATGATCTGGCTGATGGAATAGGCTGCATTCTCAGTAAGTTTGTGGATGACACCAAGCTGGGGGGACCAGTAGACACGTTGGAGGGCAAGGACAGGATTCAGGGAGACCTAGATAAATTGGAACAGTGGACCAATAGAAATCTTATGAGATTCAATAAGGATAAGTATAAAATCCTGCATTTGGGACAAAAAAACCCTATGCACTGCTACGGGCTGGGAAACATTCAGCTAAGTAGCAGCAGTGTAGAAAAGGACCTGGGGGTCATGGTGGATGGGAAGCTGGATATGAGTCAGCAGTGTGCTCTTGCTGCCAAAAAGGCCAATGGCATACTGGGCTGCATCAAAAGAAGTATTACCAGCAGATCAAGGGATGTGATCCTTTCCCTCTATTCTGCACTGGTAAGGCCACATCTAGAATACTGTGTTCAGTTTTGGGCTCCCCACTACAAAAAGGGCAGGAACATGCTAGAGGGAGTTCAGAGGAGGGCAACCAAAATGATTAAAGGGCTAGAGCGCAAGCCCTATGAGGAAAGACTGAAAACATTAGGCTTATTTAGTCTGCAGAAGAGAAGATTGAGGGGGGATTTGAAAGCAACCTTCAACTACTTGAAGGGATGCTCTAAGGAAGATGGAGCTCGACTGTTCTCGGTAGTAATGGAGGAGCAATGAAGGAGGAGCAATGGTCTCAAGTTGCAGTTAGGGAGGTCGAGGCTGGATATTAGAAAAAACTTTTTTACCAGGAGAGTGGTGAAGTCTTGGAATGAGCTGCCGAGGGAGGTGGTGAAGTCTCCATCTTTGGAGGTGTTTAAGGCCTGGCTGGAGAAAACCATGACTGGGATGGTTTAAGTGGGAGTGGTCCTGCCTCTAGCAGGGAGTTGTACCAGATGACCTATGAGGTCCCTTCCAACCCTAGGATTCTATGATTCTATGATTTATTCCAGTCCTCTACACTTATATCAGGACAAAGTATTTTCTAGACCATTCTTGACAGATGTTTGCCTAACCTATTCTAAAAAAGAACCCTCCAGTGATGGACAGGCTACAAACCTCCCTTTGCAATTTATTCCAGTGGCTAACTACTGTGACAGTCAGGAAGTTTTATCCTAATATACATTCTAAACCTCCCTTGCTGCAGTTTAAACTCAGTGCTTCTTGTCCTTTCCTTAGAAGTTAAGGAAAACAATTTTTATTGCTTTTCCTTTTAACAGCCTTGTACCCACTTGCAAACAGGCATCATGTCCTTTTTTCAGTTTTCTCTTTTCCATGCTGAACAAACTGATTATTTTCAATCTTCTTCCATAGGTCAGGCTTTCAAGAACTTTAATAATAGTTGTGCCTTTTCTGTGGACTTTCTCCTATTTGTTAGATCTTTCCTGAAATGTGGTACTCAGCACTGGACACAATACACCAATTGAGGACTAATCAATGTGGAGAAGAGCAGAAGTATTTCTTGTATCTTGCTTACAGCACTCCTGCTCATACATCCCATCTCATTTGCTAAGTGGAGTATTTTGCATTTGTCCTTGTCAAAGTTCATACTATATGGGTGAAACCAGTCCTTCAGTTTGCCCAGATAATTTTGAATTTTAATCCTACCCTTGAAAGAATATAACTTCCTGCAAATTTAGTAAGTGTACTCTGTATGCCATTATCTAAACCACTGATTAAGATATTGAACAGACCCAGGCCTGGAACTGATCCCTGTAGGATGCAACCAATATTCCCTTCTGATTTGACTTTGAACCACTGATAAATACTTTCTGGGAACGGTTTCCTGAACAGTTATGATATCAGCATGTAGATTGTGTAGCACGCTGGGATTCTGCCTCCCCTGTTTTTCTTCCACAGGGCCTGCTTCCCTAGGCCTAAAAAGACTCACCATATCTTCATTGGTTGCAGTTCCCATTGTCCTTTATTTACAGTGCATGTGATCCTGTATCACTTGGGCTGTGTTCACACAGCACTCTTATTTCAAAACAACAGAGGTTGTTTCGAAATAAGAAATACCCTGTTCACATGATGCACGGTTGCTTTGAAACAATGGAGCCCGTTGTTTCAAAACAACGCCGTTGTTTCGAAACAACTTAAACCCCATGTGGGGACGAAACAACGCTGTTTCAAAATGATTGTTTCGAAACAATGCCGTCCAAACATGTTGTTTCGAAACAACAGTAACTTGTTTTGAAATAACTGTTGCCTTAACCTGCTATTTCACTTTGAGCTTTTTTCCTTAATTCGAATTAACAAACTGTTAATTCAAATTAAGTTATTTTGAAATAAGGTGTTATTTCAATACAAGTTGTTTCAAAACAACCGTATCGAAATAACCCCCTGTGTGTGAACACAGCCTTGGACACCAGGCATGCAGGGGGATTGGAGGCTCAGGAATCTACTTACCTTGTGCTAACAGGCAGACTACCCAACAGCCACCCCCTACCCTATTTGGCCACTCCTCCCTCTTATTTCCTGTACTGCCCCATCTATCTCCAGGACACAAGCTGTTCTCTGTTCCCTTGTTAGGCCAGGGTTCTGACTCAGCATACATAAGGTGTATCTGCTTCCTGCTCTCCCCTTGTCCCTTAGGCCCAGGTTAACAGAGACAGGTGAAGGGCTTATCACTTCAGTTCTTTTACACATGGCATAAAGATGATATCAGCATATAGCATTGTTTTTGTTTTCTTTAGCTTCATTTTAAAATTCAACTTTATGCATGTACACAAGCACATGAGACTGCATACACAACTGGTGGAAATCCCTTTGCTTTCATAGAAGAGAATGAGAGTATTGGCTAATCCCCAAAAGTCTGACAGATTTCCAAGCAGAAAACCATCCAGCAGTTAATAAAATTGTGAGCTCTGAAATGTACCACTGATTTACATTTTAAAACATGACTTGATTTTGGGAAATTTCCATTTTTTTGGGCTGCCTAACTGCAGAAAGGGCACTGATATTGTGAGGGGGAAAATGCTAGGTGATAGCATTTCTGAAACAAACCAGAGCAAGCCATTTTAATTGCCTTAGCCCAAGCGCAGCCATCCTAGTGACCTTGGCTCAAGCAAAAGCATTTTGATAATATTTAGCAATTTCAGCTAAAAAAGCAGGAACAACAGCTGAAATACCAGTCCAATGATCTTTCCTGTTTTTCCTTGCCCTAAGCCTATATGGTAGTATCGTACAAGCCCCTTTAACCAGTAATATGCACCTTTAAAGCATATTATTAGCCTTATTTGGAACCTTTGATGTAATCCTGTAAGTTGTTTGTGTGTGTATATAAATACCATAAAAAATGGTCCCTATGGGCTGGCTGCATCCAGCAGCTCTTGGTTCCAATAAACCTGTGACTCTTCCTCCTGTTGTCCAGCTCCTTAATTAACTAGAGCAGAGAATGAACAATTTCTCTAACAATATTAACATGGTGGATACTGAGTACTTTCTACAAATCAGGCAATTTTACAGATGTCTAAGCATCTAAAATGTGAGCCCCCTCCCCCAATTCACTAGTTGTTTTTGAAAACTTAAGCTGTCAGATAGCTATGTGAGCCAACATCAAAATCCTTTAGTATGGTATATTTTCTTAGAGAGGATGTCAGCTTACGATGGCTGCTGTCATCCCATAATTTTTTAGATAGCCTTTTCTTTCTATGGAAGAGTACAGTACAAGGACATTTTTGCTAAAATATTTTCAGGACACAACAGCAGGGAGGTCAGGGCAATCTACTTCAGCAGCCACTCTGTCCCCAGCAGGGGTGGGGTTGCGCAGAAGGTGGGGCTGGCCACTCCATCCGCAGCAGGTGGTCAGGAAAAGGCTGGTGCCCGGATGCAGAACAGCATTGTAGAACTGCACACTGCAGTGGCACAGAGGGTCTGACTGTGAGCCAGGGGTTGGAACAAACCCAGGCCAGTGGTGGGGCAGACTGGCACTGTAGTGTGGTTCAGACTGGGGGTACTCGGTTCCTCCTTAGCACCCTGCATCCCACAAAGCTCATGTAGCACCTGGGCTGCATCCTCTAAAACCCCTGCATGGCAAAGTAAGGCTTGGGCTTTAGGGGCTGCAGCTAAACGATCCCCAATGCCAACCAAAATAAATCTGGCTCCACTGCCAGCTCACAGTGCCACCATGCCACACTGCACTACAGTACCAGCCTGCTCCAGCCCCAGATTGGGCAGTCCCAGCCCCTGGCTGAGATTGACTCCATGCACACTGAGCTGGCCCCACAACATTGGCTTAACCTCAAGTGCCAGTCTGATGCCACCATATCCCCCTGCTGGGGATGGAGCAGCTGCTGCTTGCACAGCCTAGGAGAAAATGGCACTAGCGGGGTGTCAGCGGGGGGAGGGCAGGCTCAGGGCACTGGCTAATGAACTTGGGGCATGGGCCTGATTTTTTTTTTTAATCGCAAGCAAATATTTTAATTGCTGATTGTACACCAAATACAAAGAAGAAAAAAGAAACAGACCTTCAATGGGTGGAGACGTGCTTGTTTATTTCTGGTTTTCTAATTGCTCAAAAATCCTCCAAATGAATGTGCTCTGAGTTAAAGGAAGTAGCCATGCTTGAGGACAGACAACTGTTTTTTTTTGTTTGTTTGTCTGTTTGTTTGTTTGTTTGTTTTATCGTGACAGGCACAGGTGCAGAGACCACACTAGGGACTCACATAGACCACAAATGGAAAAACACAAGTCTGTGTACCATTAGACCAATATAATAGCAGGTAGGATGGCTGAGCAGGTAGAGTAGTAACCTTGGACTCAAGGGACTTATTAAATTGCCTACCTTGTCACAGACTTTCTGTGTGACCGTGGGCAAGTGACTAAGGGTATGTCCACACATCTCTTTTATTTTGAAACAACACTGGTTGTTTTGAAATAAAGAAGACTATGTCCACACAACGTTTTCCTGTTTCAAAATGACGGAGCCCATTGTTTTGAAACAAGACCCATTGTTCTGAAATGGCATAAACAACTTTTGTTCGAAACAATGGTTATTTTGAAATGAGTTGTTTTGAAATAACTTCATTTGGACACATTATTTCAAAACAACGGTTGTTTTGAAATAATGGTTCTGACTATCCTCCCAGGGTGCACAGCACTCAAAGGAAGCAGGAAGTGCTGTACCATGCCTGTGACTTCCAGTGTGTCCACAGCCCTGAAAAGGCATGGTAGCACGTGGCTCCACTGCCCCGGGGGGGTGACACTGTGCCCCCATGTGGACTCCTGAGGATGTCCAGTCCCTCCTCAGCATATGGAGGAGGGAGGACATCCTGTCCTGGTTCTGAGCTAGCCACCGGAACCAGGACATATATGTGGATATAGCTGCAGAGCTGTCCGCTCAAGGCCACGAGCGCACCACCGAGCAGGTGCCCTCGAAAATAAAGGCCTTGAGGCAGGACCATGCTCGGACCAGGGAGGCAAGGGAGCTCTAGGGGGCAAGTAGCAGTGCTACCTGCCTTTTCTATGATGAGCTCTATGCTTTCCTGGGGCCAGAACCTAGTGCTCTGCCAGCTCGAGCCATCAAAACTGGCCAGTGCCCAAGCTTGTCCCCAGGCCCTGAGGGAGCGGACACAGAGTCCGAAATGTCCCTGGACATTGACCAGCCTCCTGCCTTACCGCCACCAGCAGCAGAGGCCGCACCAGGGACCCCAGAGCTGTTCCCTGCCCCAGAGGAAGAGGAGACCAGCCTGGAGGAACAGGGGCTTGACAACATCCCAGCCCCTAGGGAGTCCGAGCCTGATGAAGGGACACCATGCTGGACCTCTGGAGCCCCTGTGGATGAGTCTTCCTCCTCCTCAGAAGCACACAGGGTTGGGCCTGTCCAGGTCATGGGCAGCAAGGGGGTACAGAGCCTGGCACTAGGGCAGGTAGGGCACAGGGTCGGCAGATGCAGAGGCCCTCCCATGGGCATGGGTATGTGAGAGACATGTCACACCAGGGTCACAGGCCCCAGTGTGCTTGGGGTTGGTTAACAGGGGATGGGTGTAAAAGATGCAGCCACATCTTGGGCAGGGTGGGGAGCATGCAGGCCTTGGGAGACTCCCTAGAGCAAGTTTTGGATGAGTTCAGCTCACCATTGTGGGCACCACTAGCATGTGTGTCTCCATCATATGGTTACCTAGATGTCAGGCAAAAGGAGAATATGGTCTCCTTTTTACTTTCGTGTTCCTTTGTTTATCCTCACATTCTCTGTCTGGCACACATTTTAAAATGCAGGACTTTGTCAGGCTTTTTACTTATAGGGGGTAAAATATCATGGAATGCCACAGAATACTTATTTTTAAGGGAAAGTGTTCCAGGGTCCCCTAAAAACCGAAGAATATCACATTAATACTATATTTTGTCCCATGTGTCCTCCAATGTCCTCCTTTTCATACTTCCATGTCCTCCTTTCCAGGCTTTGGTATCTGGTAGGCCTACTCCAAGGCAATGTCCCACAGGATCCTGATTCCTGCTGACAGTCAGGGCAGAGGTGTGTGCTGCATACAGGCTGCACACAGACAAGGCCAGAGGCAGCAGGGGCCAACAGTGTTTTATGGTTCCCTCCAGCAGGTCGCCCAACCGCCCGCTGCGCACCACCACAGAGCCCACCCAGCAGCCCCAGAGCACTCAGGAGGAGGAGGAGGGCCCAGCAGACACACTCGAGAGCCTCAATGAGCTCAGCCAGCAGACAGAGGCATCCACCTAGGCATGGCAGCAAGAACAGGCCAGGCGCCAGGGCTCTGTCCTCCGCCTGCTGCAACAGGTGGCAGCCACGGAAGACCACGTGGTTGCCACACTAGAGCGGCAGGCGCTGGCCATTGAGCACCTCAGTGACCACCTGACCACTGCGTTTGAGGACTTGGCAGGCAGGGTCCAACAGCTAGTGGACCGCATGGCCCCTCCAGCAGCTTCCGAAGGTCGTCCGCCTGGCCTTCCCCGACCCCGGACCCAGGGTGGCCATGGGTAGGGGCAGGGAACATCACCACCCCCAGAGCCCTCCACAGGCCCCGCCTAAGAACTCCCCTCCCACCCAGACTCCCCAACCCCCTTCCCTAGTCTCCCCCTCCAAGTTGCAGGCTCTCCCCGTAGATGCCCCCCACATTTCCCCATCCCCAACCCTTCCCTGCCCCAACCCCATGTTCTGTTCAATAAAGAGTTTTAAACACACATTATTGTTTGTGAGTGTTTTTATTGGGGTAGTTCACAGTGCGGGTGGATGGGTGGGGGCTGGCTGTGGGAGAACGGGGGAGCGGTGGTGTGGGGCAGGGCAGGCCTGGCCCTCAGAGTGCCTCCATGGCAAAGGTGTTTATGAGTGTGTTCCAAATTGTCACAGCTCTCTGTGATGGCTGCTCCGGTGGGGGCACAGGTCTGGGTTGCTCGTAGTCCCCGGTGAGGAGTTGTGCCTCAGCTTTCCAAGCAGCAGCAACAGTCTCGCCCTGCAGCTCACAGAAGTTGTGCAGGGCCATGCACGCGTTGATGACCTGCAGCGTTGTCTTCTCTGCAATGTGGAGGCATGTATGGAGGCACCTCCAGCGTGCCTTTAAGCGGCCAAATGCTGCTCGACCACCTGGCAGCAGCAGCTCACCTGGTGGTTGAAAAATTGCCGGCGGGGATAGAGGGCCCCTGTGTACGACCACATGAGCCATGGGCGGAGGGGATAGACCATGTCTGCAACAATGAGGATGCGCACCTCTACTCCTCCAACATTGATGTTATGTGGGGAGGAAGAAGTTGCCCACCTCCAGGCCCTGGTACAGCGCAGAGTTACGGAGGACCCTGGCATCATGGGCCCTCCCAGGCCATCCCACATAACTGTTTTGAAAAATGCCCTGGTGGTCCACAAGGGCCTGCAGGATGATAGAGCAGTACTTTCTGCGATTTCTGTACTCAGCAGCTCTGTGCTCCGGGGCTCACACAGGTATGTGCATAGTGTCCAAGATCCCCACAGAATTGGAAAAGCCCAGTGCAGCCATCAGAGGCATCGCTGGCCAGGCGAGGGACCGGGACCATTGGCCCAGGCCCCGCCCCGGGCCCGCAGGCCCCGCCCCCAACCTCCAGGCCCAGTGCCCTGGCCAGGGACAGGGCCAGAAGCCACCGCGCCACTGCAGGTAGTTAGGCCCTGCATCCCCGGCTGGAGACGGGGCCGAAAGTGGCCTCAGGCAGCGGGGTCCTGCATCCCCAACTGGGGATGGGGCTGCCACTGGCACGTACTACCAAGCCCCACATTGCCTGCCAATGGTCGAGCCCTGGATCCCTGGCCGGGGACTTGGCTGCCACGGCCGACGGCGGCTGAGCCCCGGATCTCCTGCCCGATTGGGTTTCAGGGCACATGCCTCAGGCTGCCCACCACCAGCAACGCCTCTGGCGGCCATGCTGGCAATGTTGTCCTGCAGCTCCCCTTCTGTGACCAGGCGTCACAGCAGGAGCCTATTGATGGACCTGGTGACCTATAAGAGAATGTAGCAAGTGGTGGACCTCCCGATGCCGAACACGTGCGCCACAGACCTGTGCGACTCCGGACTGGCCATCTTCCACAGGGCGATGGCCACTCTTTTCTCCACAGGGATAGCAGGCCTCATGGTGGTGTCCCTTCACCGTAGCCGCTGGGCAAGTTCTGCGACCAGGTGGTTGAAGCTGGCACTGCTCATGCGGAAATTTGTCCACCACTGGTCGTCCCCCAGGTTCGGAGCACTACCTGCTCCCACCAGTCTGGGCTGGTCTCCTGGCTCCAGACCTGACAAGGCACAGAAGGAGGCAGGGGAACTAGGTCTGCTTTGCAGCCCAGATGGACGATAGCCTGGGGCACAGGCTGGGCACCATCAGGGTCTGCAAGCAGAGTGTCCCACATCAACAGGACACTCTACAGGCAAGCAGAAGGTCTATTTGTTGCTTAGTGCTGGGTAGGCAGCCGGGCAGAGTCCATGTCTGTGTTTCACAGTGCACTGCTAACCAGAATGGAAAGGGAAGTGAGGTCAGTGTCAGCTTTTATAGACTGTCTGGTAACATGGCTGCCAACATGCCCCAGTGAGGGGGGCCATGTTGCCCAACCTCCCATGGTGCCCGTCCCCTAAAGTGAAATAGCAAGTCCTATGTTTAGACATGTTATTTCAATTCCGGCTTTTCCCTCATTTTGACTTGATTTTTAGTTATTTCGAATTAACTTGTTTCGAAATAAGGGCTTTATTTCAAAGTGAGTCATTTCAAAATAACTTAATTTGAAAGAATGTGCTGCATGTGGACATAGCCTAAGTCTCTTAGTCCTTCCACAGAATGAGATAATAGCTTCTCCCTCTCTTATAGGAATAAATACCTTAAAATTGAGAGCTACCAAGGTAATAGGGGCTTTATAAATACTTTAGATGCACAGGGACAAAATGGAGGTAATTCCACTGGAGCTGAAGTTGTGTAACTGTGATGAAAGCTGGGCCATACATGAGAATTCTTTTCTAAAATACAAACTGAAAAGAATGTTGTGTATTTGCTTCTTTTGGCTAGTGAATGATACACTAAATTACAAAATGAGACCTTTTAACAACCAACTCAAATCACTGTCGTCAGTAATTAATGTCACTAAAACTAAAAACTGTTTTTGAAACTTCTCATATTCTCCACATTTCTCTTGCTCCTCTGAGAGTAGTTCAGCCTGGCTTTGCTAGCTGCACATATTTCTTTCTGTGGAGCTGAGCTGAACAGCTGTCACTTTGACAAGGCCACCTATGAAATGTCAGAGGATGGTTCAAAAGGGGAAAGCATGGATGTTTTTTGTTTCCCTGCCTTTATAAAACTGTCCTTGGCAAGATGAAATAAGTGAAATAAATCATGTTCTGTCACCATTATTGAGCAGGCCCTGATGGCGCCAACTTGAGGTTGTTAGAGTCTCACTGTATATTGCAGCTTTCCATCTCTTTCTCAGAACACTTTATCCTTGTTGACTAGCAATAAGTTTCTAGCATTTTACCCTAGGAGAAAAATGTCTTTTAAATTGTTTCCACAGGTGTGAGAAACCTTAGTGGATTATAGGTAGAGATATTTAAGATTTAGCTGCACAGAACATTGAGACATTGGATAACTTAAGTGGTTATCTTGTATATAACTTGAGAAAAAAAATGACAGTTTCTCATCTAGGCATGAAGATTTCTCAGATATCATGAAAACTGATTCTTATTTTGGTAATGGACCTTAAAGAAAACAAAACAAAGCAAAACAAAACTTTTCTTATATTTGTGTGTTTCCATTAAAATAGGATTTTAAGATACCAAATTCAATCACAATCTGAGGCCATACTTTTCATTCAAATATGAATGGACAGCATCCACTGAACTCTGTGGTAATTCTGCTTATATATGATAAAAGAATTTGGCTGGGTCCTTCATGCAAAATGCTATCTTCTTTTAGAAGAAGATGAAGAAGAAGCAAGATTTTACTGCCTAAAACTGTAAAGAATTAGTTAATAACTGTTGCCCTTTTCCCAAAATATTAATAGACCAAATCCATTAATATCAGTAAGAGGATCCTATAAGAAGTGAATCCATTTGTACATCTACATATGTACATGTACTATATCTATGATAGAATTGGATCTGGCTGCTACAGACATATATGGACATATATTCATTTACAGTAAACACATGAGTAAACTTAAAAAAAGCCCCAAGGTCTAGTATTTCTAATTTTAATATACCATTGTGTCAGTAACATAACAAGGGCTATGTCAACACTGGGTAGCTCAGCTAGGTCGACTCAACTAGGTCAACTTGAAGTCAACTTAAAGTCGACCTTGTGAAGTTGACTTAGGGGGTTGTCTAAGTAGTAGACATATCTGGGGTCCAGACTTGACCCCCATCCTTTACCTCACCCTGGGGTGTGGTCTGGCTCCAGGGCCTCAATCCGGCTGTGGGGGCCCCTTCCAGCTCCTGCAGCCACCAGCAAGCAGCGTGGCGCCAGATCTGGCTAGGAGTCACTTGCCACAAGTGGCTTGGAGCCCCATCTGGCTCTAAGCCACTTCCTGCTGCCAGCAGGCAGCTTGTAGCAAACCTCACCTTGGTGGGGTCCTGTTCCTGCCAACACCAGGTTATGCCAATGACCCATCCTGATCAATTTCACATGCTACTCCTGCTCAGGTTCAGTCTAGAGAAAGGCAAGGCATATTGCAAAAGCAGGGGCTGAATCTGGTTCCCAGTCACTTGCCATTGGTAGCTGGTGCCAGATTGGACCCCCAGGGCCTAATCGGGACCAGGGGCCAGGCAGGGAACAAGGCCAGAGCCTGGGCTCTGACACTTCCTGGCTTGTAAAGTTGACTGAAAATCTTAAGTCAACTTTTAGGACAGATTTTATTAAGTCAGCTTAAGCAAGTGCTTACGTTGACATAATAAATTCTAAATTTGGCCTTGGAGTTGTTTAGGTCTTCTTAAGGAAGGTTTTGTCAACCTAAGGCTCCAGTATACACATACCCAAGAAGACTTTCTACCTCTCTGAGGATATGTCTACATTTACACTTTAAATTGAAATAAAGATGGTTATTTCAATTTAAAGTAGTGCATGTCCCTCCCTACTATCTTTCCTGCGGCTTGTATCTCCTAAGCACCCTGGGAGGAAGTTCAAATTATGCTGTTTTGGAACCATTTGTTCCGAAACAACATGTCCAAACTGGTCTAAAGCCGTTATTTCGAAACATCCATTTTGAAATAACGGCTATTTCGGGGAAGGGGTAGGTTTTACTTTTCCAAAACGACGATCCTTATTTCGAAAGGACGAGGTCCGTCCTTTCGAAATAAGGAAACGTCATGTAGACTAAATTTTTTTTATTTCGAAATAACCGGTGTTATTTCGAAATAAAAGGGCCGTGTAGACGTGCACGGAAAGAAGAAAGGAAAGAGTAAGAAGAAAAGAAACAAGAAAGGCTAGAGAAAAAAAGAGAAAAAAGAAAGTTGGAAGGAAGAGAAAGAAAGAAAAGAGAGATGGAAAAAAGAGAAAGAAAGAGAAAAAGAAAGTAGGCTGCATTCTTGCCAGTGCCAAGGATGCCCTGCAGGCACTGCTGTGCTCAGCTCGGCGGCAGAAATCCAAGCAGCTGGCCAGCAGGGAGACACAGTCAGCTCCTAAAGTCCTCCAGCGAGCACTGTCTTCTAGCCTGAGCCTCTCTAGGTAGCTCTTCTTTCTTTCTTTCTTTCTTTCTTTCTTTCTTTCTTTCTTTCTTTCT
>ML681993.1:23674875-23699237 GCA_007922195.1 Podocnemis expansa
CAAGCTGTTTGCTTGTTTCAAAATGGCCATGCGTCGTGTGGCCATGGCACTTCTTATTTTGAAAAAACACCTGTTGCTTCAAAATAAGAAGTGTGTGTGGCCATACCCGTAGTGGAATATAATAAAGGTTGTTTAATAATTTTTAATTTTTGACAGTTAAAGCAAACCTTATCAAAGCTGCAAGAAGCAAGAACATAAATGGATTTGTGAAAGAAAATTATTATTTTTCTAACACATTTTTGAGGAAATAGAAATACAAAGTCTCTTTTTTTTTTAAATTATTGCACCACTGGCAATATTTTTTTCCTTCTGCCTTAAATGACTTTTTTCATTTTCCTAATCATTAAGATTTGTTTCCTTCCATCACAGGAGTCTATACAAAGTTACACTGTAAAGCCCCACCTTGACAAACTGATTGCATTAGAATCTCTCACAGAAAAGAAAATAAATCTGAAATTAACCCAACTTGTTTTTGCTTATTTTAAAGGATCGCTTTTCTTTCAGAAGCCTTTTAGCAAGTGAAAAGCAAAGCATTCACCCTTGATAGAGATGCTAAATGGCTCAATACAATTTTGCTTGGGTCTTTCAAGTCCCAAGCCCTCCTCTAGCTCCAGCCTGGCTCCTTTGCTTACAGCCCAGCTCCCATCCCCTGCCCCCACAGAGAGCCCTGCGTCCCTGTGGCCACTACATAGCTGCCTCTGGGAGCCCCACGATTTAGCCCTGCCATCTCTCAGGGTCCCCCCTCTTGCCCAGGCACAAGGCTGCTTACCTGCTGTGGCCCACACAGGCCCCAAAGATGTCACCATCTCTGCACAAGCAGCCTGGTGCAAAGGAGAGGGAGAAATTTAAATTTCCCTTCCCCTCTGCTCCTTCCCTGGCTATGTGCAGCAGGAGGGAGGGGCCGTCACTCTCACTGCTCCAGCAGGCAGTGCAGGCTGTCTGCCGGAGCTGGGGCTCCTCCGGGCTGGGGAAAGGCAGGGCTGCCTGCGCTGTCCCACATGCTCACTGCGCTGGTGAGGGGGGGCCACTGCGCCCCTGCCCACTAGCACAGCTTAGAGGGAACATTGGTATATAGATATTCTGGGGTTTCATGAACAAATGTGAACTTCATGCAATGCACTTTCACAGCTGGTGTTATCTCCCCCATAACTTAAAAGCTTCTACGGAGAAGCCAAGGACCAGGTTTGTAGAATTATCTGGTGTCTTATCCCTAGCTGTGTCTGTAGAATAATCTAGTTTCTTACCCCTAGCTGTCTTAACCCAACCAAACAATGAAAAACAATATCACAATGAGAGGCCTGATTCAACTCCATTTCAAACCAATATGGGGTCTTTTAATTTACTTCCTTCAGAGCTCGATTGGCCCCATAATATGATATTTCTGAAAATAAAAGGAAATTAGATGAGAAATGTTCAATGACTGAGGCAATTCTAGCATCAAAGAAGGTATTGTCATTTGAATAACCCTGAGGCAATGGAATATCTGTCTTCTAGCTAAAGTTGAACTTTAAATAAAATAGTTTGACAGCAGCATAAGTATTTTAGCCATCACATGTAAGTTTTAAGCACCGCCCTCAGGCTAGAGTTATGGTAAGCGGCATTAATTGGGTTTAGAAACTGCAAAAGAGTTTGCAGCTGAGTTATAAAATGTATCTTTTGCATTTGGATTCAAATGTGCTTTAAAGGAAGGACACTACAGAGCAAGATGAAGTTTCATGATTGTTATAGGGACCTCTGAGGAAGATGTTTGTAATGATGCTTGCAGCCTTCCCACGGGAAGAACCTTCCCATGAACTGTTTTCTGGGCTGTCTGCCCAGAAAGATTGTACCAGGGTCTGCCTATGTTTTTGTTTTAACAGGTGTTTAGGCCTGCTTTTGCTCATTGTATGTTATTTTATGCTCTTGCATTTTTGTGCCCTTCAGTACCAGCTTGGATGGTCCAAACCTGTTTAGGGAGAGCAGGCCTGATCCCCCGCTGCCTCTGAATTTTGCTATATGTTAACACAAACCCTGTGATTGCTGGATCTCACCAACTGAGCCTTATGAGAAAAGTGCCCCGGAAACCTCCTCAGGGTCATCCATAACTGTCTAGAGGGCTCTGGTTGATGAAAGGGACGTAAGCTCTCACCACTTTAGATTTTGCTTTGTTTTGCTTAGGGTGACTTATTCAGTATACTACCCCGGCATTTAAGAAATATCAACTTTCTTTTAAGTGGTCTTTGTCTGTGTCTGGTGAATCCACAATGAACCTCCCCTTTTGGGGCACACTGATATTTTAAGACAGATATTGAGGCCCACAGTTCTAAAAGTAGTTAGGCCTGGAGGGTTCTGTTCAGTACTGCAAATCCTAAATCTCATGTTCAAAAGTGATTTGAGTACAGATCCTCTAAAGTTTTTAGGTGCCTAATTCCCATTGATTTCAGTGGAATATAGAGATCTAAGTGTATGTCACTTTTGAAAACTCTGACTTAGCTGCCTAAAACACCTAGCTCCTGCAACACTGAGGGGGGAAATGCCTAATATATTTAAAATCTGAGTTTAAAAAATGCAATCTGAAATCTTTACTATGGTGAATAGTATTTTACTCTGAGGCTATGTCCACATGCACATACTTCAATCGATTTAACTTAAATTGATTTAAGCTAAATTGATATAAAAATCATTAAATCAATTTAAGTTGAATCGATTTAATAGTTACACAGCAAAAACACCAAATCAAAACAGCAAGTCTGGACACAGGACAGCAAAGGGGCACCATGGGAGGTGTGGCAGCATGGCCCCCCTGGTAGGGCCATGTTGCCACTCAATCGCATAAAAGCAGGAACTGACCTCAGCTCCCTGTCCACTGTGGCTGGAAGGAGACTGCGAGAGAGATGGCTGTGGATGCTCCCCAGCTCCCATATCATCCTTGAGCACTAGCTAAACCCTCTGCTAGCCTGCAGGGTGGTCCTTTGCAGTGGGATATACTATTCCCTGACCCCAATAATCCCAAGGCTGAGCCCTGACAATCATTTCGCTGGCCTTGGTTCCCCGCCCCACTTCTGTACTACAGAGCATCTGAGCAGGGGATGCCAGCACAGACTGGGGGTAGTGGGTTCTCCTTCAAACCTGGAACAACGAGCAGTACAGGAGGAACCTCTGGGTGCAGGAAGATTTTCACTCGGCTTGTTGCCGAGCTCGCTTTCATCCTTCACTGAAGGGACACAGTGATGAGAGCATCCATCCCTGTGGACAAGAGAGTGGCCATCGCTCTCTGGAAGTTGGCCACTCCCGAGTCCCACAGATCTGTTGCCCATCTCTTCAGCATTGGGAGGTCCACCATTGGTGAAGTATTGCTGCAGGTCACCCATGCCATCAACACAGTGCTGCTGCTACACCTAGTTACCCAAGGAGCACTGCAGGACAGCATCACTGGCCTCACTACCCTGGGGTTTCCAAACTGTGGGGGGATACTTGATACCACCCACATCTCCATGCAAGCCCCAGAGCGCCATGCAGCCATTTATTGGAACAGAAAGGGATACTACTTGGTCATCCTTTAGGACCTTGTAGACCACTGGGGCATCTTTCAAAATTGCTATGTTGGATGGCTGGGGAGAGTATATGATGCCAGGGTTCTGCGCAACTGCTCCCCCCCATAACATCACCATCAGGGAAGTTGAGGTGCCTGTCTTCATTGTCACTGATGTGGCCTACCGCCTCTGCCTTTGGCTCATGCGTCTGTACACGGGACTCTCCCAACGTCGGACAACAGAATTTCAACTGCTGCATCACCCGCTGCTGCCAGATGGTTGAGCAGGCATTTGGCAGACTGATAGTCCGCTGGAGCTGCCTCCTTACATGCCTGCACCTTGCTGAGGACACAGTCATGACTGCCTGCCTTGTAGAGGATTTTTACAGTTTATTGCTATTAAATTCCTTGTTAGTATGGTAACATTCCAGTTTATATATATATATATATTTGCATGATTGTTTGCATATTCTGCATGATTTAGAGTATGTTATAAAGGATAGGGGTTACTCAGTACTGTTTCTCCCCAGCAGGAGGTAACACAAGTTGCAATTAAGGAATCTGCGTAGCCTTGTACATGAATAGGCTCAGTTAGTGTGATTCTAGAGTGTTTTCATATAATGTAACAGATAGAAGGGAACTTGGCAGCTGGCTAAAGCCTGCAAGCATGCCCAGAGATAGGCAGATGAGCAGGGACTGAGGGATGACGTGGGCTTCTCCTTCGAGAAGATTCCACATGTAAGTAAAAGGGAGACCTTTTCGGCACGAAAAGGCACAGTGTTGACTGGTCGAGGACCAGGTATTTAAGGGGAATTCATGCCGAAATCGGGGCTTTGCTATGCATCTCTGCCAGGGTCCAGAACGCTGTGAGGGCTGATCCTGTCAGCTGTGTCACACCCTGCAGAGTACAGGCTGTAAGCCAGGAGCTTAGCCAGGGGCTTCTGGTTTAGGTACAGCCTTTGTTTGGGCCTTACCAATAGCGAGCCTGGGGACCGTGCATGCGTTTTGACAAGCTCCTTTAAAGGAGGTTTGGAGAGTGTGACTGGACTGAGACTGGAGCTGAGCACTTGGTTCCTAGTGAATCAGGGTGCCTCAGACATTTTGTCACCTCTCCTGGAGCCTTGAAGGCAGAAGAGGACAGAAGAGGACAAAAGAAGACCACTTAAGTCCCTGAAGGGACAGGGATCTGGGGGTTTATTTGATGCCCCTAAAGGCCCTGTCACAGTGGACATTGTTTAGGGGTGAATAGACTTTGTTGTTAAGGCCTGGGTGGAAGAACCCCAGAAGAAAACGTCCCCAAGTCTGGATTGTGGCTGTCTCCCTGGATCAGAACATCGAGGGACCTCTCCATTGTCTGTTAGAAGCTGAGGGAAGGAGGACATCAAATTGTGAGCAGAGAGTGGGGCTCCAGCCAATGTTCCCTCTAATTTTTTGTAGGCTGTGTGTGTGAAAAATTTCTTTTGTGCAAATTTTCAGAATGGGTGTGCAAATTTGTGCGCACTGCGGTAAGTGTGGTCCAACTTATGAGTACAACAAAGCAAGTGTGTAGGATGCAACTAATATATTTATTTTGGCATGGTGACGGAAATGATATAAATTACAAAACCTTATTTGAAGCATGCTACTTGAAACAGCTTTCTTAAAGTAGCATAAAATATTCGCACTGTTGAATTTTTTTTGTGCGCGCCTTATTTTGTTGTGTGCGCAGGTTTCACAACCCATGTGCATGCACACACGCACACAGCTTAGAGGGAACACAGGTTCCAGCTTGAGAAGCTGTCAAGCCTCTCAGGGAATTTGGGGAATTTTACTGCTCAGGGCAGTCTGGGAGAACTCACCTGGTTAAGCTGGGTTGGAGGTGGTGGTTCCAGTTATCTTTCTAAATTCTGGGTAAAGGTTAAGGGTGGTTTTATTACCTACATACTTACCTGTTTGCTCTTGAGATGTTTGTGGGAAAGGTAATTGTATTAGTGACTGTTTAACCGTGTATTTATATGGGTAGGACAACTTAAGGTACTCATCTGGTTTAAGTTTAAGTTCTTCACAAGTTCCCATACTGATTCATACTTACCTGTCAGTTGTTTAGGGGGTTTATATCATAATAGTCTCAATAGCCTTCCTCTGCCCCTTCTCATGTTTTAATAAACCTGTGTTGGTAACATAAGATACACGTCTGCATTTGTTCTAAACCGGGCTGGTCTGAGGTGACAGATGCTCAAGAGTTTGGGGAGACCTACCGGGACTCACTGTTGTCCAAGAGAAACAAAAAATTCTCTAACAGCCTGGCACTGCATAACCTCTCTGAGCTCCGGCGGGGAGACAGCAGCCACCATGTGGGAGACCAAGGCAGAGCTCGCTGGTGGCCAGTTCCAGCAGGCAGAGGTTTTGGCACCAAGGGAGCAAGTGCTGCAGACAGCAACTACTGTGCACAAGGCACTACAAACCTGTTCCTGACTAAGGACCTGTGATGGCCAGGGCCACTGCCGCACACCCTCTGCACCTCCATCCAGCCACAGCCAGCCCCCACCCACACCCAGAACCCCACCCAATAAAAGCACAAATTGCAGTATTTTATTTACAGGAGGGGGGGGTTGGGGCAATGAAGGTCTTGGGAGGCAGGAAAGGTATGTGGAACTTTGGAGGGAGAACTAGGGGTGTGCCATGAACTGGGAGATGGGAAGTGGGTACAGGTTTAGAGACTTTGTAAGTGGGGGGAGCTATGAGGAGGCCATTCCAGGCCTATGGCCTGCTGTGCCTTGGCCTTCCTCAAGGCTGCCCTGGGTCTGGGAGTGCCGGCGACGAGGGACAGCTGCCTGTCTCAAGTGCACTCCCTCAGATACCAGGGGTGCAAGGTGCTGTGCAATTTGCCAAAGGGTCAATGTGACATCCTGGACAGCACCATCAAGGGTCTGCAGGGTGTTGCCCTGTTGCTTTAGAGCCAGAGCTTGCCACTCCATTGCTACAGCCTGCTGCTCCACCACAGCTATGATGTGGTCATCTGCATTGGCCACGCACTGAAGCTGGCGGATGGGAGCTTCCTGGCACTTGCCCTGATGTCTTGATGTCCCCTCCTCCAGGTCAGACATGGGTGGTGGCTCCTCTGTCTACCCCTCTTGCTCTAACTCCTCCGGGGTGGTAATCCCCTCCTCCTGAGAAGGGAAGAGCTCAAAACTAGCTGGTGGGGCTTTGGGTGGTTGTGCACTCCTGTGCCGGCTGACATTGCCCATGTCAAGGGATGCCTCCCTGTCCGAGGGGCCTCCCTCAGGGGATGTGGCCCTGGAGGTGGGATCCCCAGAGTCAACGGTCCTGGATGGGCGACCACTGAGCTCTTCCTTCAGGAGGCATCAAGCTCCTCATAAAAGGGGCAGCTGATGGTGCTAGCTGCTCCCTGAAGCCTCCTCACCTCCCTGGCTCGGGCATAGTCCTGGCGCAGGACTTTTATTTTCAAACGCACCTACTCCATGGTGTGTTCATGCCCCCATGCAGTGAGTGCCTCACTGATGTATGCATACACGTTGCGGTTGCGGTGGTTAGCATGAAACCGGGCATAGATGTCCCTTTTGCCCCATACCTTAAGGCACGTGGCATCATGGGGGCTGGGCACTTCATCCTTCCTGGTGCCATGCATCCTGGGAGAAGGAAGGGTAATCCAAGCTGGAATCAAAACAACCACCATTTCAAAATAATGTGTTTGAATGGTGTGTTTCAATTACCCTGAAACATTTGTTGTTTCGATTTCAGTTCTGTTGTTTCTTTATGATGAGCCCCATCATTTCAAAACAATGGAACATCATGTGGACATATTTTTTTTTTAAAGTGAAAAAAATAGTGTTGTTTCACTTGAAAAACTATGTGTGGACATAGCCTGAGTGATTTAAATAACCAAAATCAATAAGATTTCTCATGGGAGTGCTCAGGGTGAGCGAAAAGGGCAAAATGTAATTCTAAAATTCCCATGAAGCTTGAAAACACCAAGAGATAGAAACATATGGCAAAAATTTTATACCTGGTGCCTAACTGATGCCTTTACCTTCAAGATAATGAAAAACAAAATTTAAAAGAGCCAATATATAAAAAATAATAGAGATGTAACCCCAGCAAAAGCATCAACATAATAGTCTGAATGTTTACACAAAAATACCTTTTGTTTGCCATCATAATAAAAAGGAGTCACTGTTACAACGGAGAGCCTTATATAAAGGGCATACATGAAGGGGACTGCTGAGGACCTCAGCCAACCATTAGCTAATAATGGAAGCTTATTTGTACTACACAAACACATGGAAGAAAGACCTAGGATTTTTGTGAAGTATAGGAGATAGATAAAGCAAACTGATAAACAGCATATTCCAAAACTATATTTTAATACACTCCTTTTCATGGGGAGCATGTTTTATTTGTTATCCAAATTTCCCTCTGTTCCAGCCAGATTCAATTTTATTCCAGCTATGTTTTGTTTTGTTTCTAAACTATTTATAATAGAAATGATGCATCCTGAAAAATGAGGCTCTAGGCAATGTTATTTATACAGAGAAATGAGTTCTATATCATTTAAATTTTCCTGCACTATTATTTTTCTTGCATCACTCACTTTGTCTCATATTTGGACCTCAGCAGGTAAGGTCAAGCCTATATCTGATGGAATTTTCTTTAATTCAAAGCACTGCTGAAAAATGACTTTTATGGGTCTTTTACAAAGCACAAGCATATACCTTTGTCCTCTAGGGGTTATGAATTTGAAAGGAAGATTTCCATACTGTTTGTAGTGACAGCAACCAGAGATTCTTTTCAACTTTATGGGATACTTCTTCTGTAGCTCAGATCTCTGGATCAAATCCTAGCAGACTGAGTCAGACTGAAAAAGCCAATGATATATTAGAGAATCATACTTTGTGGCTTTAAAAACTACAGTTATGCTTCAAGTAGACTCACATATTATTTTGCCCATGTCTGCTGTTATGCTGCTAAGGGACCACAAAGAATAAACTGCAGTGCATACAAATTGCAGTCCAGGGTTTTGCAGTTTAATTAATGATTGACCACAGGATTTATTTAGCACCAGTCAAGTTGGTTTAATAGGAGCTGGGAACAATATACATTTATTCCCCTTCTAGCATAATCTCAGTTTCGGATTTTCTTGTTTATGTTGACATTTCTTGTTGGCATTGGACTGCTAGATACCCCATTTTTATTGTCATTTAATAACCAATGCATTTTTAGATCAATGTTTTAGCCAGGACAATGACACCATCCCTGGTCCCAGCCCCTCCCCATCAGAGCACTTCAGACTTCATTTGCACTACCATTTAAGTCAATAGGTGAAAGATCACATTCTGGTAAACAAAAGGTTTAGGAGAGGGCCCTTCGGTCAGCTACATCACTGCTGGGGCATTAATCAGAATGCAGGGGCCTTCTCTGAAGTCTTTTGTGGTACAAGATTTGAGCATACACTACACCTTTCTAGGCAGTGAAAAGTCTACCCCATATAACTCATGTGAATATGGAAAATGAGCAGTAAGGTAATGGCTGAGAAAGACACATAGAATTTGTAACCAAATAGTTTGAAAATTAATTTAAGATTGTCAACCAGCCTTACTGAGTGAGGCTTCTGTACAGGGGTCAGCGGGGTCCTGGCTGCAACATGCTGACCCTGTGGTGTGGCCCATATCAGAGGCTTGAGACCCACATGCCCCTGGGTCACTCCTGGGCCCATGTCCCAGCAGTACCTCATCCGCTTGCTCCTCAGGGTAGTCGCCCAGGGGTAGGTTGTAGAACCCCTCCATCTCGTCGGGTCATGGCAGGTCTGGTCGTCCATCAGGTTTGTCAGCAGAGGGCAACTCATCCAGGCTGTATTCCTTGGGGATCAGAGGCTATGTTCACACTACACCATTATTTTGAAATAATCCATTTCAAAATGTGTTATTTCGAAATAAAATCCTTATTTCAAAATAAGTTAATTCGAATTAACAGTTTGTTGATTCGAATTAAGAAAAAGCCTGCTTTCGAAACAGCTGTTATTTTGAAATGGTTATTTTGAAATAAGGACATTCGGACATGTTTCGAAACAACGTGTCTGAACACCATTGTTTCAAAACAGCCATTTGGAAACAATGGCTATTTTGATATCGAAGCAGGTTTAACAGTTTCAAAACAATGACCATTGTTTCGAAACAACGGGTCCTGTTGTTTCAAAACAATGGTACGTCATGTGGACATGAGAATTTTTATTTCAAAACAACCTCTGTTGTTTCGAAATAAGAACCCTGTGTGGACAAACCCAGAGGGTCCTCAGAAGCCAGGGGTAGTTCCTCCAAGTCGCAAGAGATGGGCAAAGGCTCAGGATCCATGGCAGGAGATGACTCATGGGCACCCGCATGTGCCCCTCTTAGTGGCTCCTCCAGTGGGCTTGCAGCGGCACAGCGCTCAGGCATTAGCTCCCAGTCCCCACTGTGGGTGGCCCCCACCAGACGTCAGGACCCGGGTCCATAGGCCAGAGCCCAGTTTCCCCACAGGGCATCCCAGGGTCAGGAGGGAGCAGAGATATATCCTTCCCCATCAGTGGCTTGGGCTGAACTGAGCTGGCTGCCTCCCTTCTTATACTTCCTGTCCCACCCCTCCGCTTTTGGCCTGATTGACAGGCTGCTCCTGGTTCTGCCCCCCTGCAGTCAGGCGGATCTTTCCGGGCTATCTCCGAGGGGGGGCTTGCCTTCCTACTACACTGCCCCTAATAAAAGGGTTTGCTTTTTATACTCTTCTCAAAATAGAGGAATTCAGGTCCACCTGTATCACCCAGATGTGGGGAGATGACCCCAGAAATTTTAGGGATACTTCTGTGTCATTGGTCAACGGGTTTGTGCATATGATCGGCATATAACTGACACATGACTGATGCATGTCCACCCTTCAGAATGTTTCATTATTATTTATAGATATCTTTGTGGCGTTCTACCTACTATCAAGGGGTCCAAACTAGAAAATCACAAATTGTCTTTCTATCCACTAACCTGGGTGTCAAATATATCAAAATATAGCCTCTTGACTCTATGCATCTGTGAACACTGATGAACAAGGAGACCTATCTGTCTAACTTCTAATCTAATAGAATCATAAGTTTCCCACTTAGACCTATGCCTTTTAGCTGTTCATACAAGCTATATAATTTCTTCTAAAGGGTTGCAAAGTACCTTGCATTTCAACAATCAATATAAAAGTTATGCTAATTTATGAACTTTTCCTAACTGTAAAAGCCTCTATAAAGCTAATAGCACAATTTCTAAAACCTATAAAGACGGATACATAAATGATATATAGATTAATATATGTATGCAAGCAATATGTAGGTTAAGCAAAAGGCTACAAATTACAAGGATATCATTACATTAACCTTCCATCTTTTTGTGTTGGATGCTAGAGCTAGACAATGAGATTGATGTTAAGAGTCAAATTTGTATTAGGCTAATGGTTAGTGTCCAAATTCAGGACTCAATGCTGAGCTTGAAGTCACCTGGTACTAATATTGTGTTAGTTCCCACATGCTTTTAGCTTAAAATGGAGGAAATGTCTAGCACTCAGATGACCTCATCAGTTTACCAGCATCTTCTGTTACAGAAAAGTCCTGCAAAACTTAATAGAGGTGAAATCATTAGGGTTCAGTGGAAATGCATAGAATTCCTCTAACATATTTCAAATGAACTGATAACTATATCCTCTCTGTAGATTTTTTTTCTTTTAATAATCAAAGTATTTTATACTGGAAATGTGATTTTACATCAGGGATATGACTGAAACAATAAAGCAGAAATTTGCATATTGTGATGATTTGGGATACTCTACTCAGGCTTGGAGCTTTAAAGACCTTGAAGTGACTCTTACATCTGCTCTTAAATTAATGGAAGGGTACTTCTAAAAAATGGCAGCTGAGACCAAACACGAATAAATTGGTAGCCTCTGTTTTCCACCTTGACAATAAACCCACATAAAATGCTCTAACTGTCAAGTTTTGTAGTGATACTGTGTTATGACTCAAACTCAACACATCTCAATGTCATCCTTGACCACATGATGACCTCAAGAAAGTAGCTTTCAAAATGAAGACTTGCATCAACATTATCCAAAAGTTGGCATGAGAAAGCTAGGAATCAACTGCGTAAGTGCTACACCCATCATCAGCCTTGGCCTTGGAATACTCAGTTGCAGATTACTCTTCACTAGTGTGGTCAAGAAACAAGCATAGCCAAAGTGTAGATAGGCAGCTGTATCAGATCATGTGATTCATCATGGGAATCTTAAAATCAATACCTCTGCAACGGGTTTCTGTATCAGCAAAATTCCAGCTACCTGATGAGATACAGCCACAGAAACAGAAAACTAACATGTGGAGAGACTACTTACAGCTTCCAATCTAGCAGGTTATGTTACCAGCTTTGCCCACCAACTTGGGGTATGCTCATTTGTTAGGGTTACTTTCTCTTTGGGGAAGATGGTAATTCTATTAGTGTGCTGCTTGTGTCACTTGTGTTTCTATATAGGTACGTCTGAGCAGACCAGGTCTATCAGCACTCTCAGCTGACCCCTTACATTTCCCTGAATTCAGTAGGCTGCGTCGCACAGCACTTCTCTGCTGCTACCCTTATGTGCCCCTGGACTCAATCAGGCTGGGTCAAAACAGCACTGTTCAGCTGTCACCCTTATATGCCCCTGGAGTCAATCAGGCTACTATCCCCATCAATGAGCAAACCTTACAGCATTGTGGGCATCACAGGGATCTTTGGCTAGGTAACAGAAGCATTGCTGCAAAGCGATATAGAGAAACCAACACCACAAAGGAGAGAGAATGATGTTTTAAAAGAGTCTGGAAACTGGCTTTATAACAAAAGGCATTTTATTGCTAGGTATCTAAAATTTGCACTGATAATAATAATAATTACAAAAGGAGAAAAGAATACCCCAAAATACCCAGTTACAGCATTGATAAACATACAAGGAAAGAAAAACACCCAGCTACAATATTACCTAGATTCAACTCTATTAGGCCTAGAGAGAGAGTCATAATTAACAAAGAGGGAGAGAGGTTGGGGGAGAGAAAGAGAGAGAAGCTGGGGAGAAGGGGTCTCACCGACCTATGTAGCAGAAAGGTTTCCAGGTTGTGCAGATCAGGGTCAGAGGCTGGATGGAAACAAAGCTCCCACAGCAATCAGCAAAGAAGAGGAAAAGCCAAATCCCAGTGGAAATGATACAGCTTTAGATCCAAGCATCAGGACTCAGGACTGACTTGCACAGGACACAAAGTACTGTACTATTGGATGTGGGTAAAGGTTTTTTTATAAGGACTTGTTTAAGTGGCCAATACACATTCCTGGCTGGGTGTAATGGTTCAGAGAAGCTCACAATAGAATCAAGCAGACTCAGTATTTTGGGTATCAATTATCATCTGTGTGACTAGAATGGTCTGATAATTGCTGAGTTTGTTTGTTTTGGTGTGAGATTCCCCATCAGGCAATACTTCCCTGCTTCTTCAATCCCAGAGTTCAGTGTGGCTCCTGCTTCTTCAACCCTAGGGTTTAGTGCAGTTCTTGCTTTGGAGCCTGGCTCTCCATAGTCAATGCAAATGAAGCTCCATTTACTGTGCTGATGGCTTTTGGATATGGGGAGATAAGGATGTCTCCCATTTCCTACTGTTTTTGGTTTTCAGTTCAAGCAGAGGTTGGGGGTTGTGGGAGGGGAAGGCACAGGCTGGATACTATGCTCTGATTCCTCAAGAACAGAGAGCTAACACGTAACAGTTATGGACTACATACCACAAAAAGACATAAAATTTCCCTATGAACCACATGCAACCACCTCATTTATCTGGCCCTGGCCAGAGAACAGTATAGTGTCTGGATTTTGTACACCATTCCAAACAGGTGAATCTTCACAGACCCAACAAGCTGCCCTCCCAATTTTGACCTACCATACACACTTTAGACCACGCAGAACAGCATCCAAATAAATAAATAAACAAAAATATGGCTACTTGATTCACAAGGGAAAAAGCAAAGGTTCCTCTTTATGTGATTGTGATAAGAACATCCACAACATCAAACACCTCATAGTTCTAAATTTCACCAAATATGAAGTCAAAGATCAAATTGGTAATATCCACAATAGCGCAGAGGAGGCCTTAAAAAAGCTTATAGACCTACCATTTGTAGTATGTTTCAATGGGGGGGGGTATAGTTTATGTCTATAAAACCCATCTGGAATTAAAAGATAAGGCTTGATAGACAACAGTTTAATTGCTAATTTTGTTCTAGTTCCACTTTTGCTCTGCTTCTACTTTGTGGTTACCACAGTTTCTTTGCAGACATTGGCCGGTTTCCTGCCTGCAGAAAGTGATTGCCCTGCAAGGAAATGGCTCAGCAACAGTATCTTAACTTGCAAAACCATGCCTGTTCAACAACAAAATTTTAATTGGCCTAGATAATAAGTGACAGTGTTCTGTCAGCAAGAAAACTGTGACCAGTCTAAGAACCAATAAGGTGGTGCCATAGCTCTCAACAGGTACCAAATATGGTAAAATAAAGCAATGGTGCCTTCTAGAAACTGAAAGTGGGGTTGCGGAACAGGGATAAAAGGCTGCAAAAAGCCCATGCAAACTTGAGGTCTGTGGAGGTGTGAATCTACTGCCGAACGGAGGACTGATCACCCAAGGTTCCCTCCCCGGTGACAAATCTTTTCACTGACAAACTCACTGAATGAAAGTGAAACGTCCTACCTGGGATAGGACTGGTGCACCTGAATTGAATGTGAATCTGAATCAAAACTGAATCTGAATCAAACAAATAAGCCATAGTTTTGTAAGTATAAGGGGCAATGCTTAACTGTACTGATTGGAACACATATCAATTAAGGGCTTAGTAATCGGAACAGGTTTAGGAATTATAGTTATACTTTTGCTGTCATAAATCTTTTGTTATCTTTTTGTTTTGCTTTAGAACATTAAAAAGAATAAGAAAAGATGATTTGTTCTAATTAGATGTAAATAAATATATTGAGTTAGTAAAAGAAATCAGATTTACCTAGTGTCTGTTTCACTGTCTCATCCCCCTCAACTATCCAAAGAATCCAATATCAGACAGCAAAATCTCAGTATGTTGCTCTGCAGATGCCATCAGGGAACACCTGAGACTTTTTACAGGTCATAATCAAAGATGTTGAACAAGATCCAACCTAATGGTGATCCTTGTAGGCCCCCTTTAGGCGGTTTCCCCAAACTAAGTGCATTATCACTGATCATTGTACTTTGCTGGCAGCCCTTCCATCCATTTTCTATCTATGGCCTTTGCAATATCTTGCTTGGAACGCAAAATAACAGATTTATTAGAATTTCTATTAAAGTCAATAGAAAGTAATCCCAGATCTATTATAGTATAACTAGTTTGGTATATGAACAGAATTATATTTCTTGCCTACAACTATTAAAAAATAAATCAACTGAACAAAAGACACTATATTCAGTTTTAAAGATCTACTGTGAGATTACTATTAATCAAGTTTATTTATTTGGTTGTATAGTATCTGTTCAGTATATGTGCATAAGCACAATAGCTGTTTTTAGCAACCAAGATGGAAATTTGCATCCATATCTCTTGAGGCAGAAATCACTATAGTATTTACTATTTGCACAAAAGTTTGGAGAAGTCATAGTTGATTTCCCCCCTCCCTGTTTTTAACAAATGTTAGGGAAAAAAGGTAAAACATTCTGTCTTGGGCCTGAAATTTACTTAGACTGGAAGCTTTAAATCAAAATTTTCAAGGAGTTTTCTTAATAAAACATATAATAAACTAACCTTAAGTAAACATGATTCTCTTTTTTGGGCCATGGGTTCGGGCATACTTCTGCCTTTTACTACTACTTCCAGGAAGTTCTCTGCTTACATATTATAACAACATCACTCATTTTGAGAGTTGTCATTGTTTAATGGACTATGCATAGATCAGGATGCCAGGTCGATGTGTTCTAACACTCTTCTTTAATAGCTTGCAGTGTGGACCTGTGCCACTTTCCTTTATCATTTCTCAATTTCATAATTGGAACAATAGGGTTAATAACAATCCCATAAATCACAAGTGATTAGGAGTATTGATTATCTAACCTTTGTACAGTTGCTTGAATATTTAAAGTATTAAATATTTTGAGTCCTTTGAGTTTGGAAGATGAAGTTGGAGTTGTTCATTTCACTGTTTTAATACTAATTCTAGAAGGGCATTTATAGAAATGTCTGAGGCATCTGAAAAGATCTTGCATTTCCTGGACGGGAAGTGAATGCTGGCCTTGTAGTCAGCTGACCTACCAAACTGTTCTGTAGGTTCAGAATCACAGGAGTGATGACATGCTCAGGAGATTGATCAGTGAGAATAAATAGGATCTCCACCTCTTGCATCATGCTCTTTATGCTTTGCAGCCAGTCTTTGTCTTACTTCAGGGATTTAGACCCTGGTTCTTGCTTCACCCTTACAGGTAGAGATGTTTCTCTACATTGTGCCAGGTAAGGAGGAAAAAAAAAACATTCTATACTTGCTATTTTTCTCTTATCCCCTAGACAGTCACTGAATTGACAGAGTACTTTGCTTACTTACACCCTAATGCTAAATGGGGGTATGTCCCCATTTAAATTGTTTATGTTTTGTAGATGAAATTATTGTCTAGCCCATGGCTGCACTAGGCTTTCCTTAGTCCAAACTAAGATATTTCTTAGCTGAGACTAAGGAAAGCTTAGTCTGAATTAGTTAGCTCCAAGCGTTACTTTGGACTAACCAGCTTAGTTTGAATGTTAGTTCGCACTAGGCATGGCTATTCTTATACAATAAAAGCTTCTGCTTTAAGCAATTCTATACTGAGCATGCTTGCTATACTTCTGGGAGGCTCACCTTCCATCCACTCAAGGGTACATCTTGCACAAGTGTTAACCACAATACTGCCAGCTAAGAGACATGTTACAAGACAGACTTGCTCAGCTCAGGCTATTTTAGGAGGCACCTCCAATATGGGGACTTCTGCTCTAGCCTTAGCCTGAGCTTCTACGGCCTACTTTGCCTTGGCCAGGATTTTTAAGCTGCCATGTGCAACATTATAATTGACTACTCTCATCCTTAAGGTTAGACATATTTTAAGTGCTTCACTGAGCTTGAGCTTTAAGTGGCTTTCCTCCCTCTGATTAACATATGGATGAGTGAATTTCCAGGGGACACTGCCTTCCTGGCTGTGAGCAAGTGCAACTCTGTTCATTTCAGAGGAGTGTATGCCTGTTTGTCTGAGGGATGAAATTTTCCTAATATTTGTCTGATTCAGCTCTGGTTGAATGCAATGGCAAATGACATAATTCCCTATTGACTTCAGTGGAGTAGAATCAACCCCTATTTTGTGTGATGTTATTTATGCATACCATGGAGAACCAGGAGCATTCTCTATACCTACTGAAGAAACTAGAACTGGATAAGTTGATAGAAATCTATATGGGATGAGCATTATTTCATTTGAAACTATAGCAGTTTGGAGATTCAGGGCTTTTGAAAGTTAGTTTCAGGGCTGTCAAACAACTTCAGGCAACCTTATTACCAATGGAAGACCAGTCCCAGAGGAACTGGTGGCAGAACAGATTAAAAGAACTTTTACTGGTATTGTATTTGATTATACTTTAGTTTGCCTGAGAAAAAGACCCTTTTTGTGGATGTAAACCAGGGGTGTCCAACCTTTTTGCGTTAGGGACCACACTGCAATTCTTTTCTCAGTTGGGAGGCTGGTGAGACAATTTTTGATAGATAAGACATAGAATTCTATCTTACTAATGGACTTTAATAAAATAATTAGTGTGATATTTGGCATTGTTTTTGCTTGAACTGTGTACAGAGGAGAAGGGGGGCAGGGGTGCCTCTATGAGGGGAAAAGGCAGAGCATGGGTAGCAAGGCAGGACAGGGGAGCATGGCAGAGCAGAGGAGACAAAGAAGGGTGAGATGTGAGGAGTGGAGCAGCTGGGTGGCTGGAGTCAGTTACTTCCTGACAGGGACACCACCAACTCTGTTCTCCTCACTCTCTGCCAAGGAAAGGAGAGCAGTGCTGGGGAAAGAGAGAGGAGAACAGAGTCAGACAGAGACTGAACAGAAACCCTAGCAGTTCTGCAGGGATCACAGGTTTTGGCATCTCTGTACCAGAAACATTCATGGGTAGTAATCTCTACAGAAGAGTTTGTGCCACTAAGGTCAGGGGAAGGACGCGGGTGCTGGGATTGGGGGTGCAGGAGGACAGCAGAACTGGGGAAGGGGATGTCAAGGTCAGGATTTTAAACTGTTCAGGATGCTGCCCTTTTACTCACCCCTGGCTCACTCAAAAGGGGCTGAATCCAGTCCCTGAACAGCTCTCCAGCCATGCCACACCTCATTGTAGCTGTGTGCAGGGCAGGAAATTGACAACAGCCCTGGCCAGTCCCAGCTCCCAGGCTCTTGCTGCAGCACTCTGTGGGCTGGATGAAAGCCCTTGGTGGGCCAGAATCTGGCCCCCAGGTGGCAGGCTGGACAAGCCTGATCTAAACTCAGTATTATAAAAATAGTTCATTCATAACAAAGGAATAATGTGTGATCCTTCCAATACTCTTTCAGTACCCTTCCACTTATTTCATTCTTCCTCTAATTCCACTTATTTCAATAACATGAAACATTCTGTAGGGAGAATCATTAGATATGTCTACACTGACAAATTAGTCTGGACTAAGGAGGCTTAGTTCAGACTAATTTAGTCCATGGCTACACCAGGCTTTCCTTAGCCTAAATTAAGAAATGTCTTAGTTTGGACTAAGAGAAGCTTAGTTCAGGGGTCTCAAACTCAAGTTCCCATGAGGACTAGTACATCAGCCCAAGGGCCACACCACTGAAACCTTTTCATACAATGATATTCCAAATATAGGTAACAATAGTGTCATTATGGGCCGCAGAAAATAGCTTTAGAGGCCGTATGTGGCCATGGGCCACATGTTTGAGACCCCTGGCTTAGTTGGAACTAGTTAGTACCAAGGGTTAGTTCAGACTAACTGCCTTCATTTGAACGTTTGTTCAAACTAGGCATGGGAAAGACCTGGACTAAGGCTTATTTCGAACTAAAGAAGTTCAAACTAAGCCAGTTAGTTCCAACTAACCATGCATTTTAGTTCGAATTAAGCATTAGTTTGAACTAGAATGTATGGTTAGTTTGACGGGGTTAGTTTGAACTAACCTCAAACTTCTTAGTTTGGACTTCGAAGTCCAAACTAAGTTTGCAGATGTAGACATAGTCATTGTGTACCCTCTAAACAGAATGTGAGAAAAGCCATCTCAGCTTAATTCTACAAATAGACCTATTGGAGGCAATGAGACTAATTGAATGACTTGTACACGTATCTCACAGATATTTAGTCTTCACTTCATATACTCAAAAAAATCACTTGTTATTATGAGTTCACTGAATTTCATGAATATTTAAAATACCAATGTACATATGTTATATAAATTTATTCTGTAGATAAAAAATACTACACTGCCATGTTAATAGAGTATATATCCCTCAATTATATGAATTTTTTTTATAATGTTGAACATTAAAACATTTATAGCCATTATGTAGATATAAGCCTACACCAAATTTTGGATGTGAATGTCTGAACTTGGATTAAGGTGGTTTTCAATCCAGATCACTAAATACTACTGTGGGAGACACTGTATAAGATATTGCAGTGCTCAGATACTAAAGTGATTTCTGCAATATAAGAACTTAAATAGAAATGGAAGAAGTTTCAGCTCTTGTAACTCTCTGGAAGTATGTCTTTTTTACTACTCATTCAAATACTGTCACACAATGTTTACTTCCAGAGTATGACTGTATTTAATTGCATTATACATGCACAAGAAGAGTGATCCCCAAGGGTAAATATGTATTCATATTATGAACATGGGAATTTCTTTTATACAAAATGTCCAATGTTGTTCAGATTCTTAAGCCTCTTTACAGCTGCTGTCAGCATTCTCATTCCTACAGTGTCAGAACTTTTAATAAGTGCCATGCTAGGAATATGGCTTTTCTCTTTCTCTATGGATTAGGTCTCAATTTTCATTGTGTATGGTACTCTTTTGATTCCTCCTGTCTAATACTTACTGAAGAGATCCTTGAATATGAAAATGTTATAGGATGACTAGGCTGTGCTTATTTAAAAGAAAAAACTTTTTTTTTTCCCTTGTGGCCTTTTTGTGGAGCTGATTGGATGTTGGGAAAATAAAATTGAGATAGAACCCGTAGAGGGGAAGAATGTGGCATATCTTAAGGCAGTGCCTCTCAACCTTCCCAGACAACTTTGCCCTTTTCAGCAGTCTGATTTATCTTGGGTATCGTGAAGTTTCACTTCACTTAAAATCTATTAGCTTACAAAATTAGATGTAATAATACAAAAGTGTCACTACATATTATTACTGAAAAATTGCTTATTTTTTCATATTATCATATAATTTTAAAATAAATCATTTGGAATATAAATATTGTAGTTAAATTTTATCGGTTAGTATATAAAGCAGTATAAATGAGACATTTTTCTGTATGGAATTAAAATTTGTACTGATCTTGCTAGTGGTTTTTTATGTAGCCTGTTGTAAAACTAGGCAAATTACAAAAGGAATTGATGTATTCCTTGCAAGATGTATCCTGTGGGTACATGTACACCTAGTTGAGAGCCACTGCTTTAAGGAGCTTGAGAACTAACTTCAGGCATTTTCTTTCCACCTGAATCCTTATTTAGAGAGAGAGAGAAAAAAATAATAATAGTGGAGTCTGCAAAAATACCTGCTTCTGGATCTGTTGAAGAGTTCCTGGTCATACACAGTATTAGACTAACTCTCATGACCTCTAAAGAAGGGTAAAGTGCGGCTGTGCAAACACATCACATTTTTTGTTCCAGAAGAAATAAGTATGTTAGCCTTTCGCATCAAAACAATAAGCTGAGTCTGCATCTTCAGCTCCAGACCATGAGGAAAAAGCAGACTTTAATTGTTAGTGTCTTTGCCACAATACTACAATTATTTAATGCTTCCCCCTCTTTTTTTTTTTTAAATGTTGATGCAAGGAATTTTAAAATGCATTTTCATTTATGTTTATAGGAACACATCATTTATCCAAGTAATGTGGCAACCCCTCTGTTGCACTGAACAGAAAGGGCCTTACATTTTTCAAATGTGACTAGAGATTTTGAATGCTTCGATTTTTGCATGTTTAATGTAAAACCCTTCAAAGGAGACAGATTTTCAGAGAGTGGTTGGTTAGTATTTTCTAAAAAGCCTGGCCTTTGAAGGGATCCCAACTCAGGTACCCAAAATTTTAGGTCCCCTAAATTGCTATTCTCTTAATTTAATTGGGGGGGAGGGAGGAAAGAAAGGCTTAGTTAATATTTATTTTTATGTGACATTTATTGCTCTTTGCTAATATCTGTGTAATTTGTTTATCAAGGAGATCAGGATGATTTTTTTTTTTAATTTAATTATTCCTGGGTACCCATAAGTTCGCTTTTGTGACAATGTAAAGAAATTTCAGTTATCGGATGAATTATGTATTGGGAACATGCACATACTTACCAACTGTCTTAAATGTTTGATATCTCACTAGTACATATGGTGTGTGCTGTTCCATAGCTGTATGTCATATATTATCACCAGGGGATCCCTTTCAGGAAGCACAGCACAGCAGGTCCAGGGCAGGAAGAGTTATGTATAGCAAAATAAACTTAATTTAAATACACTTGTGGTCAAAGCTAAATGCTTTTCAGAGCACTCTTGAGCAGTATACCATAGTTCAACCAGGAATACATTTTTTATGACTGAGCATTACACCCTAGAAAAGGGATGCTGACTGAATTTTTCAAAAGTCCCTTACTCCATAATAAATATACTGATTAGCACAAAAGCTCATTCTTGATATATTTAGGTTTTGAGGAAAAAGTGAAGGTTAACAGCTAGAGTGAGCAGATAGCAAGTGTGAAAAACCAGGATGCGGTGGAGGTGCTATTAGGTGCCTATGTAAGAAAAAATACGTAAATATGAGGACTATCTCTTGAATAGGGTGGCCCGATGCCCTCATTTTAACAGTCAAGTGACAATTGTTTAGCTACCTAAATTTAGAAAGAGAAACCAACCAACCAACCAACCAACCACCAAACACACAAACAAACAAACAAAGAAACTAAAACACAAACAAACAAAACAAAACAAAACAAAAACTGTGAAAACCTTTTCAAGTGTGTCAAATCACATTCAGATTTTAGCTTTGGGATAATAGATGACACCAATTTTAGCTCTCTCCGCCCCCCATCTCTCCATTTATTGAGATCAGTTTTGGTACTTGCGATAATCACAGCTGGAGGGACAACCTAAAACAGCACAGCTACTTTAATGATTTTGAATCATCAGTTTTAACTCATTATCTTTTACTGCTGAAGATTTTATAAAGGAATAACATAATAATTAGAGAGCCATATACTTGTATATCTGTCAAAGGAAAGAAAAACCATAACAGTTGTTTATGTGTAATACTCAAACAAGCTGGGAGAAAAATAAATAAATAAGCTCTACAATAAAAATAGAAAACACTTTGGGTCCAAATATATAACAAAAATAGTGAAGCAGTATAAAATATGGTCAAATTTTATAACTTTTTTGTACAATCATTGGAATATAAGAATGTACTTAATGTTTCAGATCAGAGATTTTTCTTCTCATCTTTTCAGTGTCCTATTTCTGACAGTGTTCAATACTAAATACTTCAGAGTAAGATGTAAGAATCCAACAGTAGGTAAATGTGGGATCCAACAGTAGGTAGATAGGCCACAAACATTACTTCATATCTGGTCTGTTGTCATCAGAGCTTGGTTTAAATTCAAATTAATCAGCTGCAATGCCATGATGTAGCTATTTCCTATATCGGCAGAAGATCCATCCCCCCATAGTATAGTTCATCCTCTCTGACAGCCACTAGCTAGGTAAATGGAAAAGTTCTTTTGCTGTCCTACTAGCACATACCCAAAGATTAGGCTGACAAAACTGTGGCACTCTGAGCATGATTTTTTTTCCTATCCCTGTATGATGTAGCTAGGTGGACCTAATTTTTAAGTGTAGTGTATTATTTACATTCACTAACACTGATTTAATTTCCTGGTGTGTTGCCCTCTTTTCAAGTTTGTTTAGAGCTCTTTACAATACTTCACAATCCTCTCTGGTCATGAGCTACCTAAATAACTTTGCATCATTATGCTACCTCACAGTTCATCACCCCTTTCCAAACCATTAATTGATATAATGCTCCTGGGTCTGACTCTGCTAGCCTGCCTCTTCCCCCTGCATTTCCTTTCTGTGTCTTGTAGATCCTCTGTTATGGGCCAATGTGCTTGTTAATCTTCCCTTCTTAAGTCTACCCTCAAGGAATTAATTTGTATTTAAAAGTTATCAGAGTGCTGGGTCACTTATTGGTTCCCAGCACTCTGTCACAGTCTATAATTGGCAATTGTTCCTGAAGTGCTGTTTGCACTTTTTTAGGTCATGTTTTTGACAATTTTATTGAAGGAAAACATTTTGGAAACACTGCCTTAGCGATTAGCTAATTCAGATAGGATGTTTCTATTTTCTGACTATATTCCCTAATCTTTATAATCAGGCTGATAACTCAAAGAGATCACTGGCATGTTGAATAATTTTGGACAGTTAGCAAACACTGCATAGGTATAGTCTTGAGGTTTGCATGGCGATGGCTTGCTGCAATACTCTATCCTAGACAGTGATGCCCATCAAACAACTTCAGTATCTGCTCACATTGTATACAACTTTCTCTATGCAATAAATGCATTTGTTAGTCTTTAGTCCACTGGATGCCTTGTTTGTTTAATTTTCTCTATGTTGTTCTATTTGCAATGTATTTCCTGACAAGAAAGTTCTTTTCATTGAATATCCTCATTCAGCCACTCACTCTTCTGCTTCACATGAGTATGTTATAGGCCTCTGTGAATTCCCTGCCCCATGCTCCCTTTCACTCCCAAACATAGAAAATCATCATAAATTCATTCAAATATGATCCCCCATAGTTCAGGGGAATGAAGAATTTAAATCAGCTCAAATGATGAAATGCTTCTAATGAACAGATTTGAAGAGTCAATTCCCCCCCCCCCCCGGTTCATCCAGATCTTGTGTGTTCCCCTTTCTAAACTTTTTCATTCATAATCATTTCATTGTGATTTTTTCTTGAGTAAGAACTTTAGTTCTGTTCCCCTTATCTAGTTAACTATTCTTGTACCATCATAGGTAATACCTTTGAGCATTAACATAAACCCTGGAAATGTGTTTGTTTGCATATCATCTTAATCATTTTGTTAAACTACAAATGTGTGTATTTTCTAACCTTTGTCATCAATCAATTTTTCCATCATCCTAATCATTTTGCTGCAAACTCCCTGGTAAAATGGTGCCCAAAATTAACTCAGTATTACAGATGTTATCATGCTAGTTTTAAAAGAGAGAGTATTAGCTTCTAGCTCAATGTTCAGAGGACCAGAGAATTCCTTCTGTTAGCATATTGCAAAAAACTCAGCTCTAATTTGCTTTGTGTGATTAGTCAAGTTCTTCTGAAACATCAGTGCTCTCCAGGCTTTGCTTCCTATTTGCTATTTAGAATTATTCCCACACCTCCATGCACAAGGTTGTTTTCTTTTTTTTTTTTCTAATAAAATCTGAACCTCATGTTGTAGTATTTTGCCCTTCTTTCTTTCTTTCTTTCTTTCTTTCTTTCTTTCTTTCTTTCTTTCTTTCTTTCTTTCT
>ML681993.1:23699247-23760600 GCA_007922195.1 Podocnemis expansa
TCTTTCTTTCTTTCTTTCTTTCTTTCTTTCTTTCTTTCTTTCTTTCTAGAATTAAAAACTGCATTAAGAAAACAGCTACATATTATTACAAGCCCTTAATAATTATGTTTTGTGTTGAGGGTATGTTTTGTGTTGAGGGGGCAAAACTACATTCTTATCTATCATCATTAGGCATCTGAGTTAACTCCCTATGATGAATGGGGCTTAAGCACCTCAAAGTTATTGTTTCAAGCTCTGATTGTATTTTTTAAGAACTTTCTCTGCAACAATGATGGCTAGAAACTTACTTTTCATTTATAATACAATCTGAGAATCCATAGAACAAGGAAGTAGCTTGAAAATATCACAAATACTGGCATCACCACATGAGGATTAACAGCTATGTTAGTAACTAAAAACACATATTTGATGTGGTTTAAAAAATATTTCTAATTTGTCATAAGTCTGTTTCAGGTTGCATAAAATATTTAGTTCTGGTCAGCTTCAGAAAATCACGTATGTTATTCCACCTCCACACCACGTTTATCACAGTGATAAGAGGAAATGCCTAGGATGGTTGAATTCACACTCCAGAGTAGGAGCCTGACTTCACATATTCCCTCAGTAAGACTAACATCCTAACTACCAGGCTATAGACCACTCTGGAAGGATGCGCTCAATCACTCTTGATGAAACTACTCCACTTTATATAAATTTTTACATAGTCAGTGGACTAGGGACTGGGACTTGAATTTCAGACTCACTTTCTTTTGGAATTCTCTAACTACCATCTGGTGGTTATTCTAGTATCAAATTTTCCTCTTAAAGATGTTCCACATTTTATAAATACATAAAAAAAAATTATCATTGGAACAAAACAGGAGATTAAGGCATTAACTCAAATTAAGGTGAAGCTATGGATTCAGAGCTGTCTCTGGTTCAAAAGAGGAAATGGAATCCACATCACTTATTTTCCTGATGACTGCCTTCACCACCATGATGAATATTTATGTATTTATATAAGGAGGAACAGTTTCTGGAGAAGAGATTGAAAACAACCCATAGCAATACTGAGAAAATTTGAGTTACATTATTAAATTTGCTGGACATTTAATGTCTGCTATTTTAGTATTTACCATTATACTTGTTTATAGTCTTTCATCCACAGGACAATGTTCATATCCACACTTATTTGAATTAATTTTAAAAGTATGTATTGAATAGTTCAATGGAATTTAATGCAGCACATTCTTGCTTATTGGAACGTGCTGGGAAAAGTCAAAGGCTATGTCTACACTTAGAAGGTTAGTTCAAATTAACTGAATTTAAACTAATTAATTTGAACTTATAATTATGAGTTCGAATTAAGTTAATTTGAATTAACAGAGCCACAGTAGAAACCCTAATTCAAACTATCGTGTCCATGCACATTACTTGCTAGTTCGAATCAGGTGGGGTTGCTACTGCATAGGGAAAATCAAGCTGTGGTTAATTCGAGTGAACAAGTTCAAATTAACACAGCTGCATAGGGTTAATTTGAACTAATGAGTTCAAATTAACCATGAAGTCAAACATAAGGGAGGTTTTATAGATTCGAACTAGGCTTTCCTTATTTTGAACTAAGGGAACTCTAGTTCGAACTAATGAAAGCTAGTGCGGACATACACTAATTTAGTTGGAATTAAGCCTCCTTAATTCTAACTAAATTGTAAGTGTAGACATACCCAAAAAGTACTCCAAATAAGCATCTTCTGAAGCAAAATGGCTTTCAGCTTTGGAGACCAAGTTTTTCAATTCTTTTTGCTGTGCTTTTTCTTCCAGTCTTTGGGTGACTCCCCAGTTCTGACTTTTCAAAAACCATTGTAAGAGTTTAATACGCTCATGAAATTACTTTCTTAGAACTGATTCTGCAAAGTCTTTAATCACATGCTTTACTTCATAAGTTGCTAGCAGTTCTTTTCAATTCTACGGGATTACTCACAAGACATAAAGTTAAGCATGTGTCTTTGCAGCATCTAGGACATTTGTTTTATTCCAGAATGACTTTCTGGGAATGGCCATTTAAATCTGGCAGAAGAAAGACAGCATATGCACCTTCCTGAAGCTTAAGGGACTATATTTTGCCATTTTTTCAGAACACCAAAGCTAACAAATTAAGGCTTGTGCAACTTGCTGGAATACATCAATCCAATGTCTACTTCAAACCTATTGAATTAGTCAAATTTAGTTCAAAAGAAAAAACCCTATTTGGTCCGATTTTGATCTTTAAAAAGTAATTAATCAAATATATATTATATTCATACTGATTCTGTTGTTTAAATACAATGCACTATAGTTAGTGGGCCTAAATCGCTTCTTATTTGTCAAAGTTTTCACTGTTCTTTTGAATTCCATGTCTGCAAAGACTATTTGATTTCAACGGGACTACTGAACATCAATGGATATATCTACACTTACAAATTAATTTGAATTGATGAGAATAAATTCAAATTAAATAAATGCATGGCCACACTGGCTTTCATTAAATTGAACTAAGGAACGCCTTAACTCGAATCGATGAAAGCTAACTTCAAAGTTATAAAACCTGGTTTACATTCAAAGTGACATTTCATTTGAACTTATTAGTTTGAATTAACCCAATGTAGCTGTGTTAATTCAAAATAAGTATTAGTTTGAATTAGCCAGAGCTTGATTTCCCTTTGCAATAGCACCCCCTACCAAATTCGAACTAGCAAGACCTGTGCATGAAGGCTGTATTCACACGTAGATGCTTATTTCAAATTTTGAAATAAGCTAATTCAAAAGAAAATCGTTAATTTGATTTAACTTAAATTGAAATAAGGAAAAACAAGAAATCGAAATAGCAGGTCCAGACACAGGACTTGCTATTTTGATTCAGCAGAAGGGCACCCTGTGAGCTGTGGCAACATGGCCCCTGATAGGGCTATGTAGCCAGCCAGTCCCCTTCCTGGCTCTCATCCAAAGACCCAGGCAGGGGAAAAAGCCCAAAGGGCAGGGATCCCCCTGCTTTGTGTCCCCTGCAGCAGGTGAGGGAAAGTGGGGCACCCTGACAGCCACCCAGGGGGCAGGTCCCCCAGCCAGCTGGCCCCACAAGGGGGGCTAGCAGGAACCCAGGGGGGACTGCAGGTCCTGCAGCCAGCTTCCCCCACTGCCCCAGTTTGCAGGAAGTGGGGGGGGCAGTGGGAAAAGCCAGTTCCTACACCCGCTGCCCCCCCTGCTGCCATGCACCCTAGGAGGAAGATCAACTGTTATATTGATATGTGGCACAAATCGATATAACAGCGCCAGATGTGGTTATTTTGAAACCACAGTTTTGAAATAACCCTCATTTCGATATATAATGAGTTTTTATTATATCAAAAATGATTTTCCTTATTTCGAAATAAGGAAACATCATCTGGACATAAGCTTTTTTAAATTGAAATAACATTTTTTTTTCTGTTTAAAAGGCTTGTGTGGACATAGCCGAACATGCTAGTTCAAATTAGGGTTTCCAGTGTGGCCATGTTAATTCAAATTAATTTAATTCAAACTAATCATTATTAGTTTGAATTGACTAGTTCCAATTCAGTTAATTCAAACTAAACTTCTAAGCAAACACATACCCATACAGGACTTCTCAGTAATGGGACTACTCAAAATTAAATGTGTACAGTTTTTATTCTGGATTAGGAGCTTGATTTTATACCACAGTTCAGTGTGAAAAGAGTCTGCATGTATAATATTTCTTAATGATATAAGCCAAAACTAAGTCTCTGAATGTAAACTAGAAGTGTAGCATCATATCTGACCAAAGTAATTGAGTTTCAAGGGGCTCTTCATTTAGGAAATAGAAGACTGAACATCTTCAACGATAACATTCATTAAAACGTTAATGTTTATAGAAAAGTCAATTCCTTCTATTCTGGCATTTAGGGTATTTTAGCCACAGACACTCAGATACTATGGTGATGAATGCGCTTTAAGAAACTATGGCTATGTTCACATGTAAAATCTTATTTCAAAATAAGTTATTTCAAAATGAGTTATTTTGAAATAAAATCCTTATTTCAAAAATAACTTAACTCAAAATAAGCAAATATTAAATCAAAATAAGGTAAAACCTCAAAGCGAAATAGCATGTCCGGACACAGGACTTGCTATTTCGAATCAGGAGAGGGGCAGCATGGGAGATGTGGCAACATGGCCCCCTTGCTGGGCCATGCCCCCACCCAATATATACAAAAAGGAAGGCACACTGGGAAGAAGAAAGGCAAAAGTGTTATTTCGAAATAACCTTTATTTCAAAATAATACATCCAAACAACATTGTTTAGAAACAACCATTTTGAAACAACAGCTATTTTGATTTTAAGCAAGGTTTTATTGTTCCAAAATGATGGATATTATTTTGAAATGTCAGGACCCCATCATTTCGAAAAAGAAATGTCGTTTGGACATCTCAACTTTTATTTAGAAACAATGATTGTTGTTTCGAAATAAAAGCCTCATGTGGACATAGCCTATATGGAGCAGAACAGAACATTAGGTACAACATATTTCCCTCAGAACTAGTATACTCTGAATTGTTTGCATTGGGATTTATAGTAATTTGTACATGGACTGATCTTTAATCTCATGCTGATTTATGTTTTCCTTATTCATGCGAGTAGTCATTCTTGCCAGAATCAATGGGTGTGTCTACACTTAGGCTTGAATTTGAATTGATGACAATCAATTCAAATTCAATTACGTTCATGGCCACAGTAACATTCTTCAATTTGACCTGAGTAACTCCTCAGTTTGAATTGAAGAAAGATGACTTCAAATTCCTCAAACCTCATTTGCCTTGGAAGTCAGGGTCAATTTAAACCCGATAGTTCAATTTAACTCAGTGTGGCCATGTCAATTTGAACTCACTGAGTTCAAATTCACCAGGGTTGAACTTCCTCCTAGGGTGCCATGCACCCTGAGAGGAAAAGCAGCCCTTCAGCACCTGGGGCCAGCAGCCCCAAAAGTGCCTCCCCCACAGCCAGATCAGGCTAGAGGGAGCAATGGGGTTCAATATGTCCACTGCCATGTGGGACTTTCCTGGTCTTATTTTTATGGGAGTATGAGCCTGACGAGAAGCCCATGGAAATCAGTAACAGATTTTTCATATTCCTAGGATCTGATTCTGCAATGATTGCTTGTGTGAATAGTACCTGATCCAAAAGCACATGGAAAACCTATTTCAAAGACACAGATCCTTAATCACAGTTTATTACTGATGGGTGGGGTTTTTTTTGTTTTTTTTTTTGCTATTTTCCTTGTGTGTGCATCATGGCAATTATAAATGTTAATCCTGATGACAGTTGTTCGAAACTACTCACATGTGTGAAGTTATCTATGTCTTTTTGCATGTGGGAGACTTGTATTTTCCAAGTTGTATTATCAAAAAGAATTTTGCGGCGAAAGAGTGGTCTCTATCTAAGGTGAATTCTGTGGAAGTTAGCAGGTCAGACTTAAATTTGTTTTAATCCAAAGCAACTAAAATGGGAGAATGGCATTGGCTTGATGAAAACTGAGGGGATAGTAGAATACTGTTAAACATGTAACTGATCTGGGATGGTGAGACACCTTGACGTATATGTATTGTTATAAATTTCATAGCGATGCAGAAATTAATAGCAATTATTTGAACTGTCACCAAATCAAGAAATTTAAAGTAATAACTTAATTCCAATTACCTGATGTTTCATTTGGTAAAACTAACTAGCACTCAGAATAGAGATAGTGTGTACTGACTAGACTGGTGTTTTGCATGGAGAGAGAATATGATTCCTGTTAAAATCAATTAACTAGGATAGCACACACTATGTGAGGAGACGGAAAGGAAAGAAAAGGAATTAAAGGTCGAGTAGTGGCTACCTGTCAGCATGGCCAGTTGCCCAGCTGAAGAAATCTGGGAAAGGAACTGAATAATGTGAAAGTAGACACAGGCAGGAGCTGGGGCAGTTTTTTATAACTATTAGACAAAGGAGTATGCTCTCAGCCAGCCAGTAACACTGAGCAGTTTAAAGACATTCTCTCTTTTAAGAGACTATATACCTGTTTTGGGATCACCTGAGTGCATCATCACCTCTGGATTGCCTGAACTCTGGCTGAATGATGCGGGACCAATCACAAAATCTTTAGATAACTCTTCTGACTAATCCCATTTTGTCTCAGGGATGATGCAATAGATTTAAGCAGGCTCAGGCTCAGAGGTAACTCAGAGATGACTCATCATACTTTCCTTTTGCAGGTGCTCAGGAAGGAGCAGTACATCTGAGGTGGCTTCTCAAGCTCAACATGTATAGTGTTCCTCTGCTGTATGTGGCCAAAATCACAGTTCTTCAGTCCCTGAGCTCAAGAGCCTGTGTCACTTACTATGAACAGTGATGTTAGCTAACTCAAAGAGGATGGACAGGGACAGGATAACAGCTACAAAATTATAATACAGCAATAGCCTCTGTATGAATGCATGTGTCCCTGCATTCTGTTTCATGACTTTGTGCAATGTCTGAGTCAGATGATCAAGTGTTGCATGATGTCAACATGGAGGTTGTACTTTCTTTAACAGAGAGTAGGTTCAGACCAAGGGAATGCTTGTGGTCACGGAAAGAATCTTGGACAGGGAAAAGGTGAACTCCTTTGCACCAGTCAAGTGGAAGATATTTTTAAGGAAACAGTAAAAAATTTGCCTGGGAAAGACTTTGGAAAAGGCCTTGTGAGAGAGTTCTGGTTGGAAGAAACTGTTGACTCTGAGAAAGAGGGTTTAAGTTCTTATGTTCAGTTGAGTCAAGTTGTTTTGTTAAATTAACTTGACCCCACAAAGAAGATAGACTTATGAGACTCATGTCCATTTTTGGGAAAGCAGATGCATGAGGAGACAGGGGATGTGGATCTCATTACAAACCCTCTTTGTGGAGCAAAGCTAGCATGGGAGGAGATCATATTATAGATTTTCAAAGGATGCAGTCATGGTCATGTATCTGAGAACGTTCTACCTCAGTTAGTCAGTCTCTGCTTTGCAGGAAAATTTCTTCTTTGACTTGAAATCAGGGTGGGATGCTTTCATCTCCTTCTACTGACTGTAGCTTAACATCCTCAACAGAAAAAAAAAAAAAAAAGATTAACATTCAGAATGCAACCTACACTAGCAGATTTCAACCCCTGTGTCAGGACACATTACTGTGTTGCCACATAGTGGTTAAGTGTGTTGCAGAGAGCTGGAGTAATGGCTCCATTTGGCCTGGAGGGGGTGAGCTGGTGTGTCCTGTAGGGTTGTAATATGCCACCAAAGTGTGTTGTGACCTGCAAAAGGTTGAGAACCACTGACCTAGGCTATGTTTATGGATGAAGTAAATCCCACTGACCAAAAAAATGAAGTCAATGAGAACAGCACCTACTCAGCAACTCAAAAAAATCTAACCTAGGCTCTTGCCCTGGGATGTGCAGCAAATGAAGAAGAAAGAAAGAAATCAGGCACAGACAGTCAGATATCTTTGTATAGGCTTGCTCTGTTGTAATAGAGATGCAAGTTGACAACAGAGAAGATGATGGTGTACTTTTGCAATATGATTCTGTCTATCTTCCTAAATGTTTGATAACAACACAGGAAAAAGAATGACTGATCCCTTTGAGGATGCTATCGAAATAGCAATGCAACAACACATTTTTAAAATGGCTATATTATGTCTGTGTTTACATCTTGTTATGTATGTATCTGTAGGCCAAAGCAGCTCTATAACCAGCTAAGCATAAATGGATCTAATAAGAGGAGATAAATAAACTGGAAAGGGAAGGATTTTAATGGCCAGGTGCAGTTTGATGTGTTTTAATTTTTAAATACATTTCAAAACAAAACAAAACAAAAAAAACCACATATTATTTAAAATAAAATGGAAGCTGATGTAGCCTTTTTTTTCCTGGAAATAATTTGACAGGAGAAGACTTTAATCTGTTTTAATATCAAAAAATGCCACATCCTGAAATTTTAAGATCTATTTACAAACAGACATGCACAGGAACATCCAAATAGCAAGCAGTTAACAGACAGGAATACATAGAACTATAGTAGGTAATTCTACTGCAATGCCAGTGCCACTCCAAATCAATATCCTCCATGTCCAGTCAACTCCCCAAGTGGATTTAGGAATTAGTATTCTGAAGAATGATTTAAGTCTCCCAGCAGAAACCTAATTTGCAGAAGCCCACAAGGAAAAAATAAATGAAATTAAATAACCCACCACACAAGTACACATACATCCTTTTTTTCCCTTTTCCAAATGTGTTCTTTTGCAAGTCACTGAATTATGATATTTAGGAAAAAACTATGAAATGTCAAACTATAGGTGCAGAATGACTTTCTCCATTGAACAGAAAATGCACAACTACTACAAACCTTCATGAACAGATTTGCAGACCATCTCAGTGAGTCTCCTGCTCTTTACACTCTGAGAAGAAAATAGACAAAGTTGCCCTCATATTCTTCTATCAATTTTCCATGATTTATGTGATCTATCGGGAGTGTGGGGTAAGGTCGTGATAATCTGCCCTTCTCACAACACACCTGGGTAAGGGTGAGGCAGAGCCTTGTCCAAAGATAATACACAGCAAGAAAAATAAGTAATAACCTATCTCCATTTCAAAGCACTATGTAATCAAGAAATTCACCATTTTTTTCTATAAAATCACTCCTATTTCCAGTTGCTTACTCCACCTATCCAATATATATATATAGGTGACTGGATAGTGTAGTGGTTAAGCGTGCTGTAGTGGTTAAGAGCAACACCCTTTGATGTGGGAGACCAAGATTCAAATCCTGGTGGGTACCTATCTACCTTCCCAGTAGGGGTCCTTGGGCAAAAGACCCCCTAACACCTCACTTGCCTACCTCAAATATGAGAGTGACATGAACTAGGAGAGTCATGCCAGCTCAGACGTTGCCTGGATTAACAAGGTCCGCGCCAGATGTTGGGGAATCAGGACAATCTGACGATAAGTGGGCTACTGGAACAAACCATACATGGACGAGACAAGAGAACCTGGAATTGATGGAATGCTACGACAACAGTAGACCTAATGAGAGGGGATATATGAAATGTATGAGGGAACTATGGATGGACAAAAGACCTACATCCCCACTAACTGAGAAGCAGCTAGTTACCCAACGCTTCAACATAGTAAAGAGGAAGCTGCTCTCATAACGTGAGATACACCAACTCCACATTATATCCCAGACTCAAGAAGAAGACCCAGAAGAACAACGAGATGTGCAGCCAACACCTGAAGCTGGAACTTCACTGCCACCCCCTACATTACAGAGCACAGCAGCTGATATGAGGCATAAGATCATGGATAAACTAGCTACAGTCAACCCTCGCGACCGATTACCAAGGCTTGTTGGAGAAGTACCATCAGATAGTATGCTAGAAGATGCCAATAGAGCCCTAATGACAATTCCTACTACCACCATAACTCAAACCAATGAACTGGTATATGCTACAGCCTCTGTAATCCTGGAGATGCTTGGCTACATGATCAAGAAGAACACCAGTACATATCCCCCCTGGAAAATGAGGTTGGAGGATAAGATCCAGGCAACCCGGAGAGAAGTTAGCTGGCTCATGGAACTACAGAAGGGTGTAGAGATTAAGGATAAGACTCAGCTACTGAAAAAATACAAGGGCCTGACTCCATCTGAAGCCCTAGAGACTGCTAAACAAAGGCTCACAGCACTGGCTACCAGGCTAAGGAGATACACTAGAGAAGCAGAGGGCAAAAAGATGTAGATGTTCTCCAAAGAACCATCCAAGGTGTACTCCCAACTGCAATGCAACAACACAATAACAGCAGAGCCACCAACAGCAGAAACTGAACAGTACTGGAAGAACATATAGGAGAAGGAGAAGACTCATAACACCAGTGCAAAGTGGCTGCAGGACCTGAGAACAGACTACAGCAATCTCCCAGAACAAGAACCAGTCACCATCACAGTAGCAGACATCCAACAGCAGGTGAAGAACATGAAGACCTGGACAGCACCTGGCCCGGACATGATCCACACCTACTGGCTAAAGAAACTAACAGCAGTGCATGAACGTCTAGCAGCACAGATGAACCAGCTGCTAGCAGCAGGCTCCCACCCAGACTGGCTAACACAAGGAAGGACAGTGCTGATCATGAAAGACCCCGACAAGGGAACAGCACCATCCAACTACCAGCCAATAACCTGCCTCCCCACAACATGGAAAGTCCTATCAGGCATCATAGCCGCCAAGCTACAGGACCACATGGGCCAGTACCTGAGCACAGCTCAGAAGGGCATTGGGAACAACACCAGAGGCTCAAAACACCAGTTGCTCATAGATAGAGCAGTTGCCCAAGACTCAAGGTCTAGACAGACCAATCTGAGCACAGCCTGGATTGACTACAGGAAAGCCTACGACTCAATGCCGCACACATGGATCTGTGAATGTCTGGCGCGATACAAAGTCAACAGGACACTAAGGACCTTCCTCAAGAACTCAGTGGGACTGTGAAAGACAAGACTGGAAGTCAACTCAAGACAGCTTGCACAAGTGGCCATCAAGTGCGGCATATACCAAGGTGATGCACTGTCCCCACTGCTGTTCTGCATTGGCTTGAACCCCCTCAGCCAGATGATCACAAGGACTGGATATGGATACAAGTTCAAGAGTGGAACTACCATCAGCCACCTCCTCTACATGGATGACATCAAGCTGTATGCTAAGAATGAACAAGACATCGACTCGCTAATCCAGCTGACACGGATCTACAGTGAGGATATTGGGATGTCATTCGGACTGGAGAAGTATGGCCGAATGGTAGTAAAGAAAGGAAAGGTAGTCAAGACTGATGGAGTGGAACTACCAGTAGGCCACATAGCAGGCATACAGACCAGCTACAAGTACCTTGGCATCCCACAGTCCCATGGGAACCACGATGAGGAGGCAAGGAAGACAGCAACATCCTAGTACCGCCAAAGGATAAGACAGGTCCTGAAGAGCCAGCTCAATGGGAAGAACAAGATCCACGCCATCAACAGGTACGCCCTGCCAGTCATCAGATACCCTGCCGGTATAGTGAGCTGGCCAAAGGAGGACATGGAGGCTGCCGATGTGAAGACCCGGAAGCTCCTCACAATGTACGGAGGTTTCCACCCCAAGTCCAACACCCAGAGACTGTACACCAGCCGGAAAGAAGGCAGGTGGGGTTTGTTGAGTGTCAAAGCCACTGTCCTGGACGAAACCCAGAGCATCCAGGAGTACATCAGGAAGATGGCACCCAAAGATGAGCTGCTGAGAGAATGCCTGAGGCAGCAGCAGCAGCAGACATGGGAGGTAGATCAAGCAGAAGAAGTGCCATGGCAAGACAAGACCCTGCATGGGATGTATCATCGACAGATAGCTGAGGTGGCTGACATTGGGAAATCCTACCAGTGTCTGGAAAAGGCTGGACTAAAAGACAGCACTGAGGCACTGATCATAGCAGCACAAGAACAGGCACTGAGTACCAGATCCATTCAAGCAGGACTACCACACTAGACAGGACCTAAGGTGCAGACTGTGAAAAGAGGCCTCAGAGACAGTCCAACGCATAGTGGCAGGATGTAAGATGCAGGCAGGAACAGCGTACGCTGAACGGCACAACCAAGTAGCTGGCATTGTGTACAGGAACATCTGCACATTGTATGGGCTAGACCCTCCCAAGACCAGATGGGAGATCCCACAGAAGGTCATGGAGAATAACAGGGCTAATATCCTGTGGGACTTCCAGATCCAGACAGACAGGCAGGTACTGGCCAATCAACCAGACATCGTGGTAATAGACAAGGACCAGAAGACAGCGGTGGTGATAGCTGTAGCAGTGCCAAGTGACAGCAACATCAGGAAGAAGGAGTATGAGAAGCTGGAGAAGTACCAGGGACTGAAAGAGGAACTAGAACGGATGTGGAAAGTAAAGGCCAAAGTGGTCCCAGTGGTGGTAGGAGCACTCGGGGCTGTGACTCCTAAGCTGGGAGAGTGGCTCCATCAGATCCCAGGAACAACATCAGAGCTCTCTGTCCAGAAGAGTGCAGTGCTAGGAACAGCTAAGATACTGCACAGAACCCTCAAACTCCCAGGCCTCTGGTAGAAGACCTGCAGTTGAGGAAGACACATACCACCCACAGGGGTGAGAGGGGAATTTTATATATATCTATATATATAACCCAATCCCAAGAAAGATCTTTACGTAGTCACTGCATAGCCGTTCAGAAATTAAACTGCTCCAGTCTTGACACTCACAAGTAACTCAGAATCTGTAGACAGTAACTGGACATACGTTTGGAAATTTAAGTTAGGTTTTCTAAACAGTTCATCACCCAACAGCTCCCTGTTAGATGTCTGTGAAGGTGGTCATAGCTTCAGAAATGCTTGTCACCCAGCAATCTTTACTGAAAACTATGCAAGAGTGTTGAGTACGGTTGAACAAATGACAGATTTTTCAGTTAATCAGATGAGCACTCACCATTCATTGGGCTGGAGAGAAACCATAACTACAGCCTAATGATTAAGGCACTCATCTAGGAGAGAAACACCTAAGTTCCACTCCCTGCTCCAATTAATATTTATTTATAAAAAGTGAAACTTCTTCAGCAGGAGAGATTGAATGAGACCCAGCCTGAAACACCCTTTGGCACAGTGTTTATGGTGGTCACTGCAATGTAGGAGAGCCAACTTCAAATCTGTGCTCTAAATCACACAAAGTGGGGATTCGATTTTCAGTTTTACACAGCCTTATGAGTGATCTACCACTGCCCTGTTGGATATAACTGGCACCTCCTCTTCAGTTTTGTGAATGGCATGCAAATCTCCTTGTGACAGCCTAGCCTGAAACAAACAAACAAACAAACATTGACCAAAATGATGGCAAATTAGTATCAAATTCCCAAATAGTTTTGGTTGACAAGGAATATTTTTTCTGTAAATGAATTATTCACCTGAAAAATAAAATCCCAGCTTTAGTATTAAACTCGCTTGAAAATGTAGCCACTTCATTTAAGTGCCAGAAAGGAAGATGATCTTTTTGGAATATCACACCTACCTACAGGCACTGAACACATTAAAAAAAAAATCTAGTCCTTAATTCTGTTGGAAGCATGAATAGATCCAACTTATTAGTCAACATAATGAGTGGACAATTGAAATATAAAGCTTCAAGGAGACATTTCTTCAAGATCTTAGATGTTGCATATTTTAATGAAAGAAAATATGCAGTTGACATTTTAAATACCTTCAAATTGTTGTACTCAGAGCAAGAATTGCTTTCTGCATTTTGCTCCTCAATCCTTGACAGGAAGTTGTGTGTTATTTGTGCCCTAGGCTGTAGAAAACAAAATATGGCGGAATGTCAGTAGCACAGCTAAGAACTGAGTTGACTTAGGGTCACTATCTGCAGATTGCTTATAGGGAACATTTCCAAATTAGATTACTGGAAATATACTCATATGTGAATTACAGAGAAACATTTTAGAGAAAAAAAAAGTTAATAAAAAACCCTTTCCAGTCTACTTACGAAACCTATGCAAATTGAGCTGATCAAGATAATAGAATGGGACAAGGAGTGCCACCATTCAACATATTGGGATAAGGAATGAATAAGGAACAACTAAAACAAGCAAACAAAAAGCATGGTAACAAAACATTCTTCTACTGTCCAACGAGTAAAACAACAAGTCAAAGAGAGAATAAGAAGTAGAGAAGGCCAAAAAAAAAAAAAGTAAAAAAAAAAAGCTGAGCATGCCAGGCAACTTGTGGATGTTAGAAAACAGAGTCAGAGATTCAGCAGTAAACAACATTTACGTGTGGTTCAGTAATATATTGAAGCGTACATTATTCACATCTAAAGTGTGATTGACTGTTCAGCAATATATACAATCCAGTGAGTGAGAAACCATTAAGATCTGTTTAGATAGTGCTTTGGTGAATACACAGCTTGACATAGAAGTAACCATGCCAATTTTGCCAGATACTATGTACAATGTGTTTGTCACACTTATCACTGACCTCTCTACCATTCAGTTAAAAACCTATTAAGAAGGGAAAATGTCTGTTTTAGGCCAAGCAAATGGTCCTATTAAATATAAGAAATAGTCAGCTAGGCTTAATATAAGAACTTGTGAAAGGAATAAGCCTGTTTATAAACTGCAGTAAGTATTTAACCTAAACTTGTCCAGTATTTCTCATATGGACAAACCCGAATAATCTCAAGGTAAGACCATGGGGGCAGGGGGGAATCTTGTTCAGTACAGGTCTGGATTGGTCTAAATTTAGACAAATAATCAGTCTAAAAGCTTATTTCATTAGTCTTTCTCATAGCTATATGCACTCTGGCTTACGTCTACACTTTACTTAAACGCCTGTGTCTGGCCTGTTTCAGATGACTTGGGCTCATGGGGCTTGGGTTGCAGGGCTGTAAAACTGCAGTGTAGGTGTTTGCACTTCTGCTGGAGACTAGGCTCTGGAGTATATATAGGATTATATCACAAACCAACCTGTAATCCTGAAACCGACAGTCTAACATTTCCTGCAGAAAGCTTTTAGAAATGCTTGGTAGTAGTTTGGGGTATAAAATTAAATCTGTTGTTCTTCATTGTTGAGATATATGTTAAAAGTTGCAGTATATTTAGCTTGAATAGGGGAAATAGGCTATGTCCACATGAGGCTTTTAATTCAAAACAATGACCGTTGTTTCAAATTAAAAGTTGACATGTCCGGATGACGTTTCTTTATTTTGAAATGATGAGCCCCCATCCTTTTGAAATAATGACCGCTATTTCAAAACAATACAATCTAGGCTGTAATCAAAATAGACATTATTTTGAAACGGTTGTTTTGAAACAACGCTGTTCAGACGCGTTGCTTCAAAACAACGGCTATTTCAAATCCAGTGTTAGTTGATCTTCTTCCTCCCAGGGTGCTCAGGAAGCAGGAATTGCCCTGCCACCCTGGTGCCTTGTGCCTGAAGGCTGCAGACAGCATGGCTCAGGCTTAAGGGGATGCTGCACAGGGGCAACGCCAGGGCCCTGTCTGGTCCCAGGAGGAGAACCTCTGCCTCCTGAGGATCTGGAGCACAGAGGACATCTGTGCCAGGTTCCGGGCACATCACCAAAACAGGGACGTGTACCAGGACATTGCAGAGGCCCTGCCCAGGAAGGGCTATGAGCGCACCACAGAGCAAGTATGCTCAAAAACAAAGAGCCTCCAGCAGAACTACACCCGGGCCAGGGAGGCGAGGCTGCTCCAGGGGCCAGCAACTGCCAGCAGCTGCCCTTTCTATGAGGAGCTGGACAGTTTTTTGAACCAGGAGCCCAGAGGCCTCCCTTCCTGGCTGTTGGATTCCAATGAGCCCCACAGCCTGGCCCTCAGACACCAAGACCTCACTGGATATGGGAAATGCCAGCCAGCCTCAGACCGCACCACCTACCAGGCCCAAGCTGGTCCCCGCCCAGAAGGAGAGGGCCAGCACCCCTGAAGATGAGCCCGAGAGGGACGCCAAGGAGGCTGTCACTTTGGAGGGGACATCCAGGTGGACATCAGGAGTGCCTATCAGTAAGTGTCCCAGCCCCCAGGCAGGCAGGCCCAGGAGTGCAGTGGTATCTGCACCAAAGGGGGCCCAGTCCTGGGACAGGCAGGGCTTGGGCTGGGGGGCGAGATGCACAGGCTTTCCCATGGATGCAGGTGGCAGGGAGATGTGCAGACAGGGTCCTCGGTCCAAGCGGGATAGGGGCCCCTGATCATGGGAGTAGCAATAGGCAGACATGGCAGCATGCAGGGCAGAGAGCCTGCACCTTGCACTGCTGTCACATGGCCTCGGGAGACTTCCTGGGCCACATGCTGCTGAGTACAGCTCACTGCTGTGGGCCACAAGGCCACGTGTCCCCAGAATGCAGTGTACACAGCACACAGATTGGAAATCCTACTGGCAGTCACGGTGAGGTGTTTGCAGCTGACAGGCTGCACATGGCCAAGGCCAGTAGGCTGAGACACTTAACTTTTCTCCCTTCTACCCTGCAGCTCGTGCACCCACCCGGTGTCCCAGCCTTGGAAGCCCACCCACCATCAGGAGGCTGAGGAGCTGAGTCCGCCGGACCCGGAATGAAATCCTGACCAACCAGCTGCATCTCAGCCAGTGATCAGAAAAGTCCTCCCAGGCTTGGCGACAGGAGCAGGGGAGGCACCAGGAGGCCGCCATCCAGCAGCTGCAGCACGTGGCAGATACAGATGACCGTGGCATTGCAGTGATGGAGCAGCAGGCTGCAGAACAGGAAGCCCTGACCGTAGTGTTCTGGGGCATCGCCTCTAGCTTGAGGTGCATCACCTGCCACCTGGCGCCCTAAGACCCTGAGGGACCTCCACTGTGGCACCCCACTGTCCCTTGCTGCCAGTGCCCCCAGACACGGGGTGGCTATGGGGAAGGGTGTGGGACAGCAGGCCATGGCCCAGGGGTGACTTCCCCTTAATGTCACCTCACCTTCATGTTCCCAAACCCTCAACCCACATACATGCTCCCAGTTCTGCCCCCACCCCACATCTCAGCTCCCAGCTCAGTCCCCCCAGTTATGTCCCCATCCCAGATCCCAGTTCAGTCCCCCCCCAGTTCTGCCCCCACAGTATCTGAACCTTGCTACCACCCAAGCCCCCCTTTCCCGACCCCTTTCTTTTTATAAATAAAAGTTCAGACATGAGTACAGTTCTAGTTGAGTGTTTTATTGGTGTGGGTGCGTTGGCTGGGGGGGTGGCTGTGGCAGAACAAGGGAGTGAGCAGTGTGGCAGGGCAGGCCTGGCCCTCAAATGTCCTGCTGTACAAACAGGTCTCTCAGTGCCTCCTTCACAGCACTTTCTCTGTGCAGCAGTCGCTCCCTCAGGGCCAACACCTCTGGCTGCTGGAACTGGGCACCAATGAGCTCTGCCTCAGCCTCCCACGTGGCAGGTACTGTCTCCCCCCGGAGTTTGCAGAGGTTATGCAGTGCCATGCAGGCACTGATCACCTTGGTGATTCTGTCCTCAGTGAGGTGCAGGCGTGTGAGGAGGCACCTCCAGGGGGCTTTCAGTCTGCCAAAAGCCTGCTCAACCACCTGGCAGCAGCGGCTGATGAGGCGGTTAAAGAGGGGTCCCTTGTAGGGGCGCATGAGCTGGGGCAGAAGAGGTAGGCCATATCAGCGACAATGAGGACAGGCACCTAGACGTCCCCAACTGTGATATTATGGGGGGTGGGGGAAGAAGGTGCCCACGTCCATGCCCTGGTACAAGGAGGATTTGCGCAGAACCCTGGCATCGTGTGCCCTCCCCAGCTATCCGATGTAGCAGTTCTGAAAGATGCCTCGATGGTCCACAAGGGCGTATAGGATGACAAAGAGGTATTCCTTCCTGTTCCTGTACTCAGCTGCCCAGTGCTGTGAGGCTCGTATGGGCATGTGGGTGGCATCAAGTATCCCCCTGCAGTTTGGAAACTCCAGGGCAGCGAGGCTGCCTATGGTGTCCTGCTGTGCTTCCTGGGTGACAAGACTTGGCAGCAGGAGTGTGTTGATGTCATGGGCGACCTACAGCAGCACTTCGCCGATGGTGGACCTCCCAACACTGAAGAGATGGGCAACGGACCTGTGGGACTCAGGAGTGGCCATCTTCCAGCGTGCGATGGCTACTCTCTTGTTCACGGGGATGGCTGCTCTCATCACCATGTCCCTGCGGCACAGAACCACGGTGAGCTCAGCAACCATATGGGTGAAGGTCTCCCTGCTCACCTGGAGGTTCCTCCTCCACTGCTCCAGGTTCACAGGACAACACGCCCCCACCAGTCTGTGCCAATGTCCAGTTCCCAGATGTGCTGTGGCACAGAAGGGGGACAGGGAGCTATGGCTGCTGTGAGGGCCAGTGAGACGATGGTTGGGGGCTCAGCCTCTGGCTCACTGGGCTCAGGGAAGAGTCTCCCACAGCAGAGGAGCACCCTGCAGGCTACCAGAGGGTCTACCATGTGTTTGAGGATGGTATGGGAGCCAGGGAGCATCCATAACCATCTCTCTCGCAACCTCTTGGCAGTCACAATGGACAGGGAGGTGATGTCAGATCTTGTGTTTATGTGATTGGCTGGCAACATGGCCCTACCAGAGGGCCATGTTGCAACACTTGCCATGCTGCCCCTTCCTGATTAGAAATAGCAAGTCCTGTGTCTGGACTTGCAATTTCGATTTGAGGTTTTTCCTTATTTCAATTTAAGCTAATTCAAAATAACAATTTTTTTCAAACAACTTATTTTGAAATAAGGGTTTACGTGTGAACATAGCCATACAGTCTATTCCTGTCATTGCCTTTGGTTCATAAATCACTTAAGTTCTCTGTATCTCACTTTCTGTAAAATGTGGATAGCAACATTTAGATGATCCATTTTTTGAAGACCTTTGTGATTTACAGATGAAAATTTCTGTGCAAGCACTAAGTATTATTTTAACTTGTATTATTAAGTTGCCTAAAAATACAAGCTATTGTAGAGTTATATTATTTATAGTTGTTCCACTGCTTAATTAACTGCTTTTTATTTCCAGCTGCACAGTTAAGAGACAATTGTAGTGTTATCTTTTATTATTACCATAATTAGGCTGTATTTTATGACTTGAATTTCTAAGTTCATGAGATGTTTGAAAGTTTGTATAATAAATATGTACAAAGAGTTACTTTTCAAGAGTACTGTGTGGGAATTCTGACCACCTTGCACTTATTCATTTATTACAGAGCCATATTCTGACACTCTTGCTCATTTTCAATAATACCATACTACACAATTAGTCCCCCCTAACCCACAATGATTTGAAAATGTGCTGCATTATTTCAAGAGTGGAGCCATCTAAGTGTCACTTTCAGCTATTAACAAAAAAAGCCTTTAAAACCATTCTTCATTGTTACTTGTTGGAAATTAAATTTAGAAATAAAAAAAAGGAGCTCTCCTTGTTCAAAATAATGCAGATTTATTGCTTTTGTTGTAATCTGTTGTGTTCTGTAGCTAAAATTAAAATTATCCAAGCATTGTGGTAAATGAGAATCTTTCAGAAGCTTTGTGTCTCCCAAGTTATTCTTCAAAGTGAGACCAAAGAGCTCTGTTTGGACCTGGATGATAAGAAACAAATTTATAATGCTTCATTACACTTAACTTCAGAATTTTATTCTTAGGTTAACCTCAGATTACAGAGTCATTGCAATTTGTTTAGACAGCCAGAATATCACAGATATATTTCTCAGCTCCAAATTGTTTTAGCTAATGGGAAGTTATATACATCTGGATTCTTGAATGTTTTATTGAATCAATCAAACTGATGCAGTGAGTTTTACTTGGTTCCTTCAAGCAACTTTCCCAAATAACTAAGAAGTGAATTATATGCAGGGGTTAAAGTAAAGGGATGCACCTAAATGCAGTTCTGGAGCCTCCTATTTTTAAGCTGCCAGCCTTTTGGGGCCCCTAAAAATAAAGGAAGGCATTGGAATGCTTCATTCTGAGGGCCCCCGTAAAAATAGCACGAGCAGCCAGAACTCAGCTTTACCTTAAGACCAGCCAACAGAGAGCTGCAGCAGGACGGGAGTCTGTGACTCTCACCCCTGCAGGGCGAAGCAGCTTGTGGCCCTGAAGCAGCTTCCAGCTGGTTAGGCAGCCTGCAAACAGCCCAGATAAGGACTTTTCGGGGTGTGGCTGCTGGGGGCTGTGTGGGATGTGTGTGTGGAAGGTGGGGGGTGGGGCTATTTGTGTGTAGGTCTGGGGGTGGCTGTGGGGGTGGGTATGTGTGTGGATATTGGGGCAGGAAGTGGGTTCTGTGAATGGGTATTGGGGGGCTCACCTGTGCTAGAGAAGGGCCCACCTGTGCTGGAGGGTTCATGGGCCTGCCAAATTATACTTTAACCCCTGATTATATATACAAATTTAAATGTGAAAACACCATTCTGTTCACAGGTTTAGGTTGTTTGTCACTTACAAAACCATATCAATCAATCTACTTTTAACCTTTAGATATTTGGGGTTTTTTTCTGGCCCTGGTGAAACTCCCATTCACTTAGATAATGACTTGTGTCTGGAAGCTTGTGCTGGGGCTCCCATTTGTGGATGTATTTTCCTTGTGAAGAGTATTCTACGAGGTAGGAGAAGGGAGTTAGTGTTGGCTAGGTGTTGGGTAATAGTGGAAGTGACAATTCACATTGACCTCACAACATTTAGAGGCCTACTAGGAAAAGTAATACAGCCCAGGAGATACAAAAACTAAAATCCTGTACAATTTCATCTTAACAATTACAGTCTGCAATTTCATATACATTTTCAACAATTTGACATTAATCTATTTGATTCTAATACAACAGGCATTCTGAAGTAATCCACTTTGGATATCACTTTAATATACTGATAAATGATTCAGTTCTATCCATTGTTTAAAATTGTTTAAATTGCCAGCAGGGGTGAATCAGACTCCGTGTATATCTACTCTGTAACTACATGCCAAATACACTCATACTGTGGCTAATGTTTACATGTAAGGATGGCAAATGTATTACAATGGAAAATGAGGTTTTTGCATATCTTATTTTGCAGAAAGTCTTTCCTTCCCATGAATATCTTGATTTTTTCCTATTAAAAACAGAATGTGTGAAAAATTGTGATTCCAGCCAAAATCCCAAAATATAATAATTAATTTGTATCTCCATTATGTTTAGGTTCCCTAATCATAGACCAGAACCCCCTAGATACTATATAGATATAGAACAAAGAGATGATCCCTGCCCACACACATTTATAATTTGGGCACCACAAACCTTTAAAGATTTCAGTACAATACTAGAGAATGAAATGTTCTATGGTGTCTCATCTGAGTTGTAATTCGGTTAGTCTTTAAGTGCCAAAAGACTCTTTGCTTTTTTTGCTTTACTACACTAACACGGCTGCCCCTTTGGAACTTGTAATTTGGGTATCTCATGGTCCCATTCTGCTCTGTGAGCCAGGATCCCCAACCAGAATTTATTTCATATAATTAGGCTTGGCATAATTCATTTATATTTTTTTTTAATAATTTTGATGGACAAAGCCACTGTTCTTTAAGCATTTTTTTTGTTTCATTTGTTATCAGTTTAGATTTTTACAATTGAACAAAACTAATGGAGGGACTCAATCAGTTGAAGTGTCAGAGAAAATTTAATGACAGTAGACACAGATTCAAATAGAGCTTTATAACCATTAAAACACACATTCTAATGTCAAAACATATCAAATAAATATCCTTTAAATTAAACTATTATACATCCATCTTTTTCTTATTTTGCCTATCTTAAAATTCCAGTTATTATCATGCAAATGTTTATTTTTCATTTGTTTGTGTGTGTGAAATGAAATTAATATTCACCACATTTACTAATAAAAAAATCTAACCTTTCCACATGTACTTATGATGCACTGACATCATGTGGGTTCATCACGTATCCTGATTTTATAAAGGCTGTCCCAACATTCTGTCTACTGCACTCCACCCATATCTGTTTTTCACATTTGCTTTCTGATCACATTTAGATCATGTGACTCCATGAGGTACCACCTCCCTCCCCAAGAGCTTCTGCTGAAAACTTATAATTGTCTATGGAAAATTTAGACAAAAATGAAATTGTTTTTGTCAAATTTATTCCGGGGGGGGGGGGCAGTTTTCCACCACCCAGGGCCGTCTCTAGGTGGGTGCAGGGCCCTGGGAAAATCACGCCCTGTGGGGCCCCCACTCACTCCCCATTCACTGCCATTAAAAGGAACACTTATATCATATGTTTTCAACCTTACCATGCCACGATAGATGTACTAGAAAAAGTACATCAATTGATTGTATTTACCATCTGTTCAAAAATCATATAGAAGGTGAAATAAAAAAATTCACATTTGGAAAGAGGGATGAATACAGGTATGTACAGAAACCACCATGGGGATTCCCATCACAATTGCAATAATATATTTAAAAAAAATCAGATCTTAGGGAGGAAGAGTTTCTGGATGTGATAATTGCCACAAGAAGCTAAACAAGAACTTTAAAATATTTACAGTTACCAAGAATGATCAGATACTGAGGAAAGCAATATTTAATCCAAATTGGATCCCATTCCAATACATTAAATTTCAATATGTCATGCCTGAATTAACAACAGAAATGAACACCCCTCTATTTAATGAACTCCAAAAATCAGCAATCTCCTCCATCTCCTGGCTTAATAGAAATCAGATATAATGATGCTGTTGCACTGTAAACTGAAAATTCAAGAACATAAAGGAAAGTTGTAAATTTCTCTTTAATGGTGTGCTACCATTAGGGTAGTCAATAATAACTGTTTGTAGAAAATTGTTCAGTCTTTCTTCAGTTACTGCTTGGAAAGTCATTTCATCTGAAAGCACTGGCATTAAAGACAGTGTATTAAACCCATCCTGAATCCTTAGATGTTAAAAAGATTTACATTTAGGATACTTAGCAAAGCATATGTGATAAGAGTTTACATGGTGGCTGCTAAGTGCCAGGTTGGCAAATAGTGAGTGAGCTACCCCAGTTCATATGAACCTCTCAGAACTAGTCTATATTGTGTAAAAGCATTGTCATGACTTTCTAACAAGTACAATGTTAAACTTGATTTTTCCCTAGTCATGTCTTGGTTTTGGCTTCCTGGTAGTTAAGAGTTAATATTCAGTGATCGGGGCTCTCATTGACAACATATTCAGATATATTAATTCCAGTCAGTTCTTGTTACTGGCTCCAGACAGCATATGTGACTCTTGAATGTGCCTTGTTCCCTTTATGTTAAGTGTACATAGCAAACAGGTAAACTCAGATACATCTGTGGATAATAAAATTACCAGAAATTCCCACATTTATCACAACATGTTTTTTTTATATATAACTAGCCATTACAGAACAAAACTATGTTTAGATTTGTGGTAGTGTAGCGAGGCAGCAGAGGCATTGTGATCTTAGTGATGCTCACGGCCCTCCCAACTTGACCACGAAACACTCCTGGGCTCTGTGCCCGGAGCTTCCAGCTGGGGTTAGTTTATATGCTGGAGAGGCTGCTGCCTGGCTGTTTTGCTTGCTATGTGCTTTTGAAGCTGGCTTCGGAAGCCAGCCTGAATATGTGGGTTGGGAGGAGGCAGGTGGGACTGATCACCCCACCTCTCCCAAAATGCTATATTTTAGCATAGCCCCTGAGGAGGGGCAGACTTTGCCACAGGACCAGGGTGCCATGGAAACCTCCTTGTGGTCGTCTGCAGTCACTTGGGGTCCCTGACTGCTGAAGGGACGTGAGCTTCTTGTCACTGTATTTTTATCCATGCTTAGGGTTATTTATTTATCCTGGCATTCAATAAATATTTTAAACCATCTCTAACTGTGTCTAGTGAAGCCAAAAGTGAACTTGCACCAGTCTGAGGTAATAAGTAGTTAGTACATTTTCTAACTTGCTGGCTTTTTCCAATATTGGCAATGCCTTTGTGATATCTGTTAGCCCTTCCAATCTGCATTGCACTTTTCTTAACTTCTCCCACCTTTCTTCTGACTTCTCCATGTCTTACTGACAGAACAAGGGGAAAAAAAATCAGATCCCACCTCTAGAAAAGCTTTGTTAGTACTCACCTTTTGCAATGAATTCCACTGATATTAGATTTGTTAGATTACTAAGCTTGTGGACAATAGACAGTGGTACAAATATAAAAGTCCAAAGCAAATGAGAAAATTCAATAGGTACCAAAAGCATCCCAGGAAAATGAGATTAAAAAGACCCAATATAGTAAAAGCTGGGTTTAAAAGATGCAGAGCAGAGGAGTGTAGTGACAAAGAGACGTCAAAAGAGTTTGGAGTGGGTTGACGAACCTGGAGTAGCTATATACTGCTTAAGGGGCAGCATTAAAAAACAAAAGCACCTGAATAGGGGAGAACAGTGGCCTTGAGCAGTCAGAAGAACAGAATCTTGGAGGATTGGGGAGTATTAAACACCTTATAGACCAAAAACAAGTGTGGCAGGGGGGAAATCAAAGCTGGAATAGCTGAAAAGAAAAGACTGTTCCAAACCTAGGGAAAATCGCAATATTGACTGAGATTATGCTGCATATTTGAAAATTATTTTCATTAATTTTTAAATGAATATTACTGAATTATAAAATCATGTCTAGTATTAATATTACAGACCAGATCCCAGGCTCCACTCTTGTCCTTTTGGGCCACTCTGATCATACACGGAGGCTGAAAAGCTGCTCTAAATGAGAAGCTGTGGATTCCCCCACACACCAAATTACAGCTGGTGGTACAAAGTCGGTTTGTGCCAGTTTTACTCCTCTTTTCTAGTTCTGGGAGTGTGCTGAGACAAGAGGGCTTATGGCTGGAAAAAAAAATACTCTGGTAATCCTAGCCAGAGGGCAATAATCCCTTGGGGACTGTCACAATCCAAGATAATGTAAAGCAGCACTGAGGTTGTTTGTATTATTCCAAGGGTCAAGTAAATCTACAGCTGCTCAAGAATTGGGCAGTACAAAGATGGCCTCAGCTACCTTTTGGAGCTCTGACAGAGCTAAACTCCAATTGTGTATTATTATTATTATTATTATTATTATTATTATTATTATTATTATTATTATTATCTCGCATTTGTATTGATACAATCTAGAGGCAAGACAGGTTGAGACCCCATTCAGCTGTCTGCTGTAAAAATAAATTGAATGTAACAGTCCTTAGCTCAAAACTTTACAATATATATATATCAAAAAAGACATAATGTATGGATGAGGCAAACAAAATGGGTCAGAGAGGAGGCAAGGAAAAAAAGGGTGATTATTAAGAACAGTACTATGACCCCATAGTGAATGCTATGTTCAGACTTGAACAGAAAGGCAGTCTAAAATCCTTGTATTGTACACTCCAGTGACAAAATTTAGACTACAAATTTAACACAACAATTCTTTATTTCTTATTTTCATAAGCTGAATTTTCTGTGCAATCTTTTAGATTATTTTTACTCCTTTTTACAGATAGAACATTTAGAATGTTCTTTGAAATTTTGCCACTTTCCCCTCACATTTCTGTGCATCCCTTTACCTAGACAATCACAAGTTACACATACAACTGTAGTGACAACACATAATGCGTAGGCTACTTTTGACCTCTTTAAATTAAAAACAACAATAATTTGCTTTATGATGCTTAAAAGGGACCATTTTCACAAAACTACATGTAATTATGAGGAACATGAACTAAGAGAAAGAATTTAAACAGATAAATATGGAGGATAATTGGGGCAAGTTTAAGAAATTTTAAATTATTCCCACAATCAAGAGAAAAGGCTACACTGCTTAAAAACAAAAACAAAAAACAAAACAAAACAAAAAAAATGTGGTTAGATGAGAAGTGAAAACAACTGTGAAAAGCAAAACAGAAATCAAACAACCTCACCTTGTGTAACAAAAAGAAAACAAGTGAAGCTAGTAATTTCTGATTTATATTTACTGCTAGGCATTACAGACAATTGGTGAGGAAAGCAAAACAACAAATTCACAGGCAGCATTATTAACTGCAGTAAAGAATTGTTTATGTATATCAGGGATATCAGGAATAAATAAATAATAATACTGGCCCATTGTTACATGGAAAATGGTGAAACATTAATAACACAGAAGAGGCAGATACATTAAAAATATATTTCTATTTGGCATTGGGAAAGAAGCTGTTGATGTAGTCAGATCAGACGGTAATGAAATACTTTCCATTCTAACAGAATTAGGGTGTTAAATAGCATCTACTAAATTTATATGCAGTGTTTTTGTTGTCATGAAAGTGCAAGGATACTAGAGAGAAAAAGTGGGTGAGGTAATGTCTTTTATTGGACTAACTCCTCTTGGTGAGAGAGACAAGCTTTTGGGCTGAGGAGAGCTCTTTGTCAGGTTTCAGAGAGGTACTCAGTCTCTGTAATAATACAACTTATATTGACATAATGTACATCTCTTGGAGTTAAGTCATGATGGGGGACTATGATAGATAATAAGATGAACATAAGCTCCCAGTGTTTTGCTGCATCCAAAAGAGCGAGGTGATTAACTGTACATATAGAGGATAACTGAGTAGGAATAGGGGTTACATTACCTCTATACTGGCAATGGTGCAACTGCCACTGGAATACTGTGTCCTATTCTGGTATCCACAATTCATAAAGGATGTTGATAAATTAGAGAGGGTTCAGAGAAGAGCTGAAAGAATGGATGAATGTTTGTCTATAGTGAGAGACTCAAGGAGCTTATCATATTTAGGTTATTATAAAGAAAATTGAAGAATATTTTGGTCAGTCTATAAGTATTTACAGGGGGAGGAGAAATTTGACAAAAGAGGTCACTGAATCATGTTATAGTTTTGTTTGGTATGCTGAAGCTAAACAAATTCAGACTAGAAATAAGTCCCCCCACCTCTCGCCCCCCCCCAAACTTTTAACAGTGACAGTAATTAACCATTACAGAAACTTAATCAAGATTGTTGCAGATGCTCAAATCACAGGATGTTATTTTTTAATCAAGATTAGATTTTCTCCCCAAAAAGAGTCTTGTCAATTTCCAAAGGGATAGCCATGTTAGTCTAGTCCAGCAACCCCCCCCCAAAAAAAACCCAACCAACCAAACAAACAAACAAAAAACAACAACAACAACAACAACAAAAACACACAAGGAGTTGTGTGGCACTTTAAGACTAACAGATTTATTTTTTCCATGAGCTTTTGAGGGAAAAAAAATCTCACTTTGTCAGATGCTTCAAAGATGGGTGAACTTACAGAATGGAATGAAAATAAATGCAAAGGAGTGTAAAACATAGGATCAGGTCATACAGTAACAGCAAATCAGAGCAGTTTTCAGGTTCAAACCATGGGAAGCCTGAAGTCAAATTACTTTTGTAATGGGAAAAGAACCCATGGTTTTGATTCAGTCCTGGTTTCACAGGATTTAGCTTGCATATTAATTTGAGTTCAGCTGTTTCTCTTTGAAGTCTTGATGTCCCAGGCATATCTCTGACGACAGCCGTTAACAAATCATTTTTTGAGTGATTAGAAAGATGGAAGTGCTCAGCAACTTGTTTCTTTGTTTTGTAATTTTTGATATCACCTCTATGTCCATTTACTTTTTTTTGCGCAGTGATCGTCCTGTTTGTCCAATGTACAAGGTGTTCGGGCATTTCTTGCACATGATGGCATAGATCATATTAGTAGATGAGCAGGTAAATGAGCTTTTGATGGAGTAGCAGGCTTGATTAGGACCTATGATGGCATCTGTTGTGCAGATCTGTGGGAAGAAGTGGCAGCGTGGTTTGTTGCAGGGGTGTGTGCCTGCTTTAATGTTTCTGTTGTTAGATATGTAATTGCTGGTGAGTATCTGTTTAAGATTGGGTGGCTGTCTGTAGGCAAGGAGAGGTCTGTCTCCCAAGGCTTGAGAGAGTGAGGGATCATATTTTAGAATAGGTTGTAGGTCCTTAATGATCTGTTGCAGAAGTCTGACTTGAGGGTTGCATGTGGTGACTAGTGGTGTTCTGTTGTTTTCTTTCTTGGGCCTCTCCTGTAGTAGATGACTTCAGGGAACCCATCTAGATCTGTCAAGTTGTTTTCTTACTTCTCCAGGTGGGTACTGTAGTTTCAGGAATGCTTGATAGGGATCCTCAAGATGTCTGTCTCTGTCTGAGGGATCAGAGCAGATTTGGTTATAGCTTAGGGCTTGGCTATAGACGATGGATCGTGTGGTGTGTTTAGGATGGAAGCTCGAGGGATGTAGGTAACTATACCAATCAGTAGGTTTTCTGTACAGGGTGGTGGGTGATGCTTCTATCCCTGATTTGTACTGTAGTGTCGAGAAAGTGGATCTCCTGTGTGGAGTGTTCCAGGCTCAATTAGATGGTGGCGTGGAAATTGTTGAAATGTCTGTGAAAATCTTCAAGAGCATCCCTGCCATGTGTCCAAACGATGAAGATGTAATCAATGTAGCGTAGGTAAAGAAGAGGTGTTTTGGGATGAGACTTGAGGAAACGTTGTTCTAAGACACCCATAAAGATGTTGGCATATTGTGGGACCATGCGGGTGCCCATAGGAATGCCACTGATTTAGAGATATAAAGTATCCTCAGATCTGAAGTGGTTGTGGGTGAGCACAGAGTCACAAAGTTCAGTCACAAGCTGTGCTGTGGCATCATCTGAGATGGTTCTTCTAATAGCTTGTAATCCATCCTTGTGTGGGATGTTGGTGTAAAGAGCTTCCACATCCATAGTGGCCAGAATGTTTTTTTTCTGGAAGCTCACAAATGGACTGTATTTTCCTAAGGAAGTCCGTGAAGATAGCTGGAGATGTTGATAACATAGGGTCTGAGGAGGGAGTCCATGTAGCTAGACAGGCCGCAGTAAGAGTGCCAATTCCTTAGATGATGGGGCATCCAGGGTTTCCTTTTTTATGGATTTTAGGTAGTAGATAGAACATCCCTGGCCACGGTTCTGGTGGTGTTTCTGTCTTTATATGTTCCTATGCTGTCTTAGGGAGTTTCTTGAGTAGGCATCATAATTCCTTTTGGTATTAGTCAGTGGGGTCAGAGGAAAGTGGTCTGTAGAATGTTGTGTTGGAGAGTTGTTTGTAAGCCTCCCAATCATAATCCAATTTATTCATGATGACAACTGCACCTCCTTTGTCAGCCTCCTTAATGATAATGTTTCAAATAATAATGTTTAAAAGTGAAACAGCTGAACTCGAATTAATATGCAAGCTAAATTCTGTGAAAGCAGGACTGAATCGAGACTATGGGTTCTTTCCCCATTACAAAAGGTAATTTGACTTCAGGCTTCCCATGGTTTGAACCTAACAACTGCTCTGATTTGCTGTTACTGTATGACCTGATCCTATGTTTTACACCCTCTTGCATCTATTTTCATTCCATTTTGTAAGTTCATCCATCTTCGAAGCATCTGACAAAGTGGGTCTTTCTCCCACGAAAAATCATGCGAAAAATAAATCTGTTAGTCTGAAGTGCCACACAACTCCTTGAGTTTGTTTTTTTTTCCCCAAAAAGAGTCTGTAGTTCAACAACAGTTATTGGATGGGAAGCAAAATCTTCCTCTCTAGCTTTCAGCTCAATGAATTGTACATAAGCAAAAAGTTTATGATCTATAGAATGTGATGACTTACGAAGACAGGCTGGGCAAACATTGAGCAGGGGAATCAGCTCTGGCAGAGAGAATGAAAATTCTCACTTCTTTGGAGTCTCCTCTATCTCCAATTATTCCCCATATTTTTTCTGCATAGAGTGTTTGCCTGTCCTACATTACTGTATTATATGAGTACTTCCTTATCTCACTGGGGTGTTGTGAGGAAAAATAAAGTAAAGATTATGAAGTACTTAGATCCATCATGCCCACTTTACAGATGGGAAACTGAGATACACAGGGAGAACAGAGACATGGAGACAGGCTTTCAAAGGTATTTAGGTACCATCAGATGCAGATAGTCATCTAATGAGATTTTCAAATGCCTAAGCAAAGAGATTCCAATCACAGTTAGGTGCCTAACTTGGTTTAGGCTACAAATATAGGGATATAAAACAATTAGTTTAATTTAGAATCAATTTAAACGTACTAAAAATAGAATGTTTAAATGGTAGAGGCAAGCATACTGTGCAGCTCTTACTGGCAAGGAGCTGTGCTGAGCCAATATCAGCTTTAGCTCTCTCCCTCTCCCTGCAGCACCATGTGCTGAGTGCAGTTGCACATCACCCCCCAAGCTGGACTTTGCACTGGGAGCATCTGCAGCTCCCCCACTTCCCCCCCAAGCCCCTGCACTGTTCACCACATCAGGAGCCGTGAGCTGAGCCCATCTACAATTTGTCCCGCACTCCTCACCTGAAGCTGAGCCCAGGTGCAGCTGCCCCTGCACTGCGCTCTACACTTCTCTGATGCTGAGAGCGGCCCAGATGCCCTTGCTGGTGTGGAGGCAGCCCAGCTGTGCTCCACTCCATCCTCCAAGATTAAATGGTCATCAGTTTTTAAAGACATTTAAATGTTTAACCTTTTACATCCCTAGCTTAGGAACTTTTGAAAATCCAAGTTAGAATCCATCAGCATCTTAAGTAACCTAAAAACCTTTGAAAATCTGACCTAAGATATCTTTCCCAAGTTTACATGGGAAATCTGTAGTAGGTCAAAGAAATGAAGGAGGTTTTCGAATGCAGATTGCTCCCTAGTTACTGAAACATTATATCTGTGAATGCCCAGAAGTCTTACTGATGCTCTACAAGGCATAAAGATGAAGATGTTTTACACAGAATATGAATGGGGCAAGGAGTTGTTCAGAGATAAATCAATTTCACTATTGTTGATAATATCTGTAGAAAGGTTCAGACATCCTAGGAGAATAGTTTTAACAGTGACTAAAAATATGAAGAACGACATGTCTAGAGCAACAAACAGATATGATAGCTAGTCAACCAAATGTTTATATGTTATTTCCTGATCAGTTTAGTCCAGTGGTTTTCAACCTGAGGCTCACAATGTTAAATAGATCCAAAGGAGCAGCCGTGTTAGTCTAGTTTAGTAAAATAAAAAGGAGTCCTGTGGCACTGAAAGACTAACAAATATATTTATTGCATGAGCTTTCATGGCAGAAAATCCCACTTTACTTCAAAGCATCTGATGAAGTGGGATTCTCTCCCATAAAAGCCCATAAATAAATAAAAGCTCAGTAAATATATTTGCTAGTCTTTCTGGTGCCACAGGACTCCTTGTTTATTTTAATGGCAAGTAGGCTGAGAATCACTGGTATTGTTACGATTGACATGAAGGAGCATCGTTGCCCTTGGCAAAGACCCAGGGACTGGACCTGGGCTCCTCCCCCTGGGCCTCGGCCCTGCCCCCTGGCTCCGAGCCAGAGTTGGGGCCCAAGGCTCCTGCCACTGCCACGCTGGCCCCCAATCTTCAGTTGGGGATGGAGCCAGGTGAGACACCGGCTGCTGTGGGTGGCCGGCCTGGGAAAGGCTGACGCCATTGCAGCTGGTCCAGACCCAGATACCCAGCAGGGAAAGGGGCCGGGAGAGATGGGGAGCCAGGCATTTGGAGCACTAGCACCATGACTTGGGGCATGTGCCCCGTGTACCAGGCACCAGTGACAACCCTGTTGACACAATATTGGAGTTGAAGTGCTGTGATAATAGATCTGATGACTGAAAAACAAAAGAGGTAGGAATCCAAATCTGAAATGGAGAGAAAGAATGAAAAAAGAAAAAAGCTCAAAAAGAGAGACAGAGAGAGAGAGAGAGAGACTCAGAAAAGGACAACCAAGATTCTTACTCATGTATGTTGATATTCACCAGCCACCAGCAAAAAGACATTGTTTAACATAGAAGAATCTTTCAGTGAATGCATTGTTATGGGAAGAGTGAATCCACCTTGACCATTTATCTCTGTCCTGGATGTTTGTTGTTTCTGATAAGAAAAAAAAAATGGCATGTGTCTTACAGGACAGTTTGTTCAAGTGCCATGTTTTGTGCACTCCTTGACTTAACAGCCTGCGGCTTTGTAGCCAAAAAATAAGAATGTGAGGGGAAATGTAGCTATTACTCAGCCTGCTGTCAACTTAAGCATTCACAGTCTGTCGCATCTTGTGAGAATTGCAGATGCAAATCAGGCTGCCTCTGCATCAGCTCAAAGGGCTGTACCAGGTGGGATATCGCTTTTTATATGTCTTAATTGCTTGAAAAAGCAACACAGATCTATTAATAAAAGCACATTATTAGCATAAATGAACTCTTCTATACTGCTGTAAAAATACAATATACATATTGCCTGGAAATCTGCATTTGTATTCAGTCCACTCCCTGCAGAACCAAACAACAAAGCACACATAAATTATAGCACTTTCCTAGGAGTTTATATTTGTCAAAGTCAATATTATATGTAATTTACTTGTTCCATTACATTTCCACACCTACTGCCTGTGTTACATTCACTTCAGGACTTGCATGAAGATGAAACAAGTAACTTAATAAGTTGTTCACATGTCTGATTTCTTTGACTCTATGACCATTATAGGCTATAGTGCCCTTAACCCTTTGTCATATGAAATATGTCCATATATTTCTATTTATGTTTACTTTGGACCACACCCTGCCATCTTCACTGAGGGTAGGTAGCAATTACACTTCAAGTGGTCCCACTGATAGAAATGGGACTTTTTGCAGACCAGAACTGAAGACTGAAATTAACTTTCTAATTTAAAGTATAAAAACACATTCAAAATTAGCCTGCTACAGGTTTTTTTTAAGAAGGTTTTAAACTGAAGAAAACTATTTTCAAATAAGCTGGTGATTTGCTTTGGCTATAATTTGTTTCATTGTATAACCTAATAAAATTCCCTTTGGCTCTGTACAATTACAGTATACTACAAAGGGCCATGAGGTACCATTGTTTCAGCTTATGTATGTTCCTTTCATTGCATCTAGTGGCTGCTTAGCCATAAATAATTTCCACATATTATTAACAAAGGGCTTGTCCACATTTTGGGGTACTGCAGGCTTTGGAGGAGTAAAATCTACAGTGCATTAACATGTTTCATTAAATGTTCCCTAGTGCATTCTAAGCATAGTCGCTAAAGCTCAGTGCAGCAAAGATCTGTGGCTGTCCTCCGAGCCTGGGCCTGAGGAAGGCGCCAGATGCCCTCCCTGGCCAGACTGGAGAACTGCAGGACCTAGGTCCTGGAATCAGAGGGGTGTGGCCAGGGCAGAAAGTGGAAGTAGAAAAGCCCAGGCTGGCAGCTCAGTTGGGGCTGAGCTCCCAAAGGGGAAGGATGTGCCCACCTGGAGAGAGCAAGCCAGAGGAGGCCAGGTTCAGCCCCACTAGCCAATCCTTGCCTGTCTGGGCAGCCAACTCCAGGGCCCACCCAGTCTCCCCAGGCTGAGTGACTGGGACAGGAACCATGAGGCTGCAGAGTGGGGAGGACGCTCCAAAGCCCACCAAACCCAGGAGCAGCTACCCTGTCCAGAGGTGGACCAGGAACCAGGGGAAGCCAAGGATCCTGTGACTTATAGCCTGCATGATCTAAACGGGCTTCCCTCAGTGGAGGAAGATCCGCCAGTGGTATATGAGCCCCAGGACCTGGAGGAGTTACCCCTTGCCGAAGAGCCTGAGGTGTACCCGGATCTGCCACCCATGGACATAGAAGGGTTCAGTGGGATGCCACAGGTGATCTATGAAGGTGTAACCCCTTTGGCATCAGGTACCCGAACACCAGGGTAGGAGGAAGTTGTCTATGGACAGTGGAGTGCCGTGCACCTGCCTACATGAGTGTGTTGCGGCTGGAGCCCCGCTGGCCCAGTGACTTGGTCTATGGTCACTGGTAGGGCCCTGCGCTGGGACGCAGTGGAGCGGGTGGACCTGTGTTCCATCCTCACCCTCTTTCCTTCTCCAACCACCCAAGCAACTGACCGCCATGCCTGCACTGCTTCAAGGCATCTGCAGTGTTCCTGCCTGCCGGGCGCATAGACCTTGAGACCACCCGCCCCCACTTGTAGAGCCGAGCCGGGGCACATAGACTTTGTGACTGCCTGTTCCCACCTGGGGAGCTGGGCCGGAGCGCATAGACTTTGTAGCTGAGACCTGAAAAGTTCTTAGAGAGGAACTTTGTGGGAAAAGAGGTGAGGGAACTGCTTCCAGGAGGGGCTTTCGATCTGAGTTACTCCCAGATGAGACCAAAAGGGGTTGGCCTCCAGACAGAGGCGACATCTCAAACTCTAAACTCATTATGGAGCCTTTAATGAATATAAGCAGGGTCTACACAGACTAATTAGTGCTTCAGCAATCACACCCATAGTCTGTATTATGCTAGTATGTAGATATTCCCTGACAGTGGAAAGTACCAAAATAAAAGGTGATGAAGAAGGATCTCTGACCACAGGGCAATGTTTAGGTTATGCCTAAGGAATTCTCCCATATCAGGGCAGATGTCCAACAGGTAGTCTCCACTCACTAACAACCAAATTTCTAGAGTTTAGGCATCTTCTGTCTAGTCTACACAGGACAATAATCTGCACTATAGGAACATGAATTCCAATGCATGTTAGCATACAGTTTTGAAGGAGACTAATGTACACTAAGGATCTTTAAGTGTGCGTGAGGGGTCCACATTGGTCTCTTAATTCAAGAATTTATAATATTCTAGTATGGAGTAATACACTGTGTAGACAATCCCTAAAGACCAAGTTTAGTCTCCATTGGGATTCACAATATATCCTAAATTGCACTCTGTACCTAAATTTTCAGAAAGTTACCTAATCACTTAATTTTCTGTCTCTGAATAAGAACACTGATGCCTCAGGCAACTGGATGTCTATATCCCACCTCAGTCCAAGACTGTTTCCACAAATGAGAGAAGATAGGCAGTTTTCCTCTTAACACAAAAGCAGGGCACAGTCCAGTAGTTGTGTGTAGAGGCTGTTTACCCCATCATGTCTCTTTCAAAATCTGGCTGGGTGATAGCCACTTTATAACTTTTAGTCCAGTAGTTAGAGCACTCAGTGGGGATTTGAGTGACCAAGGTTCAAGTCCTTCCTCTGCTTGATGGGGAAAGAGGATTTAAACAGGGACATCCAGCTTCTCAGGAGAGTGCCCTAAAAACAGAGTTAAAAGTTATGAGGTGGGCACTACCATCACCTTTTCCTCCATCAAATATCTTTTGTGGCATTAAGCATATATTTAATTGATTCCTTCAAGAAACACCTTAACACAGGGGTAGGCAACCCCTGGCATGTGCATGGACAGTAGCACGAGAGCCTATTTGGAGCGATATGCAGCACCCTCTGCAATGCCAAAGCAATTGTGGCTTCTGCCACTGAAAGCCACTCCAGGCAGCTTCTTTCAGAGGCAGCTAGAGCATGAAGGGTCCCCACCATGCCCGTGTTCCAGGCACGGTGTGGAAAGATGATGCCTGGAAAAGCTTTGTTACATGGTGAGCAGCCACCAAGGAGCTACTCTGGGTAGCTTCTTTCCTCAGCATGCCTGGGGACCCCCCAAGAGGCTCCACTCCAGGCAGCTTCTTTCCACAAGTGGCTTTTTTCAGCAGCATGCCAGGGAAGCACCCTGCTCCCTGCCCCCAGCCTCCAAACCATGGCTGCCACCAAATTTTTAGAAAGCCACTGCTTTTATTTCTGTGGAGGGAGGACTGGCTGACAGTTGATGAGGAGGGGCTGGCTCAGTGATCAGCAAAGGTTGCTGATCCCAGCCTTAACATACTTGACTCCAGGAGAGATTTCCTGCTGAGCATCTCAAGTACAAATAGTTACTTCCTTGCATCCAATGCTTAGGAACCTATGTCAGTGAGCTCCCTCTTTTAGCATCTCCCTAGACTAGCTTCAGCAGCTCTGCATCTAGCATGCTGGCTTTTGTGCATAGTTGTGGATTCCAAAACCAGAAGGGAACACTGTGACCACCTAATCTGACTCCTGTATAACACAGTTTATAAAACTTTCCAAAATAGTTCCTAAAGTATATATTTTAGAAAAAATAATTCAGTCTTGTTTGAAAAATTATCAGAGATGGGTAATCTTCCACAATCCTTGTAAATTGTTCCAATTTTTAATTATTTTCCATTTTAAAAAATGCACACTTTATTCCCTGTCTGAAGTTATCTAACATCAAATTCCAGCAATTAGATCATGTTACAGCTTTCACTGACAGACTGAAGAGCCCATTATTAAATATTGGTTGCTCATGTTGATACTTATAAAAGGCACTAAAGTCACTCCTTAATGTTCTTTTTTTTTTTTTAAGAAAAAATGAGTAAAACATTATAAGGCATGTCTCCTAATTCTTTAATTATTCTTGTGGCTTCTCTCTGAACCCTGTTCAAATTATCAATATTCCTCTAGAACTGCAGGCATGGGAACTGGACTCAGTATTCTATCAGCAGTAGAAACAGTGCCATATATAGAAAGTAACTTTAGACCTGCTAAACAGTTCCTGTTTATGCATTACAGTATCACACTAACTCTTTTGGGCAAAGCAGTGTACTGGAAACTTATGTTCCTTAAACAATCCACCAGACCTTCACATATTTTTCAGTCAGTTCTTCTAAAGATACAGTCCCCAATAGCGTAACCAGAGGTTAAAGGAAGATGGAATGCACCAGAATGCTGTTCTGGGGCCCACCATTTTTAGGGGACCAGCATTCAGGGGCCCCTAAAAATAGAAACAGCAGCCAGAACACTGCATTCCAGTGCATTCGGCTTACTATGCCCGCAAAGTTTTATAAGCTCCCAGCCTGAGGGAAGCTTCCTGCTGGACAGATGACACAATCTTCCAGCCTGCAGAGAGCTACCCCCAGTCTGAGAGCTTTTAAAACTCCTGCCGTGAGTCTGCTCTGACTGAGCATGCTCAGAGCCTCTTAGCATTCTCAGTCACAGCAGGCATGGGGCAGGAGGAGCAGCCTGTGAGATAGCCGCTTTGCTCTGCTGGCCAGGTAAGGGGCCCCAGGGGTGGACATTGGCTGCTGGAGGAGGAGTGGGTTCCAGGAGTGCAGGATTGAGGCTTCCCTGGCTCCACAGGCCCTGTGGTAGCAAGGTGGGCCAGGGCTGGGGCTGGCGCAGGGAATGGTGGGGTGGACTATTCCACCAGCCTGGCCCTGATCAGAGTCCCCCAGCTCCCTGCAGCCTCAGAGAGCTGCTGGGTGGGTGAGCAGCCCAGTGTCCCCTTCACCTATAACACCATCCTCTAACTCACTTGCTTCAACCCTTCTCTGCCCCACCTCCTGCCCCTGTCCCTGCCCCCTTCACCACTCCAACCTCCTGCCCCTGCCCCCTACCTCCTGCTGTCACCAACTCCTTCTCTGTCCCATCTCCTGCCCCTGCCCCAAGCCACCCCTTTAACACCCCCACCTCCTGTCCCTGCTCCATTCCTCCACATCACATGCCCTCATACTTCCTGGGCTGGGGCTTGCACATATGGGAATATGGGAAGGGGGCCCATCAGTTAGGAGGGTCCCGGGGGCCACCAAATTATACTTTAACCCCTGCTTGAAACTATGGCCTACATTTTTTTTTGCTAGCTTGTATACATTTATTTAGCCCTATTATTAGAAGCCTAGGCAGAAGCAAACAATATGACTTTTACAAATGAGACAGACTGCACTGAATCAGGGATCTGTCATCATTATCATTTATGACTGCTCCAATTTTGTATATCTACAAATTTTATCAATGATGATTTAATGTTTTCTTTCAGGTCATTAATAAAAATGTTAAATAGCATAGGGTAAAGATCCCATCACTGTAGGACCTCATTGAAAACACTTTTCAATTATTCCACCTCAGTTAAAATTACACATTGAGACCTACCTTTTGATCAAATTTTAATCATTCTAGCTTTTTAAACAAAATGTTGTTCACTACCAAATTAAATACCTTACAAACTCTCTTATATCAACACTATTAGCTTTTTCAATCAAATCTGTAATCTCGTTAAAAAAAAAGATGTTAGTTAATTTGGCAGGAGTTCATTTTCATAAACCCCTTTTATTTACATTCATTATATTTGTGATGCAGATCAAGTTTCAGTTCATGCTAAGGCCGGGACCTCACTAAACACTGACAAATGCTGAGTTGGAAACCAGAGTAGCTTAACAGTGGGTTAATATAGTTAAAATATTATGTTAGAGTTATAGGAATGTGTATGCTGTTTAGACTTTATGAAATATTTGTAGAATGCTGTATGTATGTATTCTACATATAAAATCTGTATCCCATAGTATGAAATTGTACTGAGGGTTTGCACTGTAAACCTCTGTAACTAACTTGCCAAACAGGAAAAGAAGCATTATTTAAGCTGAACAGCTCATCCTGAACATAAGATAGTCCACTGAAGGCAAAGAAGCCATCATGTAGCATCAAAAGACAGAAAACCTTTTTCTTTGCATTCTCCATTCCCTCCAGGAAGTGGAGAACTGTGCAGGAAATCATCACACCAGTCTGAATTCTTCAGTGAAGGGGGTAAAAACCCCTGAAAAGGAAAAACTGAAATCTGTCTGCTTCTGGACTCTGAGGCTCCAAGATTCATCTCAGAGTCAACCCTAAAGAACATATAAAAGTATTATTTAAAAGTATATGTTACCTTTTTAAATCTAAGATTCTAAGTCACTTGTTTGTGCATGTTTCCTGTAAATACCTCTCATTTCTTAATTAATAAATCTTTAGTCATTTTATTATAGGACTGGCTACACATGTCTTTCATTGGCAGTCCGAGTACAATTGATTTGGGATAAGTGACTGTTTATTTTAATGATCAGGAGACACGTTAATATTACGATTGTTGGTCTGAAGTACCAGCTGTTACATAGACCTAGTTCTGCTGATGTCTGTATCTTCCATGTCCTAATCTTATGGCCAGAGAAGCTTTCTGTTCTGTTTTGGGGTAATAAAACAAACAAACCAACCCTCAGAGTCTTAATGACCACATGCCAGACCTTCTGCCTTTGTCTAGACTCAATTATCTTCAACTTTTTCATTAAGGTTACGTGGTCCCTCTGACAAAGGAGTGGTAGGGAATCATAGGCCCATCCTCTCCTTTGGTGGCTTGTGAAAACAAGGAATGTAAAAGTGTAACCATATAAACATTTAAATCATAATCAGTTATTTAAATACTTTTAAACAGCTGATTTACCATTTAAACTGGGTAGAGAAGCAAATTGCAGCTGGGCTCAACCACCTACAAGGTAGAGCTACTGAACAACTCTTGCTGGTAGGGAGGCACAGAATCCAGCTTGGCTGGAGAGGTAACCCACAGCTGGGCTCAGTTCCCTGAAAGTGATAACATCTTCTATTCCACTAATGTCCCAGGAGGGTAGTAAATAGAAGCTACTATATTTACAGAACTTTTATCCAAGAGTTTCAAAAGAGTTATTGCAGGAGAACACTATACCATTTAAATTGCTTCTCAATAAGTCTTAGTGTCCTGGAGAACTTCCAGAAAACTGGAGGAAAAACAGTTTTATAAAGCGTAAAAGGGATGAACAGATAATCACAGGTTTGTCATCCAGACATCAATCACCAGCAAGATAATGGAGCAGCAAATATAAGATACAATTAACAAAGAATTTAAGAGAATTAATATTTTCTCTATGTCTGGGGTAGCTCACAGCAGACTGTCAAACAGCCATCAAAATCCCAGAGGACATGGGTGCATCTGTGTCACTGTGGCATTTTGATGAAGATGTACTGAGAGCTCCCACTTCCCAAAAGGATGGTAGCTATGTTGGCAGGAGAAGTTTTCCCACTGTCATAACACCATTTACGTGACTTATTAGGCTGTTATGATTATATTGTTCTGAGGTGTACATATGTCACACTTCCAACTAACATAATTAATCTGATACAGGTCTGTAGTATAGGTAGACTTGTGTAAACTTCTAAAGCACTATAACAGTCCTATTTCGAGTCAGACAGTTCCCTTGAGCATTCCGGTCTATCTTGCCACCAATCCATGGGACACTAGAGGAAAAGGACAATTGCAATGCTATGAACTGACATCAAGGGGCACAAGTAATTTAGAGGTAACTTTTGCGGGGGAGGATGGGGGAACTTCATCAAATTTTATAATCTTAAGCCTTCTCCCTTCAAAGGGAAAAACTCATGCTCTTGTTTAATATGGCACAAATAGGATTGCTGACTGAGTAGTTCTGCCTTCATTTCTTGGAGAATGGCAGCAATATTGACTTTCTTATAGACAGGATCTGAAATGAGTCTAGAACAGTGTTTCTGCCCCATCTGTTTATTTTTTTTCTTTTTAAATAATTAATTCATCATTTTAAAACAGATTTCTTATTCTTATTGTCAGGTGAGTCACACAGAGAGAGAGGAAAAATAAATGATAGCCATGACAACAACTTTATTGTATAACAAAAAAAAAAAATTGTAGATGGGCTCCAACCCAGCATCACCTATAACTAAACTTTATGATATATTTTAAGTTTTTATTACAATTGTGGTTGGTGTAAAGCATTCAGATACTAAAGTGCAATGGTTCTCAATCTGTGGTCTGTGAGGGTACTGCAAGTGGTCTGTGGGGTTGGGGGGGGATAGTTTCATAATAATATAATACTGTGAATGTCTTATTTATCATATTCAATGTTACATTATTATTCACAATGTAATTTGCTTCACAAACATCCTTGTGGAATATAACATTTCCTGAGTTTAAATAGTAGCACTTTCGTGTGACATCCTAGGCTATGTTAAAAGTATTTAAAACATCTTGCTTATGTGGTGTTTTGCAAAAGCTTTCTATAACAATATAATGGTCTGCATAAAGGAAAAGGCTGGGAACTGCTTCTATAGTAATTCACTTAGTGTAGAAATACAGACAAGTAGCCAAGAAAACTATGTAAATTTGTATTTTTTTCAGTAATGAATCTTAAGAGCACTATGAATGTTTTCCCATAATGATTAAATGTGTGCATTTTTTGCACTTAGGTTAATATTTTTAATAGAGCCTAAGGTAATAGCACCCAACACCTAATGACTGTCAGAATGCACTGAGTACCTAATTCCTGTGAGATCTTTTGATGTACCCAGTCTGAATGTACAAAATTAGATGATAACTGAGTTTAATATATATACTCAGACAAAATCACATACAAATATATACACAAGTCTATATATTTTTTAATTGCAATTATCTAATTTGATGGGAAAAAAAGAATGTTGCCAAGTGCTTTTTGGAGAATTTAGCTGACATATGGTATAATATGTTAGTAACTATTGAACACCATCTGCTGCCTAGGCTGAAATGATCTTTCAATTCATAAAGAAAATGAAGAATGGAAGTTACCCATGTACCATAATCTGGCCAATTTTAGGCAGTGTAGAGTTTAGCATAAAACATATTTTTTGTCTTAAAATGACTGTTCCCTTGTCCTCAAGTATCAAATATAGTTATAAGTAACAAATAAATGTATGCCATCCCCTTATGCTCATGGCTGTTGGATATGGGGGGGACAACCTAGGAAACTGGAGGAAAAAGGCAGTCCTTTAATAACACAATATGAAAGTTGTATTATTCTACTGCCAATTTTATATCTACTAATATTGTTTAAGCAAAACAGATGCAACAAGGGAGTTTTAATGAGCTGTGAGTAAATTAATAAAATACAATATGATGATGCTATTATGTTTGCTCCTTTAGGAGCTGATAATATCCTGAATACATCAGTTGGAGAGGCAATTGTCTGACACTTCAGCTCAGCAGGAAGTATTTTGGAAGGGACATAGGGGAATATAATGGAAACAATTTCAGAAGGCAGTGGGAATGGGTGTGCATTTCACTAGAGAAGGATCAACGAATGATGTGATGAGGGATTAATGAGAGTTCTATTTCACCGCTATCCACTCCTATTGGTGAGTTCCCTCCCACCCTCAAATCCATATAGGACTCTATCCTGCAATGTGCTGAGCACTCTGGCCATGATCCAGCATAACATTCAGATACATTTTTAATTTCAAATGGGTGAATAGCCCTCTGAAATCACATGTGTAAATGTGGCTTAAAAAATTTGTCCTAACTTTGTTAGTTCAACACCCATTTGACCCAAAAGCCCAGTTGCGGTTTTCTACTCTGTCAGCAACTGTTATCACGTCTGACATACTCATTACACCTCACACACTATTGTCAGTACTTCCCCTTTTTTGTTATACTGAACAGCACCTCACAGTATATAATCCACATTACCTGTATTATAATGGATTTAATAAGTATATATTCCTGATTAATGTTGTCAAGGCTTTTTCCCCACTCTGGCACTCTGAGTGCAGAAGGTGGGGGCCCGCAACAGGCCAGAAAAGCCACTGGCCTTAAAGCCTGCTCTTAAAAGTCTCCAAGGCCTCCAATTCCTGGCCTTGGAGTGGTATCACTGCCACCACCCAAATGCAAAAAAAAAAAAACCTCTTGTGACCCAGGAAGGCGCACTTGGGAATTCCTCCCTGTGAGGTACTTGCAATCCTCTTTATTCCTCCTTCAGGAAAGTGACTGCACTCCAGCTGCAATATGAGCTGGAACTGGAACAGGGTTCCCTCTAGTAGCTGCCTGCACAGTCTAAGGCACAGGCACACAAACCTCTTGCCTATCAGGACACAGAACCAGAACTTACTTAAAAGGTAAACTCTTTAATCAAAAAGAACAGATGATAAACACAGAGAGTTGCTTCTCTGGGAATTAACTTAGGTAGTTACAGGGTAGTGGGGTGGGGGGTTGGGTTACACGTGCTCAGCACAGAGAAATCCAAAAAACAAGCCAAAAACAAAGAAAATACCCTGACCGCATCTAAATAAACATTCCCTGTTCTACCCACGCCTGGTCAGTACCAAACTTACTTATCTCTGGTAAGGATGTTGCTGGATTCTTCCTCAGGCCCCTCTGGCCTCCTTCTGATCCTTCCAGGAGCTCTGCTGCATCCAAACAGGCCCAGGCCAGGCTGCTGTTACCATTCAAAAAGCTGTGCTTCGTTCCTATTGGCTGTCCTGGGACTCACTGACCAGAGTGTTAACCCCTTCCTCCCCAAGGGTTATTACAAATGTTACTACCAGAACTGCACAAAACATGATAAATTTTCTTTGCTGGATTTTCTATGACTATTTTTCTTGTTACTGACTTCATAAGATAACCACTAATAGATATGCTTAGAAACTGAAGTTCAAATACATGAATGATTTCAAAGGGATATTTTATCAAAATCACTCTTTTATACAATTTTGATGCAAACCCATAAACTGGCTCAGGTTCCTCCAAACTCATATGAAATATTTTTGAACTGTAGCAAATCTTTTGAAGAGCACAGTTTCAGGCTTGTACAAGTGTCTGAAACTAGGCAAAGTTAATGAGCTTTGGGCTTTTGTGGTGAACATTCTGAACAGCCCTAGTTATAACATCACTGTTATTTTGGACAGTGTGACAGAATAGGCACTGAAGGGGTTCAGGCGAAAGACAGAATGCATCCTAAGTAAGGAAGGATGCTGAGGATATGTTACCTTCCCAAATCAGGCACTCGTTGTGTAACTAAAAAGGTCTTGCAATTTTTCCTTATGGTTAGCAAGAGTCATTGCTTGACATTCTTATCTACATATTTTAAACTTCTGGAATTTAAATGAATCCAGTAATGAATCATTAGTGCACACTACCAACATAAATTTGTGTGGATTAGAGAAGCAATGAATGTATGTGTTTAAGAGAAAGGACATAATAAATGATTGATATAAGGCTACCTTTATGGGTCCTAAATGCTCTTCCAAATGGATTTCTTCAGAATAAGATTTCCATTTTGGAAAAAATCATTAACACAGAAATTTTAAGTTATTTTCAGGAAACGGGTAGTCTATGTATGTTATTTAGTTCTAGGTTTGAATGGTAGTTATCAGAAGTGAATGGGCAACAGGAAATGTAGCATCCAAAACTTAATTACTGGAGAAGTGGTCTGAACCCTACTGGCTAATTTTCCATGTAATAAAACAGCCAGAAAACACAGTATAACAATAATCATTACTTAACGAGACTCAGGGCAATATTAGAAAAATTACTGAGGTGGTTTTATAGGACTTGACCCAGCTACCTTTGAAGCTAATGTAAAAATTCCCATGGGCAGTGGATTGGGTCCAGAGTAGTGTAATGAGTGCCACAGAAATACCTATAAATAACATACATAAATAAATGTCTTTCACAGGTCACATTTGAAGTGGTGTGAACAGCAGGGCTATTAGTCCCTCATATATATGTTTTGAATTCATATAAATATGAATCAAAACTTTAAAAATTATTCATGTCAAAGTGTGGGGGGAAACTTTACAGAGTAAAATGATGAGCATGGCAAGCATACTTATGGAAAAAAGTAGCTAGAAGTTAGAGAAACAAGCCTGAAATGTTTCATTATTTCCATCCTGACATATCCATAGTTTTCTTTGAATATATATCATGGTATATTGGGCCTAGTACAGTTGGGGGTTAAAAAACAAAGGGGTTGTTTATTATTACATCCTGAATTACTTTGTGGGAATCTTCCAGGTTCATTTCTAACCCAGTTTTTTTTTTTTTTAATTCCTTCTGATTATTTTTCCATTGATGTTTCACCCTTTCAGGGCTGGCGCAATGCGATAAGCTCTGTAACTGTAGCAGGGGGGCACTGACACTCGAGGGGTGCCAAAATGGGGAACACGTCCTTGCAGTGCGCTCTGACATTATTCATCTGTGCCAGCATCTGCTGTGCTTGCGGGGGGGGGGTCAGAAACAGTAGAGCCGTTCCTTTTACGTTTAAATCACAGTAAATTAAATTATCAGTGTATAAAGTCTTTCCATTACCAAGCATTTTATTAGTGTTGAACAGTTATTGTTATTTTTATGGTAAGATTATACTTTCTGATGGAAAAATAAGTGTCCAGTCAAAAATAGATGTCCAGTCTTTGTCCTCCCCCATCATCATATTCCTTTGTGTTTCAAATAATTATGAATTTATATGAAAAACTGCTGAGGTAGCAGATTATCTCCATTCTGCGGATGGAAACTACTGTATAGAGAGATTAAGGTTCTTGCCCAAAGCAACACACTGGATTTTCAGCAGAGTTGTGGATTAGGTCTTCTCAATCTCAGTCTAGGGCCTTAATCATAATGCTATCTTTCCTCTCTTTAGTTAATTTTTGAGGGTAGATCTACATGGCATTACCTTCAAGAGTTAAGTTCAATTACACTTTAAAATAATGAACAAATGAAAGAATAAACAGTGACTTCATTGGGGCAAGTAAGTGTCATTTTAAATAATCCCAAAGCAAGCAAACGAATTGAACAATGTGGCCTTGGGCCGCACAGTAAGTGCAGATGACCACTCTCTAACTATGCTCTGCTTCCCCACACAGGTCCTGATCACTTTTTTCCTTTTTTTTTTTTTTTCTTTTGGTTCACATGCTGTGCTGTTAGTCAGATATTTCCTTGGCCCATGAAGTCTGATTGACAACATTACACATAAACTAAAAACAAGAAAATGAAAGGGGGGTGTATGTGAGGGGAATGAGCGAATCAAAGGCCAACATGCTGACTGAGGGAGCCCAACCACAGGCCAGCATGCTGACTGACTGTCAGTCTGAGAGATTCTGATTGTCTGGCAGATTGCAACCAGAGCAGAGCTGGGATTGGCCAGAATACTTCCTTATTCCACTGTGTGCTGGTGACCCAGATTATAGAAGCAGCTACAGTGATCGATCACACCCTGGGCGGATAAAAATAGAGTCCACATCCACACAACAGTCCACAACAATGGGTTTGTGAATATCCACACCCACATCCATGGATGTGTGGCTTTGCAGGGCTATACTGGAGGTGTTGACCTTCATTGTTAATCATCTATCTGTTTCCAGTTCTTCTTTATTTGGGATATTTCATTGAAGCAGAGTTATGGTCACACATAAGGTCTCCATTGTATTAGAGGCATTTGTAAAACATTTATTTAAAACAGACAGACAGTTGTCTCAAGAGTCAAGTCCCCTGCTTGAATTTTGTGTTGATTCCTTGGTAGAGCCTCAAACCATTCAAGTTTCAGCTACAGTGCTGAAAAAGAAGCTTTGGTGCTTGAAGTTATACCCTGCATAAATACGTCAAATTATTTGCATATCTGAATCAATAGTGGTGTTACTCTAGTGTTACGTGAGGATAAGTCTCCAGATCCAATAACAGAAGCTTCGAGAGCCCAGTTCAACAGTCAGGGTTGTGGGACTTATGCTGTGGTGCAAAAAGTATGTTGCAGCTTGGAATCTGAAGCAGAAGGGGTGGGGTAAGATTGATACTCTGAGCTACAATGTCAACACAGCTATCTTTTATGCCATGATGTGAGCCCTGCAAGCCTGACTCTGTGAACCTGGACTCTGAGACTTGCCACTCAGGGCTATGTAGACATATAATGAGGGAAGGGAGCTTGACTTATTAAGTCAATTTAGGGGAAAAAAAGTGTAAATGAATATTCAAAGAAGCAGCCAATGTAACAGAAAAAAATAGTGTCTTTCCACTTGAACTGCATCTACACTTTAAAATATTCAATATGAGACTGAACAAAAAAAAAATCCCATACATGTGGAGATCTTTTAGCTAACCTCAGCTATGTTTCAAGAAAAGGAAACATAATTATAGGAACTGATATTTTCCATTTATCTTCCAAAAGACAGCAATAACAACCTTTGCTGCTTCCACCACATACATGCTGCTTTATCACTGTCTGACAACATGCCAGGTATCTTTTCCAGAACTGTAGAAAAACTGTGTATGGCTTAAAAGCCAAATGCTTGCTTCTCTCACTAATAGAAGCTGGTGAAAAAAACAACATATTACCTCACCCATTTTGTCTTTCAGGCACTTGCAAGATATTTGAGAGAAACACTAGTTTTACTGCTGTTACCTGTCACAAAGACTGACTTTAAGTTATAATGTAGCCAAAGGACAAATGGAGTTGCGGCTAGCGAGGGATGTAAAGGATAATAAGAAGGGGTTCTACAAGTATGTTAATAACAAGAAGAGGATCAGGGATGGTGTAGGTCCCTTGCTGAATGGGGCAGGCATCCTCGTGACAGAGGATAAGGAAAAATCTGAAGTGCTCAATGCTTTTTTTGCTTCAGTTTTCACAGGCAGGGTCAGCTCCCAGCCCACTACCGTGGGTATGCCAGATTGGAGAGAAGAAGAAAGGCTGTTGGTGACAGAAGGTCAGGTTAGGGACTGCTTAAAGAAGCTGGATGTGCACAAGTCCATGGGGCCAGACGAACTGCATCCAAGGGTGCTAAGCGAATTGGCCGAAGAGATAGCAGCACCACTGGCCATTATCTTTCAAAACTCATGGAGAACGGGGGAGGTGCCAGAGGATTGAAAAAAAACAAAACAAATATAGTACCTATTTTCAAGAAAGGGAAAAAGAAGGATCCGGGAAATTATAGACCTGTCAGCCTCACCTCAATCCCTGGAAAAATTATGGAGCAGGTTCTCAAAGAATCCATCCTAAAATGCTTAGAAGAAAATAAAGTGATCAGGAACAGTCAGCATGGATTTACCAAGGGTAAATCATGCCTGCCCAATCTCATTTCCTTATATGATCAGATGACTGGTTTTCTGGATGCAGGAGGAACCGTTGATGTGCTATACCTTGATTTTAGCAAGGCTTTTGATAGAGTTCCCCACAGAATTCTCATTGGCAAATTAAGGAAGTATGGGTTGGATAGGTGCACTATAAGGTGGATAGAAAACTGGCTAGATCAACGGTTTCAGCATGTAGGAATCAATGGTTCCATGTCTAGCTGGCAACCAGTCATAAGTGGTGTGCCCCAGGGGTCAGTCCTGGGGCCGATTCTGTTCAACATTTTCAGCAATGATCTAGATGATGGAATAGACTGCATTCTCAATAAGTTCACGGATGACACCAAGCTGGGGGTAATGGTGGACATGTTGGAGGGCAGGGACAGGATTCAGGGAGACCTAGATAAACTGGAACAGTGGGCCAATAGAAATCTTATGAGGTTCAATAAGGACAAGTGTAAAATCCTGCACTTGGAACAGAAAAACCCCATGCACTGCTACAGGCTGGGGAACATTCAGCTAAGTAGCAGCAGTGTAGAAAAGGCCCTGGCGGTCATGGTGGATGGGAAGATAGATATGAGTCAGCAGTGTGCTCTTGCTGCCAAAAATCCAATGGCATACTGGGCTGCATCAAAAGAAGTATTACCAGCAGATCAAGGGATGTGATCCTTCCCCTCTATTCTGCACTGGTGAGGCCACATCTAGAATACTGTGTTCAGTTTTGGGCTCCCCACTACAAAAAGGACAGGGACATGCTAGAGAGAGTTCAGAGGAGGGCAACCAAAATGATTAAAGGGTTGGAGCACAAGCCCTATGAGGAAAGACTGAAAGCATTAGGCTTATTTAGTCTGCAGAAGAGAAGATTGAGGGGGGATTTGATAGCAACCTTCAACTACTTGAAGGGATGCTCTAAGGAAGATGGAGCTCGACTGTTCTTGGTAATAACAGAGGACAGAACGAGGAGTAATGGTCTCAAGTTGCGGTTAGGGAGGTCGAGGCTGGATATTAGAAAAAAAATTTTTACTAGGAGAGTGGTGAAGCCTTGGAATGAGCTGCCGAGGGAGGTGGTGGAATCTCCATCTTTGGAGGTGTTTAAGGCCTGGCTGGACAAAACCATGACTGGGATGGTTTAGTGGGAGTGGTCCGGTCTCTGGCAGGGGGTTGGACTAGATGACCTATGAGGTCCCTTCCAACCCTATGATTCTATATGGTAATGTCCATTTTCCAGCCGACTGTTCTATTAGCATTCAGACCTTGCCTAAATGGTTCCCCAATTGAACTAGTATGAATTACATCTTATAAATAAATTTCTTAGTCTTTACATGCCATAGAATTCCTTGTTTGTTTTACTGAACTAGACTAACACAGCTGCCGCTTTTGAACTTCTTACAGAAGAGCTCAATTTGGCCTTTTTTTTTTTTTTTTTAATCCATTTGTGATGGGGTCTCCAGCATGAAATCTAGACTATGGAACTACTGTGTAATCCATACCCACCAGCCAGGGCTGTCTTTCTCACTCTGATGGTGTTGTGAAGCTAGAAGCCTCTGACAGTCTATGCTTAATGCTGACATCCGCAAAAGGGACACACCCAACGGTGTTACATGAATGACATCCTAGCCACATATGAACCATGTATACAGATGCTTTAGCCAAATCCCCCGCTCTCCAGATGCAGTCCTGTGCCCCAAGGCTGTACCATCTTGTATGACTGCTCAAGGATGCCTTGGGTAACACAAGTTCATTAAGTAATTCGCCACTCCATCAGTGCAGAGTGGGTACACAATAGCCTTTGTAAAAGAGCCAAGAATTCCCAAGCACGTCAATCAATGCACACTATTTTAGGTACTACATAAACTAGAATTATTAACTACAGAAAGATAAATTTTGATGGTGGGCATAAAGGGGCCTACCACATGCATATGACAAATATAGTATTACTCCATTGAAATCTGAATTTGAATGATAGATGGGGAGTATAATAGATAATTGTATTAAAGGAACAAAAAGCAACTGAAGATAAGGCTGTAATGTACCATCTGTCTATTCTTCACTACTGAAAAAAAGAACTTGTCTGCTTGAGAAAAACTGCTACACATTTTCCGTGGCAGTGCAGCTGCATAGCTACTACTAGCAATGTAGTTCCATAGACGTGATACAGACATTCTAGATTAAATGATATTCATGTAAAATGCTTGTGCTGAGCCTACTCTAGGACAAATGCAGCTGCTTCTGTTTTGAAAAACATCCTAGTATAAGTGGACCCTTAGAGTGTGTAATTCTGCTAGGCAGAGGTGGCTTTTGCAGTAGGCAAAACAGGCACTCATCTAGGGCCCCAAGCACTAAGGGACCTTGTTCCCAACACAGTGGATGGCAGAGGTGGTTGCCTACTTCACCTACCCCAAAAGTCATGTCTCCCTCAGTCGGCAGCAGGGGTACTCTGAGTGCCACTGGCACACACATCCTGGAAGGGAGTTGGGGTGGGGTGCTGGGCCAGGTCCATGGGGGGAGGTGGCTGTAGGGAGTCAGAGCTGTGGGGGGTGTCATGTGATGCACAATGGACTACAATCTGTGTAATTCTTCTGTTCACTTTTGCAATGTAATTGTATGGTTTGATGGCAATTATGCCATGAAAGAGTCTCTTTTGAATTTTCAATTATATTGTTATGGTGTCATGTGTCCAGCAGCATTGTGTATGTGTACAGATGTGAAGCATGTTACATAGCTCAGACTGAAGGACCCTCCCCCCCCTTAAAGGTAGGAGGATTACATGACAAAGGCGATGAAAATTGCCGACCCTGGCTCAGGTAGAAGTAAGGAAATCAACGCAGACCAGGAGGAAGGAGGATGGACGGGAAAACAAAAAGGAATGCATACACTTTGAGTGAAGGAAAAGCTGCTGGTTTCTGGGAGAGAAACACCATCATAGAAGTAACTGCAAGAGATACTGATCTACGTGGCCAGCAAGGCCTTAGCTGGCTGAATACTGTCAATAGTCAGTGGTCTGGGTGAGGATAAGGAGAATTATCTAAAGAATAATCTTGGAACAGTGTTAGTAGAGTAGCATGTGTTTTATATCTTTTATTTACTTGTGGTAACTCCTTTATTAAATGATTGTGCATTGATTTGCTATATCCTCATTTAAAATTATATTCTAATCAATAAACAAATGCTTATTTTACCTAAAGCTTTGTGGACTTTAGGGAGTGTGAATCAGAGAAACTGGGCCAATCCATTTCTGTCAAACAGATGGATGAAGGTCTATAAACTAATGGTGGTTGGGGGAAGGGTCCCAATCCTTGTATGATGAAAGTTGCTGAAGTAATGTCTGGGGACTGAGGGTGCTCATTTGGGAACTATCCCACAGATGACCAGAAGGTGCACATCAACTGTCTGGGACTGTTTACATACAGGAGAATAGTGCGGACTGACTCCGGAGTGAAGAGTCACCTGGCAAAGTAGGGTAAGTTGTGGCTCAGGAATGGGGACTGGGTATCACAGTGACACATTGGACCAGATTCTGGAAGCAGCCCATCATAGCGGTGGGGGTTGGGTCCCCCCAGTGGGGAGGCGGGGCTGCTGAGGGGGCTGAGGGGTGGTTTGGGGGCATCCGGTGGGAAGTGGTGCTGTGGGGGGGGGTGCCGGTGGCTGGGGCTGGTGGCAGAGAGCTGGGGCTGCAGAAGGGGCATGGGGGGCCATCAGGGAGCTTGGCCACAGGGGCTGGTGGGGCTGGTAGTGGGGAGCCCATAGGGGTCCCAGCAATGAACCTTTGCCTAGGGTCACAGATAAACTAAGGCCACCTCTGTTGTTATTTCTTTCTTCAGAATAAAAATATTTTAGCAACTTAAGGCACAATTAGTTTGAGTTCAAACTGTAGCAATACTATTACAGAACAATTTATACAAAAAATCCCCATAAATCATATACCAGTATTTAGATAAAATAACTAATTGTGTAACAACTGTATTTATCCTAATCAATACTGGTTTACATTGTGGGATTTTAATCATCAGCTGAAATAGGGCAGTCTATATATCCCTGTATTCAATGACTAGTGTTATCAGTGCAATTAGCAAACTGATTGTAACTGGTGTTTCTCCTGAATTTCCTCTTTTGTAGTACCATAGTCTTTACCTTTTCCTCCTTTTTCTTATTCCACTTCTCATGTTACTATCCAGATTTATTGTGTCTATGTTTGAAAAGTGGCACTTCTTGACTAAAAAGGATTATTACAACAGGAAACACTTGATATTAGTTAAACACAACAATTATATGCACACATTTAAGTCTGGTAGACAAAGTACAGTACTATTGTCCAGTATCCCCCCTCCACCTTCCTGTAACATATTTCCATGCTTCTGATGAACAAATATGACATAATGAGCAAATATTTCATGTGAATGTTGTTAAAGCAATATTATTCCTCTGACACCTAGTTAGGGGAGGACACATAAGACCAGTTCTTACTGGGCTTGAGCAATGGTGCATCTTAGCCCAAACGCCTATCTTCCAACAGTGGCCAATACTATGTGCTTAAGAGGGAAATTAACAGAACAATCATAAAATGATCCATGCTCTGTCATCCACACCCAGTCTTGACAATCAAAGGCTAGGGATAGCGAAAGCATGGAATTGTATCCTTAACTATTTTGGCTAATAGCCACTGATGGACCTCTCTTTCATGAATTTATCTACTTTTCTACATCTTCCCTGCCAATGGGTCATAAGGCAAGTCTCTCTCTCACACACACAGTTTTTTTTTCTTTACATTTCCTGAGTTTATTAATTTTGTTAAATGTTCCTTAAACATATGTTTTATTGTCATTTTTTTTTTCTTTCTGTAGCTTGGTAGACAGATGGAAATACCTTGTGACTTTGGTAAATCAAGTGCCTACAGTCAATAAGAGCTCAGCATCAGCTGAGAATTAACAAACTTACAGCTGAAGCCAGACCAGCTATCTTGATTTGTGTTAATATAGTTTAAAGTACCTGTTAAAAGGAATACAAATGTGTCTAGTGTTTATATTTCATTAAAAACTTCTGGAATGTTGCATGCATTATTTTCACTTAACTGTACCCTGTTATAATGTAATAGCAACCACCTGTGTTGTATATACCTCAGTAGCTAAGTAACCCACCATTTTACAAAGATCCTTTGTGTAATGCAAATGAAGAACTTTAACAGGAAAGTGCTAATTCGTGCACATTGTCATTGTGTGTAAAATCAAAGACTTTAAGTGTATTCTTCAGAGCCTCCATGGAAACTGTTGTCAGCTTGCTTTTCATGAAATGAAACTATTATTAAGGATACAAAGAAAAATTGTTGATCTCTTCTTGACTGTTGAGCTTCTAACACAAAATTAGATAAAGAGGTGGAGGTTTCCAGAGTTATTTTGAGTAGCCCTAAACAGACTTCTGAGAAGTTGGCAGAAGATAGCATTTCTGCTACCTTTGGAAATTATAGTCTGTGACTCACCTGCAAATATATTTTACCTGTTTTAATCTTTCAAAAACTCATATTTATTTTTCTCAACTAATAGATCTTTAACTAATTCACTATCGAATTGCTTACTAGCATTGTCATTGATAATAGATTTAGGATACAAATTAGCCTGGATGAGCAACTGATCTTTTGGGACTGGGAGTAACCTGAATATTTTGTGGTGTTTTTGGTTTGTTGGTTGGTTGGTTTTGTGTGTGTGTGTGTGTGTGTGTAAAAGACTATTTATCACGCAGCTCAGTTTGCCTGGCTGGTAAGATAGATGGGAATGTTTAAATGCACTGCTTAGGACTTCATTCTAATACTATGGTAGTACTTGGGAGTTCACATTTGGCACTGGGTTAGTGAAATCTAACTATAGAACATATCACCAAATGGGATATCTGCCCTGAGGTTGGCAGTCTGGGTCATGAGTCACTCCAGATAATATGACACCCATTACTTATGGTTGACCTACACTACTTCAATCTTGGGCACTTCAATTTTTTTCATATTTATTTCTGAATCTGTTTATCATAGGATTTTGCTATCATTCTCTATCATGCCTATATCTATCATATCTTACTTGTCAGTTTGCCATGCAATCTCATTATCACATACCCTAAAAGGTACATGCAGTAGAAACTATCTTAGATTCTTATGTGACCTCCGTGACCCTAGTACCTGAGCACTTCAACATCCTTAAAGTATTTATTCTTTCAACGCCACATATGGTTGAGTCTGAGAAATACTATTACTCCCATTTTACAAGGACTGAGGCATGTGGAGGATAAGGGACTTTCTCCAAGCGATGAAGTAAGTCTGTGGTAGAACACGGAGTTATTCTCAGGCTAGCACCTTAAAAACTTTCTGTTCTTGCCTCTGAAATGATTAAATGTGACATTGTATGAGTAGTTTTCCTATATCATTACCCAGTGACATTTTTTCCTTGCAAAATGAACATTTTTGTTTTGTGTGAAATGTAAAGTGCTAATCACCAGCAAAAATGGATTTTGACTTGAAACAATACAGTTGCAGTGTGTATGTATTTTGAATTATAAAACAGCTGTAGTCTGCAGCAAAAGCAAATTGCAGGCTCAGAGAAATTCAAAGGAAAGGGAGGTTTGGGGAGTCTTTACAATTTTTAATGGAACTCCCTAAAGAAAACAAAATGCTGGAGGCTGAGCATTTCTTTATATTTTACTCTGCATCATGTGCACTTTCTTTGTTACTGTTATCTCTGACTTCTGGCAAAAACATTATAGACTAAGTTTGGCAAGAAATCAAGATTGGTTAGAAGTAACAGGTTCTTGTTCCCTGAAGCAGCCAATGAACGCAGTGAGGTCAAGGGAAGAAAAGAAAAAAAAACAAACAAACAACAACGCATTTTAACAAACTAAGAGAACTGGTAAGTAACATCCCATGAGCAAAAATATAACAGATAAAAGAGAGCTGCCAATTTCTCAAGGAGACAATATTAAAGGCACAACTGCAAGAAAAGAATTTTTTCTGATTTTTTTTTTCCCTTTAGAGAAGAAGGTAGAAGGATTGATTGGAGGACAAATGCCTCCGCACAAGCCCCTGAACCTCCTACTCCCAGTGCAAATACATTTTAGGAAGTAATGTGAGCACTAGGGATGCAAGACCATGAGCAAATAATATGCTGTGACCAGTCGCTTTTGCCTTTTGTAATTTGACAGCCTAAAATAGAGTTACAATCCCACCCCAAGCTCTGAGATGCAGCATGATAACAGTTTTCAAGTACCTGAAAGGTGTTAAAACAAGGTGAGAGAAGCAGCTTAAATTAGGGCAAGGAAAATTTAGGTTGAACATAAGGAAAAAAATCCTAACTGTCACAGGATGATTAGCCACTGGAATAAGGTTCCTAAGGAGGTTGTGGAATCCATCATTGGAAAATTTTAAGAGCAGGTTAGACAAAGACCTGTCAGGGACGGTTTATGATGGGCCTTGGTGCTGCAATAAGTGGTGCAGGGGACTGAACTTAATAACCATTCATGGTCCCTTCCAGTTTCTGGGATTCAATGACTCTAAACTATTCCAGTACAAATGAATGATAGGCAGAATAGCAAGATTCCAGTATTTTCCTTCAGCTCAGGTGTTTCAAATTTGTTTCATTTCAGTCTTAATTACAAAGTTTAATGTAACGAGATACCACAAATAATATTAACAAAAGGGAATGACCAGGGGCATTGCTGGCACTGGGCACACAGGGCATATGCCCCGAATCCCGGCGCTAGTGCCCCAGGTCTAGTGGGGCCCCACGTCTACTGATCTCCAGACTAGTTGGGGTGGAGATACAGGGCCAAGCCACCCACGGCCGCAGAAGTCCCGTCCCCAGCTGGGGATCCAGGGCTCAGCCGCCTGCAGCTGTCGCGGCCCTGTAGGCCACTCCTGACCTCGTCTCTGGCCAGGGTCCATGGCCTGGCTGCCCACAGCCGTGGCAGCCCTGTCTCTGGCTGGGGATCTGGGGCTTAGCCGCCTGCTGCCATAGAGGCCACTACTGGCCCCATTCACAGCCAGGGATCCAGGGCCCAGGCAGCTCCAGCTGCAGTGGCCCCGTCCCTGGCTTGGCATCTTGGGGCTCAGCTGCCCGCAGCCGCGGAGGCCACTCCTGGCCCATCCCCGGCCGGGGGCATGGCCTGGGGCCAGGGGGCATGGCCTACTGGTGGGGGGCATGTCCTTGGCCAGTGCCCCAGGTGCTTCCCTGGGGCAGTAATACCCCTGGGAATGACCACAAGCCAAACTAGGGAAAGACCAAGTTCAAGCATATTTAGTTAAGATAAATGTATTCAGATTTACAGGGTCTTATCAAATTCACTATAGGGCGCTGAAGTCACAAGCAAAAGCAATCACAGAGTCTTTAGAGATGATCTTTGAGAATTCATGTAGCATTGGTGATATCTCAGAAGACTGGAGAAGACTAACATAGTCTCTATCTTTTAAAAGGTGAACAACAAGGATCCAGGAAGTTATGGACCAATCCTCTTAACTTTGATTCTTGAAAAGATACTAGAATCAATGATAAAACCATCAAACTGCAAGCAGCTAGAGGATAATAAGGTTATAAGAAAGGGCTAATGTCGCTTTCTCATGGACCAATCATACCAAACCAATCTGCAGTCCCTTCTTTGTTACTTACTAGTATATTTCCCTGAAACTTACTTTGATTCCTGTGTACCTATGTGTACTAGTAACTCAGAGATATGTGCACTTTCTCTGAAGGGTAGACTGTAAGGGCTTATTTATACTAAAAACGCTGTGTTGATCTCCAGGAATTGGCACGGAGGAATCAGCTGAGGGTATGTCCGCACATATCTTTTAAATCGAAATAACACTGGTTATTATTTCGATTTAAAAAAGATTAGGTCTACACAATGTTTTCTTGTTTCGAAATGACAAGCTCCATCATTTTGAAACAAGAGACGTTATTTCAAAATAGCTTAAACCTACTTTAATTCAAATCATCTGTTATTTTGAAATGGTTATCTCAAAATAATGCCGTTTGGACAGGTTGTTTCGAAATAACCATTATTTTGCAATAACATTTTTGCCCTTCTCCTTCCCAGGGTGCCTTCTTTTTTGTATATATTGGGTGGGGGCATGGCCCAGTGAGGGGGCCATGTTGTCACACCTCCCATGCTGCCCCTCTTCTGATTCGAAATAGCAAGTCCTGTGTCTGGTCTTGCTATTTCGATTTGAATCTTTTGTTTATTTCAATGGAAATTAATTCAAAGTAAGGATTTTATTTCAAATTAACTTATTTTGACTTAACTTAAATCAAAATATGCATGTATGTGTGGACATAGCCTGAGCGGCCAATGTAGAACTGCTCAATTGATCCCAGATGTGCTCTCCCATCAATGCAGTAACTTCACCTCTCCAAGTGGAGTAACAGTATGTCAATGGGACAGCATTGCCGGTTGACACAGCTGAGTGAAGACAGCTCGGTAAGTCAAAGAAACTAAGTTGATGGGAGATACAAATTCTGTGGCATGCAGCTTCTGTCTTTCCTGTCAACTTCACCCCACAATATAAACTAGGCCTTATTTAGCTAGGCAACCAAAAGGGAAAGAGGAAAGGCACTATTTTAAGAAACAGGGCCACTCATCAAATGAGGACAGAGAGTAAGTGTGCCTGAATGTCCTGCTTAGAGGAGGAGCAGTGTCAAATTATTTACAAGTAAATGCCCAGGAAGAAGAGCTAGCCTGACTGATAGGAAGTGAGATGCCCACCTTTGGAATCACTGGGAGAGAGCAGAAGACATTTTGGAGCAGTCTGGAATTTTCCCCTGAAAGGGAAGGACTTGCTATGTGGTGACCTCTTGATTCTCTGGTCTCCATGTAGATTTCCCCCTGAGAACTGGCTGCTGGGTAACTGGAAGCAAATTTCTCAGCTTGTTCCTTTCCCTGTTTATGGTACCTCTGAGTTCATAATATTTTGTTAGAAAATCTCCCAGCTCAGCCAGAATGTGATAAAATGAGCTACCAGGTGGCAAGTACTGCACTGGCTACTAGTTTAGAGCTACCTGCCTATCGTGAATGTTTCTGAGCACAAGGGTTGGATATCAGAGTTAGGATTTTGGGTAGTTTTTATACTTTGCACCTTCAGCTCTGTATCCTTTGTGGTGAGGAGAAACCTTGGGAACAGAAACATCCTGATTCCAGGGGATCTTTCACAGAGCTATGAATGCCCCATCTTTTAGTTAGGCAGGAAAATCATTTGGGGAACCCCTATTCTCTGAACTGTATCCTCAAGTCTAAGGGCAAGGGTTTGGGGATTTTATTATCTGAGGCCTAGCAAACTGCAGAGGATTTAGTCATCTTATTACATGTGTGAATTTTGTGGGCTGTATTGATCCAATTCAGTCAATTTACTCATTGCTTCTAAAAAGATGTCACACTTAACAAGACTCCCCATTCCCCCAAAGCATGTGTATTAATGGAAAATTAAATTTTACTCTTCCTCTACCAGGTCATGCAAATAGCAAAAAATGCCTGGGTATCGTTAGTGTGGGCTCTGATGACCCTAAGTATATTAATCTACCCTGTTATGTTATATTTGCTTCCTGTTTAATATAACTTGTCTGCTCAGGGGCGTCACTGGCACTGGGCAGGAGGGGCCCATGCCCTGAATCTCGGAGGCTGTGCCCGGGTGTTTTTCCCCTGGCCGGTGCAGGAATGGGGAAAGGAGGCTGCCGGAGTGCAGGCAGAGCTGGCTTAGCAGCTGCTGCCCCCTCCAGGCTGCTCCACGTGTGCCTGGGAGAGGCTGAGGCGGAGGGAGCCAGATTCAAACTGCTCCTCTCTGAAGCCGCAGCAGCAGGCACATGCAGAGCAGGTAGGTGCTGTGGAGGCCAGCGGGTGGGGGATTAGAGGGGTCCTGGACAGGCAGGGGGAAGAGGTAGGGTGGGATGGAGCGAGGGCTTCCCTTCCTGGTCTCTAGGTCCTGAGTGGGCCCAGAGATTGTTCCCTGTGCTGCTGGTCAGGTGCGGGGACCTCTGGGCCCCCAGTGGTACTTAGGGGTGCTCGAAGACATCTGGGCCCCCTCTGTGAATGGAGAGGGGTGCCCCAAGCCTCTGAGCCCCCCGGTGTGACTGGGGAGCTATGTTCCCTCTAAGGTGTGTGGCTGCACAGCAGCCAGGAGTGTCACTTCCCCAGGAAAGGACCCGGGGCATCGGTCCAGGCCCCATCCCTACCCAGAGGCCATGCCCCCTGGCAGCAGGCCATGCCCCCTGCCAGGATGGGGCCGGGAGGGGCTGTCGTGGACACAGGCGACTGGGCCCTGGATCCTCGGCCCGGGATGGGGACGGGAGTGGCCGCCGTGGCCACGGGCAGCTGAGCCCCAGATCTCTGGCGCAATCTGACTGAAGACCAGGAGAGGTGGGGCCCCACCAGACCTGGGGCACTGGCGCCAGGATTCAGAGCATGGGCCCCGTGTGCCCGGCACCAGCGATGCCCCTGGCAGCCACGCACCTAAAAAAAACCTCCCTGTGCTGGGCTTTTCTGTTCCTGTGCACAGGGAGGGGCAAACCGGCAGGACAGCCCAGCATTGGCTGGGTAGGCCAGCAGAGCAGCCGAGTAGCAGGGAGGGAGCGGGACCAGGGCCAGGCAGGGCGAGGACTGCAAAGCAGCTGAGGATCAGTCGGGACAGGGCTAGGGTCAGGGGGGAGTGGGGCTGGGACTGGAGCCGGGGCTGGGCCAGCTCAGCAGCCAGGGGATGCCAGGGCTGGGCAAGGCGAGGCTGGCAAAGCAGCTAAGGATCAGCCAGGGGGTGGGGGGGAAGCGGAGCCAAGGCTGGGGCCAGGGCTTGGCAGGGCCAGGCCAGCAAAACGGCCAAGGATCGGCAGGGGGGGAGGGGGCCTGGGCCAGGCCAGCTGAGCAGTGGAGGTGGTGCCGGGGCCAGGAAGGGCGAGGCCAGCAAAGCAGCCGTGGATCAGCTGGGGGTGGGTGGGGGGAAGCAGGGCTTGGGCCAAGGCCAGGCAGGACCAGGACAGCAGAGCAGCTGGCGGCGGGGGGGCGTGGCCAGGCATGGCCAGGCCATCAAAGTGGCCAAGGATTGGTGGGGGGGAGCAGGGCCAGGGCTGGGCAGGCTTATGACAGCAGAGTAGCTGAGGATCGGTCCAGGGCTGGGCGGGGGTCAGGCCAGCAAAGTGGCCGAGGATTGGAGGTGGGGGCAGGCCTGAACCATGGCCAAGGATCTGCTGTGGGAGGGGGAAGGCTGAGAGAGCAGCTGAAGTTGGGCAGGGGTGCAGGCCTGAAGTGCAGCTGAGGATTGGCTGGGGGTACTATTCCTGAGCTATCCAAGGGCTCCATTTTCCCCTTCATGTCCTTCCTCCCCTAGACATTCTAAAAGTAGGTGATTGTCCAGCTTTTTATTTCTGATAAGTAGAATGTTTAATAAAACAAAGAAACAAAAACCAAAGAGCAGTTTATAGGGAGGAAAAATAATCAAGGGGCAGTGGAGTATATAGTTATCTTTTATTCCTGGAGCCTTCATATCTCAGTTGGTAAAATAGCAGGTTTATAATCTCACGGTTGCAGGTTTAAGCCCTTTGTCGGGTTTTTTAACTTTCGGCCTATTGCTTCTTAGGGAAGGGCAAAACTGGGGAAAAAATATACAGCAAACACAATAAAATGAAGGAAAATAAAGTGTACCATGATTTCAATTACTAATAGTGACCAATTAAGTAAAACAAATAAAGGAGCACATTTGTACTGGCTAGAAACAATTTAGGAGATTTTTTTTTTTTTTTTTAAATTGTAAAATGGGCTACTGTGCAAAATGAAAAACAAGAGGCAAGTTAGCAGTTTTCACTTTTTAAACTTTTTTATGTGCTTATTCATTTTGGAAAACCAACAAAGGCAGACAAACAGTACTGAAGAATTGATGAGACATAATTTTAAGTAACTTATTAATTTTTCATTGTTCTATACTTTTCAATAATTTCCATCACATGAATTTGCACAAAATTTTTATTCAGAAAAAGTCATGCACATGGGTTGAAAATTTTGCACACAAGCCACCAGACCTTAGAGCAGAGATCTCAGACACATGGCCCGTGGACCACATGCAGCCCCTAAAGCTATTTCCTGCAGCCGACAATGACACATTCATTACCAATATTTGCAATATAATTGTGTGGAAAGGTTTCAGTGGTGTGACCCTCAGGCTACTGTATGAATCCTCATGTGACCATTGTGGTGATTTGAGTTTGAGACCCCTGCCTTAGAGGGAACATTGCTGGGGAGGGCTGCCCTAAGGCATCTGGGTCCCAGGGGTGGGTGGCCATGGAATGGAGCCCCTCACCTGAGCTCTGGGGTGGACTGAGGGATGTTCTTCAGCCTCTGTCCTGGCCAGGGTCGGGTCAGTAGAGGCAGGTAAGCCAGGGCTCATTCCTCAGCCTTGGGGTTCTGGGGCTCAGGCTGGTGGCCAGGCTGCTGTGAGGCAGCCCTGGCCGGGAAGCCCCCCACAACCCAGGGGACAAGGCTACGGAGCTGAGCCAGGGTCTCCCACCCTTACCCCACGCCCAGACTGCGGTGCCATCCTGCCCCCACCCCAGGGTTTTCTGCCCTCACCCTATGTCCAAGTGTCAGGGCTGGCCTGGCCTGGGGTCTCCTGTCCTCACCACATGCCCAGGTGGTGGAGCTGCCTGGTCTGACCATGGGGCCGCCCGTGGTGGTGGGTCCAGCCTGGTACAAGCATAGGGTCTCCTGCCCTTACTTAGTTGCCTCAGTTGTGAGGCTGGGGCAGCAGGTGGACACTCTGCTGAACACCACCATATTCTGTGCCTAGTATTTATTCTGTGCTTGAAATTGTTCTCTTGTGTGTTGGATTGTTTTACATTAAGCAGAGAGTGACTGGAGGTGTGGGGCACAGACAGATAATATGGGGTGACAGAGATAATTAATTGCATTTACCTTTAAAGTATATGCTAGTTAATATTGTATATATGTCCTTTAGTGTCATAAGTAAAATAATTCCGTAAACCTGAGTAATAGGCATTATAACCAATGTCCAACAAGGCTCCACATTGTCTGTTTGGAACTCCTGCTTAAACACTGTACTCCATTTTGTATACTTGATGAAACCTGGGTTAGGCGTATGCTGTGTATGTTCATTTAAATGTGTGAATAAAGGGTGTGTGTGTGTGTGTGTGTGTGTGTGTGTGTGTGTGTGTGTGTGTG
>ML681993.1:23760610-23787406 GCA_007922195.1 Podocnemis expansa
GTGTGTGTGTGTGTGTGTGTGTGTGTGTGTGTGTGTGTGTGTGTGTGGACATCTCTGATTAAAGCAAACAGAAGGAGCCACCCCAGAAAGAAAAGAACAAAATACAAGGAAGCCTGCAAATGACTGGTGACCAATGATCTCACACAAACCCTGAGGGCAACTTGACACAGCAAATCCCATAGACTTACATGAGGGCCAGCAAGTATAAACAATGGGTGAGAACATGAAAACTTTGGGTCTCATTCTGCAACTGTCATCCTGGAGCACTGGATTCATGACCAACAGAGGCCTGGCTCCATCTTTTCACCCAGCCCAGCTGGCCACTAGGCTAGATCAAGAAACATATGAAAGGACTGGTTATTATCTTGTACCAGCTTGCAGAAATTCTTGTGTATGTGTGTGCATGTGTGTCACTGTTTTGTTTATCCTTACTTATTTACAATAAATGTGGCATATTGCCTTGTCTACCCAACTAAGCTGAGCACAAGGAGGGAGCCAGGTCTCTCTAGGTCATGAATCTGGTTCTCTAAGATGACAGTTGCAGAGTGAGACCCAAAGTTTTCATGTTTTTTATACTTGCTGAGTCTTGCTGCCTCAAAGTTTCTGTCTGATGATCATTCATCACCAGTCATTTGCAGACATGACTTTGATCTTGTATTTTGTTTTTCTTTCTGGGGTGGATTCTTCTTGCTTTTCAGAGATTAGTTTGAATTGTTCATCCATTAAGTTGGTACTTACATTTCCTCAGGACAGGCTGGCATCAACTGATCCCATCTCACAGACCCTTCATTCACACATCTTTTTCACACATAGTTAAGTGAAATTACACAGTGTTACATCTAAAAGAAATTTCATCAAAAATATAAAATGAGTCCCAAATTTATGATATGGAGCTTTGTTAAATATTGGTTATAATGTCTATTAAACTGAGTTAAATATTTCAGTTATGATATTAAAGAACAGATACACAGTGTTGCCTAACATGATTTAAAGGTAAATTCTATTCATTTTATCTGTGTCCCTACAGGAGACTGAGCAAACATTAGCAGACTGGGCCTGGGGAAAAGATTCCTGAGATTTGAGAGTTCTTTTGGGAGATCATGAGTGAGACTTTACCTACCAATAATGTCACTCATAATAAATTTGCAAGAGCTGACATGTCTGCATAAGTTATGTGCTTCAGTTTTGGGCCTGTGTTGAAAAAGCCACAGTGGAATAATGCTTCTTATTTATGTAGCCTTTTAGTAAAAGTTTCAAATATGAAGACTGGCTCTTGTGACCACTTGCAAACTGGAACCCAAATCCTTTGCCATTTTATATAGTTTGGGTTACAACAGAACTCTGGAAATTAACCTCAGAACGGACATTCTGGATTTAAACTGGTTCCTCTTGAGCATTCTTTCCAGTATCAAATTTGTTCAGATAATACCTTCTTTTTCCCATTGTAACCCCACCGCCACTCCTCCTCAGATCTGAAAGTAGCTGGGTTCTGTTCTTCTCTCTATCTCTTTTTCATGCAACATAGGCCAAATTCTCTTTTGAGTCACACTTAGCTTGAGTAGGCCCATGGCCTTCAAATTAAGTGGCTAGTGGCACATGTTGTGCTAGTGCTACCCTGTAACATTCAGTAGGTGGGTAAATGCAGTTGCACCTGTGCTTTGATTTAGCAAATATTTCTAAAGATGCAAAAAAAAAAAAAAATCTGAAAATTAAAAAAAATGGAGGATCCAAATTAGATTCAGGTGGGGTGGGGGTGAATTGCAGCCATAGGGAGCCAAGTGAGCAGTGAGCAAGAAGAGGGAACAGCCCAGGGGAAGAGGTTTGTATTGGAAGCCAAGTGAGGTCTAGGCACACTATGGAGGGTCTGTCAAGCTGGGAAGGAGAAATAATGGGGTCAGAAGGAGCTTGGGAGCTTGGGAGAGGGTAAGTAGGGGGCTTTAAACAAGTAAACAGTCCCATTGCATTCAGTTGCATAGAGAATGTATGTAGGAATATTTTGTCAATGATGACCAAGAGTGAAAAGAATCATAGAATCATAGGGTTGGAAGGGACCCCACGAGGTCATGTAGTCCAACCCCCTCCCAAAAAAGCAAGACCACTCCCACTAGATTATCCCAGCCGGGGTTTTGTCCAGCTGGGCCTTGAACACCTCCAAAGACGGAGATTCCACCACCACCCTAGGTAGCTTATTCCAACGCTTCACTACTCGCCTAGTAAGAAAGTTTTTCCTAATATCCAGTCTGGACCTCCCCAGCTGTAACTTGAAACAATTTCTCTTGTTCTGTTCTCTGTTACTACTGAGAACAGATGTGCTCCATCCTCCTTGGAGCATCCCTTCAAGTAGGTGAAGGTTGCTATCAAATCCCCCCTCAGTCTTCTTTTCTGCAGGCTAAATAAGCCTAGTTCCTTCAGTCTTTCTTCATAGGGCTTGTGTTCCAGCCCTTTGATCATTTTGGTTGCCCTCTACTGGACTCTCTCTAATTTGTCCATGTCCTTTTTGTAGTGGGGAGCCCAAAACTGGACACAGTATTCCAGATATGGCCTCACCAGTGCCGAATAGAGGGGAATGATCACATCCCTTGATCTGCTGGCAACACTTCTTCTGATATAGCCCAGCATGCCATTTGCCTTTTTGGCAGCAAAAGCACACTGCTGACTCATATCCAGCTTCCCATCCACCATGACCCCCAGGTCCTTTTCTACACTGCTGCTATTTAGCTGATCACTCCCCAGCCTGTAACAGTGCATGGGGTTTTTACATCCCAAGTGCAGGACTTTGCACTTGTCCTTGTTGAACCTCATGAGATTTCTATTGGCTCACTGCTCCAATTTGTCTAGGTCTCCCTGAATCCTGTCCTTGCCCTCCAGAGTGTCTACCGTTCCCCCCAGTTTGGTATCATCCACAAATGTACAAAGTGTGCAATCTGTCCCATCATCCAGATCATTAATGAATATGTTCAACAGAATTGGCCCCAGGACCAATGTTCCCTCTAAGGCTTGACGGCTTGTGTGCAAAATTTTCAACCCGTGTGCAAAACTTTTTCTGAATAAAATTTTTGTGCAACTTCACATGATGGAAATTATTGAAAAATATAGAACAATGAAAAATTAATGTTATTTAAATTGTTTTTATTAATAATTTGAATGTATTCTATGCTTATTTAACATTTTGTCTCATCAGTTTTTCAATCCTGTTTGTCTGCCTTTGTCAGCTTTCCAAAATGTATAAACACATAAAAAAGTTAAAATTAAAGCAATTAACTTGCCTCTCATTTTTTCATTTTGCACAGCAGCCCATTTTACAATTTTAAAAAAATGGTCCTAAATTGTTCCTAGCCAGTTCAAATGTGACCCTTTACTTGTTTTACTTAATTGGTCACTATTACTAATCTTGATCACAGTATACTTTATTCCTTCATTTTATTAGTGTTTGCTATATATTTTTTCCCTAGTTTAACCCTTCCCTAAGGAGCAACAGGCCAAAAGGTAAAAAAAAAAAAAAAAAAAAAAACAACCCAGGGCTTGACCCTGTGATTACAAATCTGTTATTCTACCAACTGAGCTACAGGCATTCCATATATAAAAATGTCTAGGCATAAAGGATAACTGTGTACTCCACTGCCCCTTGATCCCATCCCCCCAAAACTGCTCTTTATTCCGTGTGTGCATCTGTGCAGCAAACTCTTAACATCAGGATCGTGGGTTCCAGCACTGTGCCCCCCCAGTCTACTTATCAGAAGTAAAAGGCTGGACAATCACCTGTTTTTAGAATGCCTGAGGGAGGAAGGACATGAAGGTAAAAAGGAGCCCTTGGATAGCTAGCAACTCCCCCCCCCACCAGCCAATCCTCAGTGGGGCTTCAGGCCTGTCCCCCTGCCCATCTTCAGCTGCTCTCCCACCCTGCCCCCTCCGCCAGTTAATCCTTGGCCATGGTTAAGGCCTGTCCCCCCCACTCCTCATCCAATCCTCAACCACTTTGCCAGACTAGGGTTACCGGGTACCAAAGCATGGAAAGGACAACAGGGGAGTACAAAAAGGAGGATGTTGGAGGACACATATGCATCTGGGACTCCACCTGGGCCCCCTTCATCCACCCAGCCAATGCTCCCCCCCCAAATGCTTGCCCCATTGATCACCCAACTCCAGGGAAATCTGTCTAGCCCCTAGTTACAGCATGAGATTAATTGCAAGAACAGAGGCTCAAGAATATCAAATGAATGGCTTAAGTATTTTTCCTCTTCACATTAAAGTAACTGTAAAGCCAACCACTTTAAGGAGTCACAAAACTAAGTATTGAATGTTTATATCAAGGTGCAAGGAGAATCACACTGCAGAACTCCTATCCAGACTGATGTTTTTACATTGTGAGTTGCAAACGGAAGCACACCACCAATAAATTTAATGTAGTAATTATGGACAAGATTAAAACCAGTCTTAACACAGTAAGTTCCTTCACAGAATTCACTCATTGTTTGACACACAGAGGGATGGGCCCTTGACTACATGAAGCCTAACAGAATTTGAGTTGTTGGCTTCTAAAGGAAAAGTAATCTCTGTCAGCAGTATTCTCCCCATGACTTGAAATTAGGGGTGTGGTGCAGGGGGTGCTCACTCATTTGCTCTAACACTGTTACTAGCCAACAACTGGGGGGTATAGGCCGAGTGTACAGAAATCCCTGTCTAGCCTCAGTTTTGAGCCTCACTGTGCAGTATTTTTAAAAAATCACAGACAAGCTCTTTAGATTTTATACACTCAGGAAAGGAGAAATGAGAAAAAATGAGATCTGCTGGTTTTTATGTACAGACCTACCTGAAACATAACCTTTTACCTAAAATGCAAATGTCTGGAAACATCATATCCTACTATGTCTGCCATAAACCACAGATGGATATATATCTATTTTATGACCATTGACATTTTGTTTGCTTTTATGTGAAATACACATCAAATGTGGCGGGGGGGGGGGTATGAAGTAGAAGTTTGTGACTATCAAATGCTCCACCCAAGAGGACAGCACCTATTCTTGAATGCAATGATCAGTTTTTTCCTAAATATAACAAAATAAAAATAACCATAGAGTATATAGGCAAAAGCAAGCTGCTTGTTTTCTATGATTTGATAAACTAACAAAGGGACAAATATTGCAATCCTTACTCCATCAAATTTCCCACTGACTTCATTTAAAGCATAGGATCAGGCCCAGCCCAGCAGCTACTTTAGAATGGATAATACTTTCATATCTGTGTATCTTACTAAAATTTAAGGACACATCTATAGTGGACTAATCTCTTCTTGGAAAGGAGAAACAAACTGAAAAAAAATCACACTGGGAAAAGGAAAATCTTACAGATTCAAAGCTCCTCACAACCAAAAGTGAACTTTGTTGGCCCTCTAAACAAAAGATTTGTTGTCAAAAGCCAAAGTTCATTAGAAGGAATAAAGATCTCGCTTAGCTTAGCCCTTAGAGAAAGAAACCTCCCCAGAAACTAAGCCAAGCAGGGCAGCAAAGCAGGAAGCAAAGAAGGAGTCACAGGTTTCTCTCTGGGCACTTCAGAGATCCCATCAAGGTGAAGAAAAGCCCCAACCCCACCAAAAAATAAGATCAAACCTCCCCCAAAACTAGGTGCAGGGAAAGGGGAGAGGACCTGAGCTGGAGCCTGGAAAGAAGCCGGGGTTGAGGAGCGGAAGCAACAAAGCAAAGTGAAACCACGTGTAGCACTGCAGCATGCCTGGAGCAGGGAGGAGGGCAGGGCAAAGAGGAGGAGTCTTAAAGCGATACACCACTCCTCCGTTCCTTGGCTGAGCCTCAGCCGCTCTGTCGGGCTGCCCCAGCCAGTCCTGCCCCTCCCCGTGCGCGGGGACTGGAAACCCCTGCGCGGGGAGGGGTTTCTTATGTGCGTCGCCGCGCAACCGCGCACCTTAGAGGGAACAGTGCCCAGGACCGACCGCTGGGACACACCACTCGTTACTGGTTGCCAACTTGACATGGAGCCATTGATTTCTACACGCTGAAACCGTTGATCTAGCCAGTTTTCTATCCACCTTACAGTCCACACATCCAACCCATACCTCCTTAATTTGCCAATGAGAATGCTTTGGGAAACTATATCAAAAGCCTTGCTAAAGTCGAGGTATATCACATCAACAGCACCTTCTTTCCAATTGGAGTTTCCTCTGCAGGGCAAATAGGAATATAAACAATAAAACTTTCTTTTGCCACTAAAGAAAATGAATACCCTGAAAAGCAGACTGCTTTGAGTGAGTGCCATTGGCGGGTGGCCACTCTTCAGACTGGAAATACTATTTATTCTGCTCTTCAGTTTTGCTCTCCTATGAATTGTGCGCAGTATAAGTACACCTACCAGGCTGCGTGCCACAAAGTTAACCATCCTTTTACTGAAAAGTTCCAGGAGGGTAGCCATGTTAGTCTAATCCAGTAAAAATAGAAAAGAGTCCTGTGGTACTTTTAAAGAGGAACACATTTATTTATCACATGAGCAAAACCCCAATTTAGAAACCATTTTAAAGTGTCTGACAAAGTGGGACTTCACCCACAAAATCTTTAGCAATAAATAAATTTGTTACTCTTTGAAAGTGCCACTAGATGCTTTGCTTGTTTTACATTATCTTCTTGCCGTACTTTATTGTGAATTCCTGTAATGTTGTTTGCCTTACATTGGATAGTTTGGTCACAGTAATGCTTATTTTTGGTTTGGACTCTTCTTTCCTGTAAGAGTAGGTCTTACTCAGTTTTTGCACCTATGTCCTCTCTGCTTTGTTTCCCCAGGAGGGGGATTGGGAGTCTGGCAGGAGCTAAGGGCAGAGTGGAAGGAATACCGCAGGAAGCTTCCCTGCCTTGTTTTCAGTTCACTTTGTTGTCCTCTCTTTGGCTATTTGCAGGGCAGGCAGAAGGCAGGCAGCCTGGCTGTCTGGCTAGGTCTGCCACTTTGGTGTGACCCTGCTTACAGCACCACACTGGCAGCCCCAGCCAGCCTACCTGCTCGCCTCATGAGTTCCCCAACTTCCCCTACCTGGGTTGCATATACCTGGAACCTGGGAAAGGATCAGAGCCTTTTTAAATTTCCTGCCCTATGGCATAAGCAGTCCAGCATGGCAAATTGCAGCTGCTGTGCTGGTATCCTTCCACTCCCCTGCTCCACAATCTCATGTTGCCAATCAAAGTGGAGGGCAAGTATTACAGCAATGTTCAGGGGAGGCATGGGCTCTTTTTTTAAAGCTTGAGAACAGCAGCAGTAGGCATCTTCAGCGTGGGTCAGCAGGGTGTCATCTCTCAGCTGGGCACCCAGATGCCATCAACTTCTGCAGTATATAGAGAACCTAAGAGGAAGCGTAGGGTTGTGGTGATTGGGGACTCCCTCCTGAGAGGAACGGAGGCACCCATCTGTCGCCCTGACAAGGCCTCTAGAGAGGTATGCTGCCTGCCAGGTGCCCGTATCCGAGATGTAACGGAGGGATTGACAAAAATCATCAGCCCCTCAGACTAATACCCCATGCTGCTTATCCATGTGGGTACCAATGATACTGCGAGAGGTGATCCTCAGCAGATCAAAGGTGACTTCAGGGCTCTGGGAGTGAGGGTGAAGGAGTTTGGAGCACAGGTGGTGTTCTCCTCAATCCTTCCAGTCAAGGCTAGAGGCCTGAGGAGAGAGGTGTATCCTGGAGGTGAATGCCTGGCTGCGAAGATGGTGTTGTCAGGAAGGATTTGGCTTCCTTGACCATGGAGTCCTATTTCAGGACAGAGAATTGATAGGCAGAGATGGCCTTCACCTGTCCAAAAAGGGGAAAAGCATATTTGGGCAACGACTGGCTGACCTAGTGAGGAGGGCTTTAAACTAGGTTCAATGGGGGAAGGAGACCAAAGCCCACAGGTAAGTGAGAATGTGGGTGTTCTGGGGGGAGGGATGGAACTTGGGGGGTGCTGGGATTGTAGCACCAGCAATAAAAGAGAAGGTAGTTGAAACATGGGGGGGGGAATCAAACAAATGTCTTAAGGGCTCTACTGAAGCCCCAGTACACGAGGAGAGTGGGGGAGGAGAACTCCTAGAAAAAATGCAAGGAGGTTTATGTAATAGAATTGGAAATCAACATGACAAAATAGGGCAATCAGCCGGGTATCTTAGGTGCCTATACACTAATGCCAGGAGCCTGGGAAATAAGCAAGAAGAATTGGTAATACTAGCGCAGACAGGGAACTATGATATCATAGGAATAATAGAGACGTGGTGGGATAGTCTGCACGACTGGAGTTCTGCCATGGATGGTTATAAACTGTTCAGGAAGGAAAGGCAGGGAAGAAGAGGGGGAGGATTAGCACTATATGTAAAAGAGCACTATGACTGCTCAGAGCTCCATTATGGAAGTGGAAGCGTGCCAATAGAAAGTCTGTGGGTTACATTGAGAGGGGAAAGCAACAGGGGGGATGTTGTGGTGGGTGTCTGCTATAGACCACCAAACCAGAAGCAGGAGGTGGATGAGGTGTTCTATGGACAACTAGCGGAAGCTTCTAGATCACAGGCCCTGGTGCTCATGGGGGACTTCAATTTCCCTGACATCTGCTGGGAGGCCAATACAGCAGTGCATGGGCAATCCAGGAGATTTTTAGAGAGTGTTGGGGACAACTTTCTAGTACAAATGCTAGAGGAACCAACTAGGGGCCTTGCACTGCTCGACTTGCTGCTCACAAACAGGGAAGAATTGATCAGGGACGTAGAGGTAAATGGCAAGCTAGGCAGTAGTGACCATGACATGGCTGAGTTCAGGATCCTGATTAAAGGAAGGAAGGAAAGAAGCAAAACAAAAACCCTGGACTTCAAAAAAAACAGATTTTGGCTCCCTCAGGGAACTGATGGGCGGGATCCCTTGGGAAGCTAATCTGAAGGGGAAAGGAGTCCAAGAGAGTTGGCTATATTTTAAAAAAACCCTGCTAAGGGCACAGGAAGTTGCCATTCCAATTAGGAGAAAGAACAAACATGTGAGGCAGCCAGAATGGCTTAGCAGAGAACTCTGCTCTGAGCTTAAACATAAAAAAGAAGCTTACAGGAAGTGGAAGCTTGCTCAGATGTCGAAAAAGGCATATAAAGACATTGCTAGGGACTGCAGGGATAAAATCAGAAAGGCCAAAGGACAAATGCAGTTGCGGCTAGCGAGGGATGTAAAAGATAACAAGAAGGGGTTCTACAAGTATACTAGTAACAAGAAGAGGATCAGGGATGGTGTAGACTCCTTGCTGAATAGGGCAGGCATCTTTGTGACAGAGGATGAGGAAAAAGCTGAAGTGCTCAATGCATTTTTTTCTTCAGTTTTCACAGGCAGGGTCAGCTCCCAGCCCACTACCATGGGTGTGGCAGATGGGAGAGAAGAAGACAGGCCCTTGGTGACGGAAGGTCAGGTTAGGGACTGCTTAAAGAAGCTGCAAGTGCACAAGTCCATGGGGCCGGACGAACTGCATCCAAGGGTGCTAAGGGAATTGGCCGACGAAATAGCCGCAAAACTGGCCATTATCTTTCAAAACTCATGGAGAACAGGGGAGGTGCCAGAGGACTGGAAAAAGGCAAATGTAGTGCCTATTTTCAAGAAAGGGAAAAAGGAGGATCCAGGGAATTACAGACCAGTCAGCCTCACCTCAATCCCTGGAAAAATTATGGAGCAGATTCTCAAAGAATCCATCCTCACACACTTAGAGGAAAATAAAGTGATCAGAAACAGTCAGCATGGATTTAGCAAGGGTAAATCATGCCTGACCAATCTCATCTCCTTCTATGAGCAGATGACTGGTTTTCTGGATGAGGGAAGCACCGTTGATGTGCTATACCTTGATTTTAGCAAGGCTTTTGATACAGTTTCCCACAGCATTCTCATTGGCAATTAAGGAAGTATGGGTTGGATAGGTGGACTATAAGGTGGATAGAGAACTGGCTAGATCAACGGTTTCAGCATGTAGGAATCCATGGTTCCATGTCTAGCTGGCAAACGGTCACGAGTGGTGTGCCCCAAGGGTCAGTCCTGGGGCCGGTTCTGTTCAACATTTTCATCAATGATCTGGATGATGGAATAGACTGCATTCTCAGTAAGTTTGCAGATGACACCAAGCTGGGGGGACCAGTAGACACGTTGGAGGGCAAGGACAGGATTCAGGGAGACCTAGATAAATTGGAACAGTGGACCAATAGAAATCTTATGAGATTCAATAAGGATAAGTGTAAAACCCTGCATTTGGGACAAAAAAACCCTATGCACTGCTACAGGCTGGGAAACATTCAGCTAAGTAGCAGCAGTATAGAAAAGGACCTGGGGGTCATGGTGGATGGGAAGCTGGATATTAGTCAGCAGTGTGCTCTTGCTGCCAAAAAGGCCAATGGCATACTGGGCTGCATGAAAAGAAGTATTACCAGCAGATCAAGGGATGTGATCCTTCCCCTCTATTCTGCAATGGTGAGGCCACATCTAGAATACTGTGTTCAGTTTTGGGCTCCCCACTACAAAAAGGACAGGGACATGCTAGAGAGAGTTCAGAGGAGGGCAACCAAAATGATTAAAGGGCTAGAGCACAAGCCCTATGAGGAAAGACTGGAAGCATTAGGCTTATTTAGTCTGCAGAAGAGAAGATTGAGGGGGGATTTGATAGCAACCTTCAACTACTTGAAGGGATGCTCTAAGGAAGATGGAGCTCAACTGTTCTCGGTAGTAAAGGAGAACAGAACGAGGAGCAATGGTCTCAAGTTGCGGTTAGGGAGGTCTAGGCTGGAGATTAGAAAAAACTTTTTTACCAGGAGAGTGGTGAAGTCTTGGAATGAGCTGCCGAGGGAGGTGGTGGAGTCTCCATCTTTGGAGGTGTTTAAGGCCTGGCTGGAGAAAACCCTGACTGGGATGGTTTAAGTGGGAGTGCCCCTGCCTCTGACAGGGGGTTGGACTAGATGACCTATGAGGTCCCTTCCAACCCTATGATTCTATGATTCTAAACAAGTTGACTGGAAGTCCTAGGGGTGGTCTGATCCACCTCCCTTCCTCCCACTCCTATTTTCTAATCTCCCTGACTCCTGATGTTTATCAACAGAAACCTGTAGGAAATAGGGACTGATATATCTTGTCAGAGAAGAAGAATTTGTATATGTCCTCCTAACATGGTCTGTGAGTTTTTACAAGGAAATTGCCAGCACCTTGATTCATTTGTAGGGAACACTGGAAATGAATGCTTGCTCATTTTACAGTTTTAATGTAGATGAGTATGAAGGAGTTGTGGTATCACAACATGGTATGTCGCCTCTGTGGGGTTGGAGAGTGGTATAGAGCCTAAACACTCTGGACCAGGGTAGTCCATGGTAATCGACATGGTCAGACTGCACTGGTGCCTAGACAGTTGCTGGCTAGAAACTGACAGCTTCAATTTTAGTCATCAGCTGGCATGGCCCTAGGGATCAAAATTTCTTTCAGAAACATCACACCTCCGTGCTTCCAAAATTTCCAGTTGATATGAAACTTCCTCATTTCAAAATATTTCATGTGAATTCCAGTTTCACTTGGGGCCCAGGATAGGGGTATGGCCTGTTGGGGAGTGGGTTGGGGGTCTGTTGTGGGTGTGGCCTATTGGGGGCGGACCCATGACAGGGGCAGGGTCTAGCACAGGTGGAGCCTGTGGGCCTGTGCCTCAGGTCTTTTTGCTATGCAGCAACGCCCCTGACTCTGCTTAATATATTGTGAATTATTTCTTGAGAATCTCTATCTTGGAAGTAAGTGGAGGTTAACCTGTGGTTAGAATTTCCCTTTCCACCTACCTTGGTGACACTTCTAGGAAGGAGTGAGGGGGTGAAGGAACCACAAAATACATTCATATGAAAAGAAAATACATAAGTTACTGTCCTGTGCTGTAGGTAAGATGCTGGTGATCTCAGGCCAGTCACTATAAGACATAAGGGCATTGGTGGCACTAAAGGAGGTAAACAAATGGATAGGAGAACTATGTTGACCTACGGCACAGGGGGGAAAATTCGACATAATATATTTTAATTCTAGTAAGGCTCTTCACATAGCCCCACATGACAATCTCATAAGCAAACAGGGGAAATGTAGTCTAAATTAAATTACTTTAAGGTGGGTGCTCAGCTGATTGAAAGACCATATTCAAAGGATAGTAATTAATGGTTTGCTGCCAAATTGGGGGGGGGGGGTATTTGGTGAGGCCCCACACAGGTATGTCTCCTGGTTCTGATATTATTCAGTATTTTCCTTAATGAATTGGATGAACATATGGAGAGTATGTTTATAAAAACTGAATGCCTCAAAACTGACAGGGGTTGCAAGCACTTTAGAAAGAAGGTTAGAATTTAAAAAAAAAAAAAAAATCCTTGAGAAGTGAAAGACCTGTCCTGAAATCATAAAGACAAGTGCAATATATTACACTCAGAAAGGAAAATGTTCAACTACAAAAACTTTGAATATCTTTGAAACATCATAGGAGACTAGAAAGGTCCCAGATGACTGGATAAGAGCAAATATAGTGCCTATCTTTAAGAAAGGGAAATAAGGACAAACCAGGGAATTATAGACCAGTCAGCTTAACTTCTGTACCAGGAAAAATAATGGAGAAAATATTTAAGGAATCTATTAGCAAGAATCAAGAAGAGAAGAAGATGCTAAGTGATAATCAGCATGGATTTGTCAAGAAGAAATCATATCAACCCAAGCTGACAGCTTTCTGTGATGGGGTAAGAAGCCTTATGGATAGAGGGGAAATGGTAGATGTTTGTATCTCAACTTTAGTAAGACTTTTGAAACGGTCTTGCATCACTTTCTCATTAACAAAGTAGGGAAGCACAGTCTTGATGGAGCTACTATAAGATGAGTGAAAAACTGGTGGGATAACTGCTCCCAGAGATTAGTTACCAGTGGTTCACAGTCATGCTGGAAGGGCCTAATGAGCAGGGTACTGCAGGGATCGGTTCTGTTCAATCTTTTCATCAGTGATTTAGATGATGGCGTAGAGAGTACACTTGAAATGTTTGCTGATGATACCAAGCTGGAATGGTTTGCAGGTATTTTGGAGGACAGGATCACAATTCAAAATGATTTGGACAAACTGGTGAAATGGTCTGAGTAAACAGAATGAAATTTAATAAGGACAAGTGTGAAGTACTCCACTTAGGAAAGAATAATACATTATATATATAAAACATGTGCAATGACTGCCTAGGAAGAAGTACTACGGAAAGGGAACTCAGTATAATAGTGGGCCACAAACTAAATATGAGTCAATAGTGTAACACTGCTGGGGGGGGGAGGGAAGCAAACAGGATTCTAGGATATATTAACAGGAGTATTGTAAATAAGACATGAGAAGCAATTCTTTCACTCTACTCAGCTGTGATTAGGCCTCAACCGGAACACTGTGTCCAGTTCTGAGTGCATCATTTCATCAAAGACGTGGACAAATTGGAGAAAGTCCAGAGAAGAGCAACATGAATAATTAGAGATCTGGAACAGTTGACATAGGAGGGAAGAGAGAGCTGGACTTGTTTAGTCTGGAAAAGAGAAGACTGACAGCGGATATGATTGATAAGAGTTTTCATGTGCCTAAGAGGGTGTTATAAGGAAGAGGGAGAAAAATTGTTTTCTTTATCTGCTGATGATAGAAGAAGCAATGCGTTTAAATTATAGCAAGGGAGGTTTAGGTTGGACATTAGGAAAAAATTCCTAACTGTCAGGGTGATTAACTGCCTCAATAAGTTGCCCAGGCAGATTCTGGAATCTCCGTTGGAAGTTTTTAAGAACAAGGTATACAAAAACCTGTCAGGGATGGTTTAAAAGGGTACTTGGTCCTGTCATGAGTGTGGGGTGCTGGGCTCAATGACATCTCATGGTCCCCTCCGGTTTCTATGATTCCATGAAAATTTGAAATAATGGGTATGTGGTAGCACTGCTGAAAAGGATCTGGAGGTTACAGTGAGTCACAAAATTTAATAGGCATCAACACTATAAATACTATGATGTAGTTATAAAATGTATGTTATCATTTTGGAGGTATATTAACAGGTAGATAATTTTCACTCAGCTCATGACTGATGGACTCTCAGTTAGTAATATTTGGTTCTGGGCTTTACATTTTAGGAAAGAGACACATTGGGTAGTGTCTAGGGGAGAACAATAAAATTGAAAGAAGTACAGAAAAAATCCTATGAGGAAAGGTTAAAACAAACAAACAAACAAACAAACACAACCAGCTGGGCAGGCTTAGTCTGGAGAAAAGAAGATCTAAAAACAGTCATAACATATTTGAAAACTGTGACAAGTACTGTGTTCAATGTTTGTTTCTTGGAGGTGGGAAAAGTAGTGGCCCTAATCTGAAATAAGGGAGATATCAGTTGTATGTGGCATCACAAATCAGGGAGAAATGGCTTCTAGTTTCCAGCTTGTCTGCTAGAACTAGGCTTTAGCACACTGGATCTTACTGTGCATTTGTGCATATTCCCTCATTTAGTGGGGCTCTCATTTGTGTTAGATGCTTTGGTAGCACAAATGATAAGGAAAAGAAATGTGTCTGAAGGGTAAACAGTTAAAGTAGGAGCAAGTTAGGTTATTTTACAAAGTAAATCAGCTCTAATGGCATCTATATTTATAACCTATCACCCAGTTTCAAAGTGTGTTCTTATAAAAAACTGCTGAGCCTCCAATCTTGCAATTAATACATATCAAGAGACCCATGTGACGACATGAAACCACACTGACTTTTACTTAAGATTCCTGATATAGAGCACAGATGCAAATCAGTTAGCCATAGGTTGACTGAAACTCAATAAAGGCAAACATACTGTAAGTACAACTTTATAGCATTGTTTTGTTTGTGCAGCAAATATTTATTATACTAAGCTTCTTGGGTCCTAAACATTTACCCAGGATAAATTAACTGTAGTAAATCCACTTGAAATAATCACCTTTCCAAATATGATATGTGCATAATGTTTGACTTCGAAAAGATCCTGCAGTTGGGAATCAGTCTTATCTTGACACAGAGAGGCTACACTCATTGTTCTGGAGAATGGTGACAATTATTTAGTTAAAGATGTAGAGGAAATATAAACATGTATATTATCTTTTGGTAAGCCTTGCAACTTTGAGCATGGGTACCATGTGAGTAGATTTACTCATAATCTAAAGAAACATAGCATAATAGTCTTCTGGAACAGGAAAAATAGCAATAAAATTATTTTGAAATGAAGTAAGATTTTCTGTGTGCACCATTTTTGTAACCACAATAGTCCCACAATATTTGAGAGACAAGATGGATGAGGTAGTGTCTTTTATTGGCCTAACCTATGCTGATGATAGAAATAAGTTCTTGAAACACACAGAGGTCTTCTTTAGGTCTGGGAAAAGTACTCCCATGTGATGCTGGTTCAGATTAGTTGGTATTTAGACATATGTTCAGACAATGATGAAGTGTCTCACAGAAGATGGTTTCATAAAAGATTTTATCTTATCCGCTTTGTCTCTCTATTAGGATTCCCTGACAAAATGAAGATATACAGCTTGTTATAGTCCATTATTGTAAATTTGGAATTTTAGCTTATATGTTTTCTTTTACATGATTCAATATCATGACCTTCTTTATAAACATTTCAGAACTGTCCATTCTACTGAGCATATTCCATAAGAATGGTATTTGCCACTAGAACTACTTGCCTTCTCCAATACTGTCCCTTCAAATGAGTTTGAATATATTCAATGACATTCAGAGAAGGTACACTATATTTTCTTTTTGGAAGAATTTTCCTTTGCTCGCATTGGTCACCAGATTCCCTGGACTGTGCAGAATTCTTTATATCAGCTTTTGGCTCTCTTTTTATTGTGAGCTTGGACAATGCTTCAAATATTTCTTTCACACTTTTATAATTCAATTATTTCTAACAGTAGACTGACTTACCTAATTAATTTCCATTTTTCTGTTTAGCTGGAATCATGAAATTCTGTACACTCATTCATCATGGAATGCTGAGAATAGAGAAAAATCCAGATTTATACTCTAACCTTCCCTTTGGATGTCACCATGTAATTAGTAAGTGTTTCATGAGATTTAATCAGTTTTTGTGAACATATAAGAGATGTATGAGGCCTCTGATTTTGAAAAATTAAGACCATCTTAAATTTTATTTATTGATTTCTAAGCTAGGGCAATTTCAGAAAGTGTGTGTTTGTTTTAAGCACAGACTCTGATACCCTTGTGCCTTCAATGGACAGACAGCTATCAGGTAATGCAAAAGACCAGAACTGAATGAATACATTTAAAAAAAAAAAGACTTTTCAACAATAAGGTTGCTAGCATGTATTGTAAATTCAGACAGGGTAAGAATGTAGCTGAAGGTGTGTATGAAGGTACAAGCAAATGCTTCTCTTGCAAGCACTCTGTGGGTCTTGCTTCCAACAATTACATTTGTTTCGCTACTTAACTCCAGAACTGTGTATCTTGTGACTTTCTAATGTTTAGTATTCTTTGCATCTACCCTAAAATTGCCAATATATTCTCAGTGCTACTTCTGTAAATGATAAGATATAATGATAATCAGATATTTTGCTGCTACCCACTGACAATAAAATTATTAAATTCCTGTCTTTTCACATGCATGCATATTACTTGAAGAACTAATAATGTTCAAAATACTATTTCTAGCATTGACAAATTGGGAGAGGTAATAACTTTATTATCTTTTACTTTATATACCTTCTGTAATATCCTGGGACAGACATGGCTACAATGACACAACATATTTGTAACACTCTCATACCATGATTTTAAATTTACATATCACTTCTCCCCCTATGGTTTTATGTCCTCAGAATCTATCACTTACTCCTGTACTATTTGTTGTTCTATCCTGTTTGTACATGCCATGTTAATTGGACTTTCTTCTCCATAATTTACATATCAAGTATAAAACAGTGATCTCCAAACCAGTAGATATGTTCCATCACAAATCATTCCCTGCTCACCGCAAGTCTTTAATCATAACCATTCTGTTCTTGAATTTACATATTTTTTGTTTAAGATACAAAAACAGGTTTTCAGTCAACATGCCTACAAAATGAATATAAGACATTAAATCCTCTATTAAACCAGTCTAGGAGACTGCAACAGAACATATCCCGGTATTCATGCCCTACATACTATTGTAATAATCTTTGTACAAAGCATTCTTTCAAAGTATCATTTGAAAACTCTTAATTTGTTGATTAATAATGTAATGGCAAAATGAACATAACAATATTATATGTGAATTTATGAACATAAGCTGTGATCATGATTAAAATTATGCTTTCCAAAGAACCCTGAGGATGGCCAAACTAATTCCTCAGAGAGAAAGGTTAAGATGACTCCTCAGCCAGGTGTGAACAAGGCTGACAGACCATTACCTGCTGAATGGACAGTCTTTGGCAGGAAAGGAGAAAGGAACTAAAAGTCTATACCTTAGCAAAGAAATACAGTAATTGAGTTTCTTTTTACACAGACTGCAGTGCATGCCACTTAGAAATGCTTTTCTACTTGGGACACAGGATCTAAAGACAAGGGACAGGATCACAAGACCTCTCCAATCAATTCACTGCCCCTGAAGTTATGCAGGAAGGAAAAGTCCTGTCCTAAAGAGTTTAATCAGTAAGACTGGCAGAAACATAAAAAGCAAGGAGTCTTGTGGCACTTAAAAACTAAGGCTGTGTCTACACTGAGCATTTGAATTCAAATTACTGAATTCGAATTGACCAATTCAAATTTAATTCAAATTCAGTAAATTTGAAATGACATGGCCACACTAGAAACTCCAATTTGAATTGGCATGTCCAGGGACTGGACTTACCAATTCGAATTGGAGTGGGGGCATCATGGGAAGTGTGGCAAGATGGCTGTCTAAAACAGCCACTGCCACAACCAATCCCCTGCCAGCCTCTGGCACTCTGAGCCGGGCACAGGGAAAAGCATCCCCTGCCAAGCTCCAGCCATAGTGCAGCTAGAGCTGGGGAGGGGATGCTTTACCCCATGCCAGGCTTAGAGTGCCAGAGCCTGGCAGGGGAAGTTTCCCCTGCAAGCGGGGAGGAGGCTTCTACCCAGGGCTTGCCACCCCGTGGGAAGAGACCCCGGAGGCGGCTTGTCCCGCGCTGGCCGCCCCGGGAGCAGACCTTGGCAGGCAACTTCTGCCAGGCTGGGCGCCCACCAGCAAGGGACCCTGGCAGGCGGCTTCTGCCAGGCTGGTCGCCTGCTGGCAAGGGACCCCGGTGGGCAGCTTCTGCCAGGCTGGCCACCCACCGGGAAAGCAACCCAGTGGGCGGCTTCTTCCGGGCTGGCTGCCCACGGGTAAGGCACCCAGCAGGTGGCTTGTCCAACACTGGTCAGATGCCTTGCCGGCAGGCGGCAAACCCAACACAAGCCGCCCTACCGAGGTCCCTTGCCAGTGGGTGGCCAAACCCACAGGAGCTGCACAGGGATGCTTTCCCCATGCACGGCTGTGGGGCAGAAAATGTGCAGGGGAGAAGCAAGCCCCTGTGCGGACAGCCCCTCATGAGCAGCACACGGGGATGCTTCCCCACACAGGGTTGCAGGGGAGAAGCCACATGGGGGTTGCTTTTCCCCCATGTGGGCAGCCCCGCACCAGCCACACATGGGGATGCTTTCCCCCGTGCCAGGTGTTAGGGGTCCCTGTCCTCAGCCAGAGGACAGGAACCGCAAAGTGAAGGCACCTTTGGGGCTGCTGCCCCAGGTGCCAAAGGGCTGGTCTACTTCCCAGGGTGCATGGCACCCTGGGAGGATGGTCAGCCCTTGTCAATTTGAATTCAGTGAGTTCAAACTAACATGGCCACACTGGATCAATTCAAATTCCTTGGTTCGAATTGACACTGACTTCGATGTCAAACGAGGATTGACGAATTCAAAGTCAGCGTTCATCATTTCAAACTGAGGAGGTCCTCAGTTCCAATTGATGAAAGCGGCCATGTCCATGCACTTAATTGAACTCGAATTGATGACAATCAATTCAAATTCAGCTGTAACTGTAGACACACCCTAGGAAGCATGAGATGGAAGTCACAGAGCTGTTATAGATGGGCCAGCATACAAGTTCATTTCTTGATGCAGCCTTGACATGACAGTGATTTCTCACTATTTTATATCAATAGATGAACACAGCTCACTGCTGCACCTTATGCATGTTTGGAAAGTTATTCTGCATTAGCACAGCTGAGGTCACTAATAAGGTTTTAATGTAAAAGTTGGATGAAGTTGCAACATGTATTGGAATCTTGTATTGGTTGCACATGGAGGTGAAACCTTCATTTGTGTTAGAGTATATTAGCATCAATAGTGTAAACAATCTAAAGATGGAAAGAAATGAACATTTTTTTTCCACTTAAGTTTTTTATTTCAGTACTTTTAAGACATGGTGGATGGAGTTTTTCCTGATACAGCCTTCAACTTCAATTATCACAAAATGTGTGCATGCACATTTGTGTGTCCAGTATTTTATCCCTGTTTAAAAGATGATAAAAATAAGTATAACAAGAACTTTTCTGTCCATGTTTGACAGGGATGATATAACTCTTAATTGGAGGGAACTGCCGTGAAGTAGTTTGTGTCATCACTTACTTCCCAACACACTCTTTAGCTGCTCATGGACTTCTGGAAATTAGACACCGAAAGTAAGGTGCATGTATCTGTCTTTTGCCTGCAGATATGGTTTCCTTTATGTTCCTTGTCATTTCCCATATGAAGTCTACTTCACAGCTCTCAGATGGGCTGATGTGGGAAAGCTGCAAATGTGATGGTCTCTATCTAAGTTGAATTGATGACAAAAAGAGTTGTTGTTTTTTTTAAATTCTTATTCTCTCTGCATTAAAGTATTAATTGGGTTTATTATTAGCTGAAAAAACAGCTGTTCCTCCTCTGTGAAGAAATCATTCTGACCTTTCCCAATTTAGCACGTCTCTCCAAACAATAAGAAATATATGGAGGCAAATATTAATCTTTGCATGAAAACAAATGTTAGGTCATGTTAATCAAATGGTGTCAGTTGAACTGTTAATGGGCAGGTTATGTTGTTAGTGAAGTCACTATCATAGGCTATGGCTACATTGCAGAGCACTTTCAAAAAAGACTTTTTAAAAAAAAATATTTAGAAATATATTCAAAATAATTATCTCAATCTATTTTATTTTTTCAAAAAAGCTATTTCAGGAGAACAGTTCAGGGATGGCTCCTTGTCCCAAAAAACTGCAGCTTTTTTTTCCCCCCCAAAGTGATAGTCTACACCAGACCTTCTTTTTTGAAACAAAGAAGGACAATGGAAGAGATAGGCAGGCTTTTTTTTGAAAAAAAGCCTTTCCAATGTCCAACAATGGCTTTTTTCGAAAAAGCTATCTTGAAAAAGGCTTTTTCTTTCGAAAAAATGTCGGGTTTAGCTTTTTCAAAGAAGCACGCCAGTATCTCAAAATACCAAAGCGCTTTTTCACCAGTGTTAAACCTGGTTAAGTTTAAAAAAAAAGGCCTTGTTCGAGATAGCTTGTTTGAAAAAAGCCATTGCTGGATGTAGCAAAGGATTTTTTTTGAAAAAAAGCCTGCCTATCTTTTCCATTGGCTCAAAAAATAAAGTCCAGTGTAGACTTTCACTATTAAAAAAAAAACAAAAAAAACTGGTATTTGGGGACAAGGAACTGGTCTCTCCACTGTTCTCCTAAAATAGCATTTTTGAGAAAAGCTATTTAGAGATAATTATTCTGAATATATTTCAAAATATTTTTTTTCAAAACAAGTTTTTTGTGTGGGTTTTTATTTTTTGTTTTTGTTTTTGTTTTTTTCCCCCCCCAAAATGCTCTGCAGTGTAGACATAACCATAATGACCATTCTTTGCCTACAGCAGAGGACTGAACTGGCATCTCCCCTAGATCAATCACTTGTTGCCTGTTTGTAAAGTCCTTTAGTGAAACTGACACTACTGGTACTTGATCTATTCTGTGGATAAAGGGGGTGTTAATCTTCAGGGTAGTCAATCTGGCATTTTTTGCAAGCATTTTTTTTTTTAAGTCATTGTTGAATATTTGAAATTCAAGATACTAAAACACTGGCTACAACACTGGCTACTGGCCTTATTGAAAATCTGACAGCTACTTTAATCTTTCTCAGTCACCTCTTATCATATACATATTGACAATATAGAAAATTGAATTGCTAGGTTATTCCTTGCCACAGATAATGTTCTGACAGGGAAAGATCAATATTTGTTACAGTGGCATTACCACCTTTCCCATACTTTCTTTTTAACCGCATAATAGAAGCCTCTGGTTAATTGAAGTCCAGCTAGATAATAAAGCCTGGGGCAGCTTGTCAAATATATACATCAATCTAGCCATAAAAATATATTTTTTAAAAGCCATTTTAACATTCATTTCCTATAACAAAGCAGGAAAAATGGGTTTATCTTTTTTTCTTAAAAAAATTCCCCAGTTTGAAAATAATTGAAACTGGCTGTCATAATATACAAAGAGTGGGAACACTGATGAATAAAACAGAATGTAACCATTTAATTTCCTGAAATAGACATGAAAGACTGTATTGTCAGTGCTTCATTTTTTATGTCTTATTTAAATTCAATTTCTTAGACTTTTCCTCATTGGCTATTATCTGACATTCTATAGCAGAAAAGAAATTCTTCATCCTACATACTCTGGATTTGGATATTTGGTGCATTTTGTAACCTTAGGAATGGGAACTTTTTGCACAGTGACCAAATTCATGAACCCCCATGACCATCCTTCCTTCAATCTTCCAGTCTCTCTTCTTCTTCACTTTCCAAAGTATTCATGACAATAGTCCCATCTTCTATGAGACTTTAAGTCCATAGGCATTTTTCTCAAGAGAAGTCCATTGATTTTATTGTTTTCCTCATTTGTGCCTTTATTTTACAAGTTATTTGAGGGACAAATTCTGACTCCCCTATGCTTTGAAGTTCCACAAAAATCAGCATTTCTTGTGTAGCTGCTGAGTATTGTGAATAAGGTCTTTAAAATCTGTCCCTTAGTGAAACTTGCTTTATTTTCTCATAATAATTAAAATAGATACACCTGATAATATTACTTTGATGCTCAGGTCAGACATTTTCAATTTAATTTATGATCCCATTTTTCTACAATGAGTTGTTAGAGCTTCTTCTATATCCTCCAGAGACTGGTAACAAGTTATGTGATAGGCAAGACTGTAAATAGAATCAGTGGGAAGTTTTGGGGACAAAAGTTAATCAGACAAAAATGACCCTGATTTTAAGCATTCATTTGACCATGAAAAAAGAATTCCTGATACCTGTCCTCATGCTTCAGAGGTGATGACAGCAGCAGGAGGTGGACCCACTGACTGCACTTAAAGCATTTCCATTCTGCATTGTTCTTCGTTGTACGCACATGAACCATAATTCATGAAAAGGTTAAAATATGTAACCATTTCTGTGCCATTATTGTAAAGATCTCTTCTTTTCTAAAAAAATAATGTTAATAGTCATACTTAGCCATTTTATACCTCAGTGATAAAGAACTTTCATTTCAATTTTGAGCTAAAATTCTAGAGCAGAAATATCTTATGTGAGGGCTATAGTCTTCCAAAATGGAAATTACTTTGGAATGCTTCATTTTTGGTAAGGCCAGCCTGAGACACCTACAAGGAGACCTAATTCTGTAATAAGCAACCACAATTCCAATTAATTTCAAATGGAAACACATGGCCTTACCATCTTTCGAAAGCAGGTTCTTGGTGCTTTCAGATAAGTACCAGAAAGTAATGGTTAAGCCTTACCTATTTTTAACTCAATTTTTTATGTGTGACCTTTCTACATTATTTTATAATATTTTCCTACCACTATAAAGTGCACTGAAATCTAGGAAGTAAATACTGTTTTTAGTTGAAAAATTTTAGAAAATATTAGCTAAAGTATCCTTCTTGAGTTTGTACAAAGTAAAACATAAAAACAATATAAGACATGCCCACAAATCTGCTTGCTTTGCCATTTAAAGAAAAGAAAAGAAGCAATTCAGTAGTAGTCAGGAAGAGGGGAGGAAGACTAAAGTTCTGTAATAGAAAGCCATTACAAACATACATTGTACCATGTACAAGGGTTAGGAAACCTGACATTTGAGGGGGGGGGGACTGAGGGATCATTGTAATAGCCTTCAGTGATGTTTGGGGTTGTCTTAAAGAGGATGATGGCCATTGTTCTCCATGGCCACCGAATGTAGGAAAAGAAGGAATTGGTTTAATTTGCACAAAAAGAGGTTTAGGTTAGAAATTGAGGAAAAATAATTCTAACTGTATACGTAGTTAAGCTCTGGCACAGATGTCCAAGAGAGTTTGTTGAAACACCATCACTGGAGCTTTTAAAGAACACATTGGACAAACACCTGTCAGGAATGGTACTATGTTAGTGAAGGAAGTGGCAGTTGATGACCTCTGGCAATCCTTTTCAGGCCTATATTTCCACATTATTAGAATTGCCATCAGTAAAACCACTCTTGTAAGGAGAAATTCCTTCCCACAAAAAAATATTTGTACTTTTTGGAAATATTTATGTACCTGAAATGACTCCTTTCAATGCATTACATTTCAAAATGTTTCACAAAGACAAATTTTATCACCATTTTTCATATGGAAAACAGAGGCCTACAGAAGTTACAGATAATATTTTCAATGAGGTTACTTAACAATACACAGTAGAAGTCATATTTGGGCCACTGGATTAAAGTAGCATGATTTTCAGAGGTGCTGAGCACCTACCTATTAAAGTTCACTTTAATGTAAGTGTTCATCTATGAATTTAGATGCCCATATTTGAAAATATTGTCCTGTGTGACTTGCCCAAAGAAATGAATTGAGACATGTCTAGTGATAAAGCCCTATTTAACTGACTCATTCCCTTTTAAAAACTGCAATTAGATTTTTTAATAGTCCTGTTAACATGCATAATGCCAAGTGACTTTTGAAAATGCAATCTGATAACTGCAAAATGATTCCTCCTTGGCATTTGGGTTGACTCAGTTCATAGAAGTTTCAAAACATTTAAAGAAATGTGGAGCAAGGAGTAAGGGCAGATGGACATGGTAATATCAAAATCATGGAGCAGAGGTAGTACATGCCAGGTCATAGCTGCAAATAGCATTATGGTAACCGTCTGTCATCTTATTCTTTAACCTTGCTGATGTCTTCTTTAGTTCCCACTGGACTACATTATAATGTTGCAACTTTTTTGAAAACTTCCTGTTAATAGGCCTGTAGCTGACTTATTTCATACAGAAGGTAGGAACACCAATGGGTATATCTACACTATGGGCTTAGGTCAACGTAAGAAGGCTTAGGTTGACTTAAGCAAAGCACTAGACATATTTAGAATCTATTAAGTTGACTTAAGCAGTTGCTAAAGTTGACTTAATAACTCCCACTTGTTAAGTCGACTTATTTTTTAAGGCAACTTTATTAAATTGATTTAAGCAAATGTAGTCTGGCATTAGGCTTAAGTTGACTTAATGGGCCTCCTGGCCACCTGGAAGTCCTCCAGGCAACCAGGAAGTGCCTGCCCTGCTCAATCCCAGGGCAGGAAAAAGCTCTGGCCACCCTGCCCCACAATCAGAGCTAGCCAGGACTCCAACTGTGTGGCAGACATGTCGGACGGAAGGGGCAGGTGGGCCCCATCCTTGACCCACCAGGAGATCTTAGATCTCATGGCTGTGTGGGGAGATAAGGCCAAATACACACCTGGCTCCTGGGAGGCCAGAGGCACCGGGAGGTGTATATGACTGAGGCCCTGGCTGAGAGGGGTCACAACCGCACCACCCAGTAGGTGCAGATGAAGGTCAAAGACCTCTGCCAGGCTTACCACAGGGCCTGGGAGGGTGTGCACTGCTCAGTGGCAGCCAACACCACATACCCCTATCACACGCAGCTGCATACCTTTCTGAACCAGGAGGCCGCTGACAGCCAGCCACGTGGCACCATTGACTCTGGTGAGCCCCTCTCCCAGGATGATGACCAGGAGGAGGGCTTGGTGGATGAGGATGTGGTGCTGAGTCAGGGGGACACAGTACCCCAGCATAAGGCACCACACCGACCCTGGGCAGTGCCAGTCCAGACGTCATCCCAGGAGGAGGCTCCCCCCACTGTGAATGAATGGACATCACACAGGGCTCCTGCTGCACATGCCAGTGAATGCTCCCTCCCTGTGGGCATGGTGGGGCAGGCAGGTGGGACAAGGACTGTGGGGGATGCGGCCCGGGGACAGGTAGGGTCCCAGGCAGGGGGAGGGTGCAGAGGCACTCCCATGAGGACAGAGGGGCAGGGGGCCATGTCTTGGTGGGAACCCGGAGCCAAATGGGGGGGGGGCACTGTTGGTGCAACAGCCAAAGCCAGACATCATGTGTCCTACACTGTTGGCATGTGGCCTCAGGAGAGATCCCCGGGGCAGGACTTCTTGGGGCTCACCACCCTGGACACTGCACACGCTCCATGCTGCAAAGCACTGTGGCATATTCTAAGGGGTCCCTGCCCCAAAGGATAGGAGGAGTGACTAGCAGGGGGATGGGCATGGGACAGCAGCTGCTGTAAGCCTGCACTTCAGACTACCTAACGAGAGAACCTCTTGTTCTTTGCTTCTCTTCTGCATACCTGTGCCTGCAATACTGGACACTCCCAGGGTTCCCCCAGCCCTGACCAGGAATGGCATCAGTTCAGGGATGAAATCCTTCAAGACCATCTCCAGGTGGCCAAGCGTGCTGACACAGACCTCCGACCCTGCCGGGAGCAGCAGAGGGAGGAGAAGGCTGACTACTGAAGTGTTGAGCAGCCCCAGATGGATTGTCTGCTTGATCTGATGGAGCACCAGACCCAGGCTATGGAGCACCAGACCCATGTCCTGGAATATCTGGCATGGGGTCAGGGCGCTCATTGGGCTGATGGTCCCCCTTCTGGGGACCTCAGCATCAGTCCTCCCTACCGGTGGCCCAGGACCAGAGTGGTGGACTGCAGGCCTGGGACATGCCAGTCCGAAACTGCTAGGTAACGTTGTTCTAAGATAATGTTACTGACTGGTGTCAATATATCTCAGTCTCTCATAACATTCCTGAGGTGAAAAGCAAAATACATGGTAATGTAAAGTCATCTAGCAGCAGATTTTAAATGTGAAATATATTTTATCTTACTGAAGATAAAATGGGCATTTAAGTTTGTATTTTGAATAGAAGGAATCCTTTATTTATTTATAATTTGAAGTTGTGTGATGCCTTTAATATTAGACCAAGAGAGAATATATATTACAATTAATTCCACTTAGGACGTTAGTTGTTTTTCCCCTGGCTGTTAAGTAATGACATTGCTCATGTGAAACAATAACTAATAAGCTATGGCTTCTTTTATTGACTGGTTAGTAATCAATATGTCTCTCAAGATAGTAACTTACAAGTTTATAATTAAGAATCCAATTTCAATACAAAACATAATTTCTAGGTCTGGATAGATTTGTATTTATTTATTTTTTGTTTAGGTATTTTCACACATAATGCCTGTTGTATTTTTTTTTTTCTTTTTCTTTACAACAAAGGTGGATGGAGGGGAGCTCAAACAAAACCAGTGAACTGGAATTTTTATATTCTGCATTAATTTTACACTAACTTTGCACTCTGTGACAGAAACAGAGATATCTAAGTTCCCCTCCACTTAATTCCTTTAAGTTAATTAATCAGCAAACACTTTTCTTCTAAGACTGATTCCTTTTCTACTA